>WNWU01000006.1:45521433-45548360 GCA_012654045.1 Ptyas mucosa | reverse complement strand
CCCCCCCCCATCTTCCCCAAAGGATTTGTGACCTCATGGTATAGTTTTTAAGAAAAGGAGAAATAAAAGAACTGTGCTTTTTTTTTCACAGCACAATACTCCTAGGAATGAAGATCTGCTCCCAAGAAATCTGGATTCATTCAGAATATATATTGGGGGGGGGGGGGGGGGGGATTTTCATTTTGCTGGGAAATGCACGGTAATCAGCATGTAGGCTAGTATCCTTTGAGTAAAACACAGGCATTCTTTGAGCATTGGACAATTGTGGGGAAGTGCTCTAAGGAAAAGTCACTTTCATAGAACTTTTATTATTTATTTTACAGAATCCCTGACTGAGTTTTTGGTTCATGCAATAATACTTAGTACAAATAAGTGAGCCATTAATCCCTAGAGCAAAACATAAATATCTGATAATTATCTTGCAATAAAAGAGGATGCACTGCTTATGAATTATTTAAACTCTACAGCTTTCCACAAATTTAAAAGATTTTACTGGAATAAGAAGTTCCCAATATATTCTGGCATATAGGCCTGGTTTATTAACACCAGAAACCAAGAATTATATGTTAACTTCCTCTGCTTTCAAAAGAGACAGGTTTGTTATATATTACCTTTGTAAAAGAGCACCACTATTTTCGGGAAGGCTTTCATGAAATGGATGTTGTCGTAACAGTACTCTTGAATCTTTAGCAACAGAGTCAGTTCAGACTGACCTTGGGTTGTAAAGGCAGCAAGAAGAGGGCTGTATTGCTGAGAAGATAGGAGAGGCTTTGTCATCAATAATTTCCTAATTTGCATTTAAACATTTGCTTCATCTTAACTATGGAGAATACAGTTATTAAAAAAACTAATGTTTGCTTTAGATGCCTTTTCTTATTCTTATAAAGAAAAAATGATATTGTCAAGAAACATACAATATCTTAGAATCTTTGGAGTAGTTTGTTAATAGCATTAAGTCTACTTTTTAAAACAAGGTTACCCTGAAAAAAATTTACTTCAGGAAAACCACAGACAAAACATTCTGAAAAAGATAGATGGATGATAGATATCTGCAACAGACTGAAAAAATATTTAAAAGATAATCCTATCGATGAGCTTATACCTTCAAGTGCTTGATGGCTTGTTCTGCGACGAGCTCCTCTTTTTTGTTCCATTCCACAGTGCTCATTACACTAGACCAGATGATGCCAATTACAGTCTGCTCTGATATGTTGTTTTTCTTCATTTCTTCCTTGACATATGGTATGATCTAGGCAACCAGGGTTTGCACATTAGCCTTGTCCAGACATTTATTTGGATATAATGAACTCAAACTGGACTTTAACCAAATCTATGCAAGAATCCAAGTCAAGCAAGGTCTTGAACACTAACCACTGTACTCAAGTCCAAGTAAATCTGCATATAGCTTCCTCTTTGACCTGCCACCTGAAAGTATGGAAATGGGACAGAGGAATCTGATAGTGTTTTGACCTTACTTTGGTTCACCATACAAATATTGAAATGTTGGGCTTGTCATTATTCTTTATTCAAATTAACTGTGTGACAGAATAACAATTTTATTTAACAACCATAAACAAATTTAGCAGTATGCTTAATGTAAAAAACACCACTTGTAACATATTTTAAATTGCTATTGAACATCACACTGAAATATCAGACTCAAGGCTGAAAGAGTGTTTTTTCCTGAAACAAATTTTCTCTGCACTGCTCAAGGCACGGTAACAGTAGGGAATAATTGCTAGATGTTAGGTAGAAAGTTCAGAACATTAATTTTAAATGTAAGCATAGTCAAATGTCTTTCCTCCATTGTCATAAAAGAATTATTAAAACTGAACACATTAAGAGTGGACAGCAATCTTAGATCTGAGCCATTCTGTTAACAATAGCCAAAAGAGCAAATGGAATGCTTTGGATTTGATTCCAAAAAATTGCTTTTAATTGCTAAGCAAGTCAGTTGCTAAGTGAGTTACATACCATTTTACAATCTTTTTTTGCCACAGTTGTTAAATGAATCACTGCAGCTTTTAAATGAATCATGTAGTCGTTAAGCAATTCATGGACTTTGCTTGTTGGAAAATGGCTAGGACCGTTACAAATGATAACATGACCCAGGCACTGCAACTATCATGAATACATGCCAATTGCTAAGTGCCTGAATTTTGATCATGTGATCATGGGGATGCTGCAACAGTCATAAATGTGAAAACCAGTCATAAATCACTTTTTTCACCACTGTTTTAACTTCAAACAGTCACTGAACAAATAGTTATTAAGTCAAGGACACCTGTACAATTATATGCATATTTGTATATGCATACAAATATTTATGATGAACTATTCTTTAAGTTTCAGAAGTAAATGTCTGCAAGATAATTAAACTGACAGTGATCTTAAAAGGTAAAAAGATCCCCTGGAGCTGTCCTCACATCCCTGTGACTATATCCATCCAGTTTTCTGAAAGTAGTTTGCCATTACCTTCTTTCAGGATATGTGTTCAATTTTTCAGTCTAACAGCCCCAGGATTTCTAGATCTTTGTCCAACGATTAACCAAGTCATTAACTTAGCTTCTGAGATTGGTCAATGCTAACTAGCTTTTTCTTAGCATTTTTCAATAAAGTACAATGTTTTACACTGAAGAAGTTAAATAAGATATTTCATGAATCTTAATTTAACTTACCAAATTTAACTTAACAAAACTATTATTGTCCTATTATACTTAATATGTACCATAAGGGACTCAGTTAAAAATGCTATTTCCATAATTCTGGTATTCCATTAAGTTCTTACAGAATTCATCTATGCTTGCCAGCTAACATACTTACATCCTTAAAGGTATCTCCTCGTGACATCTGCTCTTGAAGTTCTTTCTGTAATTCTTTACGAGCCCCTATGCACTGTTGGTTCCGAACATATTCAGAAAGTTCCTTCAATCCTGCATCAGTGAAGTATTTTGTAAAGTGTTCAAGACTTTGCTTGTTGGCTGGAAAGAGCTCCTGAAACATATGGGTTTTTTTGCAAATATTAAGGAGCTATACATGAAAGTGCTTATCAAAAAAGATTCATCCTTGTTTGATGCATAGAAATACTCAAAATAATATTAACTTTCCTATCTGCTGAGAAAGTAGAGATGAGGAGTCATGTATCTTAGTTTTTATTACCATACATTTTCCTATCAGGTTCCCCTGAGGATCATACTATGTCAACATTTGTGTTAAAACACTGAATTCAAATCAAGATTTACCAAATATACCCAAATGCCAAACTAGAGTGAATTATAATAAAGATACCGAATTCAAAAGATTTTTTTTTAAAAAAGTAAATATGCAACAGTGAATTAAACCATTAGATGTGCTTCAGGTATTAATCTATGTATCCAGAACAGTTACCGAGTAGTGGAAAGGGAATCCCTGTAAGCTAAAAGCAATGTTCTTGTTATATACCAATACTCTACTCTCTGCTTGCGTAACAGATGTTTCACTTTGACTATAAAACTCTACCCACTTACCATCAGCCTATTATCCATATTGACTTTACGAAGGCTAGCAGCAACTGCATTGATATCTTTTTCATTTATCCATGATTTGAACAATTTTACTGCAAAGGCTGCTGAAACACCTGCACAGAAAATTGCACAATTACTTTTTAAGACTTCACAGTGGGAATGGGTATGATCCTTTCCTTCTATAGGCTTTCCAAGTTTTATCTAGCCAATAATACATTTAGATTATAGAACCTCCTCTTCATACACTATAACTTACAATAGACTTTCCAACAGGAAAGTGTCAAAAGTGAGTCTTAATAATGTTAACATCAGGATTATACTCAGCAATATTTTCAACAGTTTTTGCTGCCCTATTACTGAAAGACATGCCTGCAGGAGCTGAAGATCTTAAAATCATTAGAAAAGTATAATTTATTTATTCTTCACTTTTTTGAACTGCCCACCTCCCTTAGAGAGGGGTTCAACAGTTACATAATACTATGTAACACAATGGGACTCAACAAATTTCTATGGTGACAAATACAATCTTCCTTGGTCTCAAATGCTATTTAATATTATTTTTGCTCTTGTCATATATCAGTAGTTTAAGTTTAAACTTTAGAAGCAATTTTAGTTTTAAACTGAATCCACAATATTTATGAACACACAGTTAATCTTCAATGTGTCTCTGTAATAAAGGCTGCCCATTATGATCATAAGTCGTGATGGTCGTAAATCAGATCATCACCTGATCGACTCAATTTTACCTTTTCTTCTGATACTAAGCAAATCACCATGATTAAGTGAATCCGCAGTTGAGAAAGTAAGCCCATTACTATGGAGATTTTGTGTGTGTGTGTGCAAAAACTGGAATTAAATGCTGATTGTCCACAAAAATGCCATAAATTTGGTCATATGACCATAAGACACTGCAAAATGACCATAAATGTGGGCAGTTGCTGAATGCCTGAAATGTAGTCATTTCAGTGGGGGATAATCCATCAGAGCCAGTCATAAGTACCTTTGAGGGCTCCACTGGAACCTAAGCTAAATGACTCGTCATAAGACAAAGGACTACCTGTTCTATGAAAATAGCATGTGAACAATGTGAGGGTGTTGCTTCTTCTATGGAAGAAGCTGCATCAGAGGCAAGATTTCTGTAATTACCTTCTTTAACAAGATTCTCATTATACAGGCTGTTGAGAATTGATGCATTAAGTGTCCCATTGGCCAGAAGAATACCCGTCAGCATGGCCAGTTTGTTCCGCTCAGACTCTGAAAAACCTTTCAAGAAGAGCAGCAACTGCAAGAGGAAATACAGTAACAAACATTTTGAAACAAATGATATACCAAAGCCATACTACAGTATTAAAAGGATTTTTTGTGGCAGTCATCAAAGGACCATCACTTTTACACATTACACTGCTCAAAAGACATTTGTAATTACTTTCTCTCAATGTGTACACATGCATTAAAATTGTTATACAGTGGATGAAACTTTTTCCCAGCTAGAAAATGACTAGCAGAAGCAGTCAGTCTAGTGCTACTTATATATAATCCATTTTTTGGCAAGATAAGATAAAAATCTAGTTTTCATTGAGTACCTTTTTAACTTCATCCTCAAAGCCTTTTTCCAGGTATTTGTATCGCCTGATCAGCTTGTTAAAGACCTATAAAACAGATAGAGAGCAAGTTTGGTGAGATGGTTAAAGCAACAGGTTGGAAATCAGGAGAGTGTGAGTTCTAGTTCTGCCTTGAAAGCTGGCAGGGTGACTTTGAATTAGTCATTCTCTCAGCTAAACTCACCTCCCAGGGTTGTTTTGGTGGGGAAAATAGGAGAAGAAAAGAGTGTGTTCATTGCCTTGACTTAATTATAATTATAATAGTTATTTATAAAAATAAAAGTGAGATAAAACTAAATTAAAATGATCAGGATTAAGAAATAAAATGCTCAATTAACAGTCATTTATATAGTTTTATATATCAATGTATCATACTATAGAAAGATAAGATCAATAAAATAATAAAAGCAAACCTGAGCAAATGCTTGCATTGTTTCTAGGTCTTCTTGTGCAGCAAATACACAGACATCTGTGTGCATCATGTCATCTGCCAGGGTACCACCTGGGGCTGTTACAAATAAAAATTATTTCAATTATAAAAAAAAACAACTGTAACAAAAGTTGTTTTGGTCTACAAGATCATCTTTGCTGAAAAAGTCAAAGTTTAAATAACCCATATTACATTTGATTAATTGCAAATGAAATTCAATTTTCTAGGAATTGAATAAGTAGACAAATGAACCTAATTCATATCTTACAGTATTTTTGGAGAATACTGAAAGCCAACTATGTTCAGAACTAATTTGAGCTATGATTTTTCTTCCAAAAGCTATGTTAAAATGATCACAGTGCAGTATACATTGCCTCTATTCTATATTTTGCTTTGAATACTACAATCACTTTCAAATTATATAGGTGTACAAGCAATTCTGAAAAAAAATTAGACTGTTTTCATAATGCATCCATGTGATCATAAACTGAACAGTCAATAAGGATACTTGCTTTTTTTTCTTTTTCCATCTATCCTACACTTTTCTCTTCCCCCTTTCTTCCCCTATTTTATCTTCATCTTTCTTTATATTTTTGTATTTTATGTTTTGTTAAATTAATAAATTTTTTGAACAAAATAAATATACTTGCCCAGCATTCCACCAGCCACCAGAATGTCAAAGAGTGTCTCTGCATAGCGGCGATAATCAAGTTTTGCTCCAGAAGCATCAAGGAATTTTGCTACTGCTTCCAAATCACTGCCAGTTTCATTTAAACCTTGAATAATACAGTCCTGAAACTGAGTGGGGTCAAACCTCTCTTTTTCATCTGCAATAAAAAAGTAATACTGTGAATGTATCTGAAAAGAAAGTCAGGATAATTGGAGTTATTCAATTCATGCTGAGAATCAGATTAGCCAAAAGGAAAGTTAAGGATCTCATTAAATTCAAAAGGGTTAGCTAAAGAGTTTAAAGTTCTATGCAAACTTTTTAGTTGCTAAATAGTTGATTCAAAGTAATACATAATCAAAGTACTCTCTGTTGAATTCAGTGGGGTTATTCTCAGACAATGTGCCCAAGAACTATATTATTGAAGGGAAATACCTTTTAACATATCAGTGTTACATTTGTAAATTCAAAGCTAAGTAATCTAGAGAAAAATTAAGACAAAATCAGAAATGGTTTTCCTTTATAAACATGATGCCATGTAAAGAGAGGGTCTGTATTTCTTTCCAGTATGATAAAAATCAGGGTTGTTCTCTTATTCCAGAGCCCAATCTCTCTCTCACAGCAGTTTCATATATGATAAAATTAATAAAATTATTTTTATTAATTTTATCATATAGTTATTTATTATTACTAATTAGTCCTCAACTTACAACCATTTGTTTAGTAACCATTCAAAGTCTGAAAAGTGCTGAAAAAAGTGATTTATGATAACTTTTCACGCTTACAACTGTTGCAGCATCCCCACGGTCACGTGATCAAAACTCAGGCACTTGGCAACTAGCATCTATTTATGATAGTTGCACTGTCGGCCCAATGACTGATTTTTTTCAACATCGACCACTCTGTCCTTGAGTGGCTGGGTGGACTGGACATTAACACTTGAACCCCAAAAGTCCTTGTATTTGCATATGCTAAATAAAATAAAAAGTTGCACTGTGGCTCATATGATCATTATTTGTGACCTTCCTACAAGCTTCCAACAAGCAAAGTCTATGGAGGAAACCAGATTTACTTAACTGCATGATTCACTTAACAGCTGCAGTGATTCATTTTGCAAAAAAGGTCATAAAATGGGGTGCAACTGTTAACTGCCTTGCATAGCAACAGAAATCTGGGGCTCCATTGTGGGCATAAGTCAAGGGCTATCTGTACTTGCAGCATAAAATGAAATACAGTATGACCCTAGCTCAGGGGTGTCAAACTTGCGTTGTCACATGACGTATTGGGACTTTTTTCCCCTTCTAAACCTGGTGTGGGTGTGGCCAGCCCGTGACGCATCCAGCCTGCAGACTGCGAATTTGACAGCCCTGCTCTGGCTAAATCTTTCCTCAGATTGCCCAAACATTCTGTTTATTAGCAATCAACATTTTTGAAGAAGTAAAACTGCACATTTCCTCAAATACAGATTCCATTAACTCAACAGACTTGTGTGAACTTAATACATGAAATACAATTGTCAGACTGATTAAAAATCTGTGACTAGGAATAGGAATCAGGACCCGATTCATGAATGTTAAGATTTTAGATGAAATATATTAATAATTATTTCAATAATTAGTAATAAGGGGAAAAATCAGATGTTGATTCTATAGTTATCACTATGTAAACATGTTTTCAATAGGTCTTGAATAAGATTTTTAAAAATTCACTAATAAAACCATCATAAGTACATATCACAAATCAATCATTAGTGATGTGGTAATTTATAATTGATAAAAACAAATTGATTAAATAGGCATATGATTACACTTACCTCTTTTCCTAGTTTTAAAACGCTGGCCTGATAGCGTTGGCTTTTGCTGCTTTTGATTATTCATAAAAGACACCCTGTGATAAGCAACAAATTGAAGATATATTGGTTAAGAAAGTAATCCTTAAGGATTTAGAAAGATTTTGGTCAAATCATTTACTACCTAAACACATCAGAGTACACAGGTTTTTCCCATTCCCAAGTCTATAATGCCATTAAAAATGAGTCCTAAACCACATATTTATATTTAGAACTGGAACATTAATCAGAAACAAGTTTTTTAACTGCGAAATAGTGGTTTACAAAATACATAGTTATCAATGTGGCAGGTTATTATTGCATAACAAGAACAATCACATGTGATCTTATCTCAAATTAATTCCTACTGCATTTATAAAGAACATTAGGAAGATCTCATTCCTACTACAACTGAGGGGGAAAGGCAACTGTTTTTTTTTATATTACTTTTCTGGAGAACTGCAATGTTCACAGCAGGAATTAAAAGGCATTCTTTGCATTGGTAGATTTCTGATTAAGAAGAGTCTATAAAGATATCTTGATAGTCAGTTTGTCTCTTGTCTTGGAAGCCTTACTTGTACAGAGCAGCAGTATGTTTTCTATTGTGAGACTGGATAGTCTAAGTACCAAGTATGCTTTTTAACTCCCCTGTCTTAAAACAACTTCCTCAAGTCTCCTACACTGAGCCATCACCTAGGACAGTGATGGCTAAGCTTTTTGCTATCGCGTGCCAGAAGTGGGGTACGTGTGAGGGTGTGGTGCACATACCCACACCCATAATTCTATGCACCCTGCCCCGCGCAAGCATGCGTGCCCTCCCGCTCCTGGCACGCGATGGAACGGTAGGCCTGTTTTTTGCTGTCCCCAGCCTCCAGAGCCTTTCTAAGAGTCTGGGGAGGGCAAAAACAGCCTCCCTCCCCCCCGGAAGCCGAAAACACAAGAAGTTGGCAAATGGGCCGTTTCTGGCCTCTGGCGGGCCTCAGGGGCAGGGGCATTTTCGCCCTCCCCAGACTCCTAGAAAGGCTCTGGAGACTGGGGAGAGAGAAAAATAGGCCTTCCCCACCATCCCCTGAGGTCCTCCGGAGGCAGGAAACAGCCTGTTTCCCTACTTCTGGTGGGCCCAGAAGGCCTGAAAATCAGCCGGCTGGCGCGCTCATGTGCACTGGAGCTGAGCTCACATGCCCACCAATATGGCTATGCATGCCACCTATGGCATGTATGCCATAGGTTCGCCATCATGGACCTAGGAAGATGTTTTAAAATTCACTTCTCTATTATAAACTGTTCTAGTTCAGCCTGTTCTAATTAATTCTATTATTACAAGTGTTATAAGTAGGAATAGGAACAAACAGAAACAAGGCACTGCCACCTTCTGTCACTGTTGCTGTAACTAGTGAAGAGAACTCTATCACTATGAGGACAGAATGGTGAAAACGTACCTGGTGATACCATCACAGAAATGCTATGAGTTGGGTAATTGCAACAGGCAAAAGTTGCTATTTTTCTTGTGAAGACTAGTAGGAGCATTTGGTCACTAGATTATGGGATTATCTGTATCCACCTGATTAAATATTATAGCAATTTTGAAACAAGTTCCCTTGCTGTCATTTTGCCTGTAAATCCTATTTTCCTTCTGTATACGATATTTTTAGATTATAAAGCGGAAAGTAAGCAATAATTATTTTCTATCAATATGTAAATTGCTGTTTAAGGCTGACAGGCAATGAATAAATGCTGTTAAGCTAATTAATACTACAACACAAGCTTTTCTTAACAGGTAACACTGTTCACACTCACTACAGTCCAAAAAATCTTTGATGATGCAACCTGATGGATGAATCAAACTTTATCCATCTAGGAATATATTCTGTATAAAATTCCCTTCTCTTTTCAGACTACTTCTACCTACAGCTGTCCCAATTTCAAAGCTGTGACATAATTGCAGGAACTCAAAATCACAGTTGAAATCATAGTGGAAATTCAAATTCAATAACATGTGAACCAGTAATTTAACAAACTTCACAGATTGAAGCCAGAACAATTATCCTTACTGAATCCTCAAAATTAATTAAGGGATAAGTTTTGCTTTGATTCTAAGGCTCTCAGTCTTTATGATTTTACCAGTGCTCTGTATCCACATAAAATAAGGACAAGCTGGATGTCATTATTTACACTAAAACCAGTAATAGTAAGGCAAAGTTATTAATAACCTACAACAGTCTTTCAGAAACTAATTCCATTCATGTGTATTAGGACTATAATCCTCAATACAAATTCTGGAAAGCTAAATCTATATAAAAAGTAGCTAATTAGGAAGAACTGCAACACAGAATATCCTGTAAAAGGTATATCTCCTTTCTACAAGTAAAAAGGGGAGCCTTAACTCAATTTACATTGATGTAAATAGACAACTATAATACACTAAATACTGAACATTAATAAGTAGCACAAAATCAGGGAGCGGAGATAATCACATGCAGGCAAAAATACAAAAAGAAACAAAATGTTTCTTCAGAGTTCCACAAGTTAGGGTGGAGTTAAAATCACAAATTAAGATTCCTTAGACATGGATGGGAAAAGGAGAGCAAAAAGGGTAGTGAAATTATCTGCCCCATTTCTACTGTTGGTGGCAATGCTGGTTCCACGGGATGAATTTAAACATTTCTCCGGTGTGGCCTGCCTATACTAATAGGTAGTGTATTTCTCCTTAAAAATGAAATAATGTTATATCAGGAAGCAGGGCTACTTCTTGGTAATCTTGAGAAAGCAAAATGATAGAACAGAGCAAAACCAGAATGATTTCCCGTTCTATTCTAAAAATGGATAAAACATTCCTATTTTTCCCTTATAAAAGGGGATAAAATGTGTGCGCGCGCACGTGCGTGCTGTGTGTCCGTTTTAATACTTTATCCTAATTTACTAAGCATCTAGTAAAGAGTTTGGGAAACAGTAAAATGGGCCTTTCTTATAAGGCCCATTCTCAACTCGGGGGGGGGGGGGTGCGCGGTACTAAATGCAGTATTCATTTTCCCCTGTTTTTTTTTAGTCTATTAAAGAAAAAAATGTAATCCTAAAAAGCTCGATCACAAAAAAAAGAGAACATATTTAGAGGGCCATCTCCCATATATACACCAGGGAAAAAAAGGTTAATAATAATCGGGTTAAAGGAGAGACAAATATTTATATTTTTCGCCTTCGCTGATCAAGTTACTACCAGGCTCCTCCTCCAGGTCCGCCCAGGGAGCCTCGGGAGACCTGGCAACCTTCCTTTTCACTACGTTACAGCCCGCACCACAAAAGAGCAGCCCGGGAACGTGATGTGGCGCTTCTTCTTTTCCTTTTTTTACCTAACGTAGCTGTCTAGGATAGAAAAGGGGGGAGCACTCTTTCTCCCCCCCCTTCCTTTCGTCTCCCACAGCGCCCCCTCGTTCTTTCCCTTCCCTTCGTTCTACCCACCGAGCCCTCCGGGCGGAGGCGGCCGCTGCTGCAGGAGGTGGAAGCGATGGCCGAGGGAAGGGGGGATGTCTCTCACAAGCACCGCCACGGCTAGGCTAGAGTCCCGCTTGTTCCTCCCGGCCACCACCGCCGCCGCCGCTGCTGCCGCCGCCGCCTCGGGTCTCTCTCTCTCTCTCTCTCTCCCTATCTGTCCCGCGACGGCGGCAGCGGCGGCGTCACCAACCAACAGAGGCCGCCGCTTTGTTACCCGACAGGTCAGGCCAGGCCGCGCCAGAGGACGTGGGGGAGGGGGAGGGAAAGAGGGCCGACCAGCCCGGCCGTTACTATCCAGGCGCGCGTTCCGAACGTTCCCCACGCCCGCCTCCCCACCCCGTCTCGAGCCTCACCGACTTTTAAGGCAGGAAAGGAACGTCCAAGGAGCACGAGCTTTACCAACGACGCGAGGAGGACGGAGAGGTGGCTGGAGGCAGTAGTATCTTCAGTCTCCTCCCCCTCAACCTCTCGCGAGAAGCAGAGATGACGCGAGAACTTACGGAGAAGGCCCCACCTCCCGGAGGGAAAGAAAAAAACAACAACAACCCTTCGTCCCTGCGTCACTTATGGCGAGGAGATTCTATCCAAACCGCTATCAAAAGCCGCGCCTGATTTGTTACTTTCCCGCCATGGGAAAGGACAAGGAGAGCCCTACAGCAGATCTGCCGTTGTTATTTGTTTTCCCCTGACTGGACAAGTCCCTGCAGTTTTCTTGGCAAAGTTTCGGGAATGGCTTGTTCATTCTTTCTTCCTAGGACTGTGCGGGAAGGGAGGGGGACTGGCCCAAGGTCACCCAGCTCGCTTTGTGCTTCAGGCGGAAGCAGAACTCACCGTCTCCCGGTATCTCGTCCGATCCTACTGTGTGAATCTGACTGTAAGAAATCCAATTTTCTACAAAAGCGTCGGCGGACACAGTTCCCAGCCGACTGGCCGGTCTATATTGGAAAGCGCCTGGTTGGGTAAGGCGATCTAAGAACAACCTGGACGTAACTGAGAGTCCAGTCTGTCCTTCGGGGCGTATCTGAAACAGCTGCCCTATGAGAAAAGGATCGAGCTGCTCTTTTCATCGGCTGAGATCTGCCTTGCCTTCTCAGGAAAAACGACCCGTTCATAAGTTTCCTGCGAAGAAGAGCGCTATATAGGGAATAAATAGCATTTTAGTTGCAAGGCTGTCCTTTCAAGAAATGGGTAGCGTCCCTCAAGTCTATACAAGTTTGAGATCCATTCTGCAAACCCACAATGACTATATTCTAATAAATGCTGTAACGATGCTGCAATATGGATTTTTTGTGTATACCTTGCTCCCTTCCAAACCTCATACTCGGAAGTAAATTTAGCAGTATATGTGGCTACATAGCCCTAGATGTCTCCATGCAGGGGCAGGCACAAATCATTACTAATAAAACATTAACAAAGCTCTTATTAACAAGGGGGGACGTGTCAAGTTATAATTGGGATTCAAATTCTGTGATTCTATATCTGGTGTTAGGCCGTTCATCCGCTTTTGACTTAAACTGCACTATAGAAAAAAAATTAAAAGTCGAAAATGGCACATCAGTCTCAACAGAAAATAAACAGAAGCTAGAGCTACCTTGCTAAAATGACAGCTTAACTCTTTATGGCAGAGGGAGCAAATGTTAGAAACAACAAAAGTGGCAAATATTTATATTTATGCTTTAAATGTTTTAAGTTTTGCAATAAAGTACCCCCCCCTTACAAGCTAGGGCTATCATGTCGATAAAAAACCCAAATCCATGGGGTCCTTAGTGGTCATCCAGATCTTTCTAACAAAAATAAGGCAATCCTGTTTTAAGTAACCTTACAACACAAAACATAATGATGTAACTGTTTTAATATATATAGTTTTTCCAGATAAATAGCCAAAAATTCTTTTTTGAGATGCCAATTCTGTTCACATTAACACTGCAGTACTGAATTTCACTGTCATCTTTTGTTTGCTGATATAACTTGTCTTCCTGACCTACCATCTTTGCCTGCACTCAGTATCTCAATTAGGTCTCCCCAAAAAGCATTGTCTGTTTCAAGTGAGTTGATATGGCTGGTTTACAATAAAACTGTACAATCCTTGATCTAATTTCACATGTGTGCTGGCAGGGACTTTTATTTATTTATTTTTAAAAGGGACATTAAAAAAAAACTACAGCACAAAGAAAAAAAAAGATAAATGATGGTCATATGGTGAAAGGAAAAAAATTGAGTTTAGAATGTGACTAAAAGGTCTACCTAATTAACAAGGAAAAGGTAACGTCCATACAGTTACTATTGATAATATAAATGCAATCCTTAAATTTAACATTAAATGTAGACCATGTAGAAACATGCTTCCTCTTCCTATTAGAACAGACTTTTCAAAAATAAGTATCCTTTTCTTAACACCAGGAGATACATTTCCATCTGCATAAAATTATCCTCTTTGCTTTGTCCCTGTCTTGAAAGAGCCAAAACTCTTTATGAGATGACGAATTCTAGAACTTACTGGTAATTTTTTTTACTGGTGGTTTTTTGCTCCTGCACCCCAAAATTACTGGTGTGTGCAGACCATATTTCTTGGTTAGCAGATGTTTCAATTATATATATTGCCAAGCAAATGTAGAGAAGTCATAGTCAACCTACAATGTCTCAAAGCCTTTAAAGCAGTGATTCCCAAACTTTTTGGCCATGCCCCACCTAAGCATCTCTAAAATCCTGATGTCCCCCCGTGACATATAATTCTTACTTTACTCAAAAAGTGAACTCTGCTCACATGGAGGAAGCCTAAAAGGCCATTAACTTGGTTTAAATAAGGTTCAAATTGCCCCCATTAAAAATCAAATTGCCTCCCTGTGAGGCATGGGTCCCATGTTGGGAACCACTGTTTTAAAACAATCATGTTTTATGAAAGTATTGATCCCTTGCGTAGAAATATTTTAGTTAAACATCTCCCCTGAATTTTCAAATAGGGATTATTCCATAATGTTACCCTTTCATGTGATTTGGAATTAAAACCTCATTGCTTAGCTATTAATAGTAAGCTTTCATGGCTGGAAGTGAAGATCATTGTTCAATATATCAGAATGGATTTGTCCTTTTCATAATAATGTCATCTCTCTAGTGCAGTGGGAATGGTGCTGAGACTGAACATAAAGGTTTTATAACAATCCCAGTATTGCAATTTAGGAATTGGTTCTTAAAAGATCCTAAATTATGAGAATTACCATTAGATTAAGGCAGTATTTCTAATAAAAGGCTGTCAAAAGTGGCAAGTTATTCAATCTTTATTCATTAAAGAATGCACACATGTGATACTTCACTAAAATCCCACATAGTATATGTGTTCATGCAGACAGATAAGAGGAGCATGTTTAATATATAACATTATAAAGCATATGCAGCTATTTTTCAAGTGCTTTTTTACCAGTGTCACATTTATGTTGAAATTAATCAGGTTTCTTGAAGACCAATATACCACTGGAAATCAGCAGTGCCCTGCCTGCATCAATAATTGGGTTGATAGCCGCTTTTCATTTCTAGCATGTCATGTCCTTGATAAGCTTACCGTAGTTGCCCACAAGATAAAATTGTCCACGATGATATTTTTCTTACATTCATTTCTGTGTTTCCTTTTCCCACAGAAGCTGTACTGTTTTAATCTATTGTTGACTACCTTATCGTGAACAGAGCCCTTCACAACTACAGCAACTCATTCAATTGATGAGATGAGGTGTACATCTCATAAGCAACAGTTAATAGCATTAAAATATTTATAGCATTGTTACCACACAGGTAATATTTATTATAATACGATATTATACATCTGTAGGTAAATTAATTTTATTTGTTAAATTGAAATTAAATTTATTTGCCATCTATCAAGGCAAATACTCTAGAGCTACTCTATAGTATTTTTATTACAATAATAAAAAGGAAGAAAAATGAAAATATGTGTAAAATACCTTTCTTTACATCTCATTTAGTGGTTACAATTTGTTCCTTAAATCAGAAACAACACCAAATGACCATATCAGAGAGAGAGGGAGATACTACTAAGATTATTTGTTTCTGCTGGTTTCATTCAGATAAAGTTCTCTTTTACAGCTTTACTCTCATGCTGGAATGTATCAGGTGCACCAAATTTGGTCATAAATGGTTGGAAAATGATTCTAAAGATCAAACTGAACAAGTTTGGCCAACAGTATCCTAAACATGGTTCCAATATTATTGTCTTGACAGACAATGAAGGATGCAGTCCTATAAACATTTATTTGGAATGTATGTCTGATCGAAAACCGTATGATATATTTCTGAAGAGCTATGTACAACATGATGTGGTAAGGAAATCACAACTTCATTGAAAAACAACTGAGTAGAAGATTAATCAACTTGGATAGCCCAAGGTATGTAGGTCCCAGGCTTGTCTCTTGGAATCTAAACAAGAAAGGAACATGAAAAGTTATTTAATCATGTGATTGTTTGGTATGAAATAAAACATCATTATTATAGTCGACATTCTAGACTGCATATTTAACTTGCTCGATAAGATACAACACAACATACTGGGGCTCTGTTGTGGGCTGCTACAATTACTTGCAATGTAATAGCCAATATAATACTGTACACAAAGCATTTTCTTCCAGTCTTGAGAGCCGTTAAGGAAAAGTGGGGTAAGGAGATAGAACACTCTTTACTGCTGCAATTTGAACCATGTGGGAGTTTTCTACAACAGTGCATTCTATTAGTAGGTTGGGAAATTTTTTTTGAGGCATAAAAAAACCATAAAATGCTATTGTAATAAAATACATTTGTTTTGCTTTATTTTAGCTGTTCCTTTGCAAGGTTAATCTTAAATATTTCCAAAATATTTGGAAATCTGAAATCTGCTTTTGGTTAGTTTATTGACTTACTCTATATATCTCCATATATTTCCTGAATCTTTTGTATTGCTAGCTTTGCTCCATTATTTCATGAACACTGAACCTGACTGTCTTAAGCAGATAACAAATGGAAGTTTGTTTTGCTCCAAACCGAAAGTCAGTGTTTTAAGAAGGCAACTATAAAGTTACAATTGCATACATACTAATCCATGGTGCACAACATTTATGCAACATCTTTCAAATGTTCAGATTACTTTGCTATGAAATGAACTTTTCACATTTAATGGGCAAGAAAATAGCATGAAAGTTTTTTACTGCATTGCATAACAACACACCAAAATTAAACTTCACAGAAACTCTCATAACATTTAAGTTGGTCCTGGACAAATTCATAATACTAAATTTCAGAGTGCCTAATTCATCTGAATGGTAGAAAGCAAGGATAGCAAAAAAAAAACATTTTAGATTAGTGATATCAATGAATTGATGGTTCATTCAATCAATCTTTATTACGGTCACAGCACTACAAACAAAAGCATTAAAAAATGATAGTAAAAAAAACAAAAATAAAAGGCAGACAGAAGAATACATTGCAGTTGGTTGTGGGTTATCAGTGGACAGTTAAGTTCATCTAATTTTGCATACTGTACACCACAGCAAAATTAGGCCACATTCAAAGAAACTATTTTGTATTGATCTGATAATGATTGCATATAAAAAGATCATTATTTTCCAAATATTTTATTAGGCAAGGTGTTATAAATTGAGTCCGTGAGTCCTTATAGAAGATGCAGTATAGCAAGATGTGAGCTATAGTTTCAATGGCCCTTGTCCACAGGGGCAGTCTCAGCTCATATAATATTTTTTTGCATCAGCCCTCCAAAACTGCTGAGAAGTGTGTTGCAGCTTGCTAAGGTTAGTGCCCTTCAGATTTTTGGGATGGTTATTTGATATAAATACCTTGCTACTTTAAGAGGGGCCGTTTGACTGTTCAAATAAACATTCTTGAGAAGAGCAGCCTTACTGGATTTCCAGCAAGATTTTTAATATGTGGTTTGTGCAATAAGTGCACATTCATACCCCATCATTTAAAAAATTGGTGGTTCAGAAGTGGGGGACATTTTGCATCTTACACAGTAAATCACAATAAAATAATATAGCAAAGTTTTAATCACATCAAGCAGTGGTATGATTAAATGTCTAAGTGATTCTGGAAACACAAGAAGGAGAACCAGTCAGAAAAGATTGTTTTCTTCAGTCTTTCTCTCTCTCTCTCCTCAACTTAACTTTTCCTCACTTAACAGTACTGAGCATTTCAGACTATAGTTTGATACTCTCATTTACTTTGCCTTGCTTGTTGAAGTAGAAATGAAGGTTAGAGGCAAAGGATAGAGGAAATGACAGGGCAGAGTCTTACCATCTCTGTAAAGTAATCAGCACAGGCCATGCGAATCCTCTCTACATTCAGTGGACTGTCCAGTGTGAAAACAGAGTTTAATCCTCTTTCCTTCCGTGCAGCACCTATTGCGTCTCTTATAGCAAAAAATACAGAGGATCCAAGGAATACTCCAGATTCCCCCAATCCCTGGAGAAAAATAAAAATAACCCAAGGGAAGGAAAAAAGTAATTGGTGCAACATTCTCGTACAATAGTGTTTAAGGCTATATCATACAATAATTTCACACAGCTAAAGTCTGATCCAGTCATCCTATTCTGATAGCAGCATCCTAAAACTTCGGAATATTTTCAGTGCATAAAAGACAAAGCTCCTTGTGAACTGGAAATACAGAAAATTTATTACAGTTTGTAGAAATTGCATCCTTTTCTACACCTTACACATTGCAGATACTGAGCTCAAATACTTTGGCCACCAAATGAGAAGATGACTCATTGGAAAAGACCCTGATGTTGGGAAAGATTGAAGGCAAATGGAGAAGGAGATGGCAGAGGATAAGATGGTTTTAAAGAGTGGCATCAATGCAGTGGGCATGAGTATGGATACACTCCAGGCGACAGTGGAGGACAAGAAAGTTTGGCATGATACAATCCATGGAATCATGAAGAGTCGGACAAAACTTAGCCACTGAACAACATGTACTTAAAATGTATTTAAAAGGTTCTTACAAATTCAGCTTTCACAGAAAACAACACGGAAGTATTTATGGAGATCTTGCATTTTTAATTTGCATATTAAGTACGATAGTAATTATTAAGCAAGATCCTCTTTCTTGGTCATCAGTAAAGGTTTTACCTGTAATTGCTTTATAAATCAGAGCTTTTCTTTTCAGGAAAATGTTTATTTTTACATGTGATGCATAGTTTACCCAGAATTTTGATTCCTTAAGCCTATTTTACCACTTTTATAAAAGTATAAGATTTACTGCATATTGTCAGACTACTGAACCATCCAAATTTAATGTGTTTTCAGTTGAAGCCAAGCCACTTTCAAAAGTCTATCAAAAATTGCCTCAGCTATTAGCACTACACATTTCACTAGTCACTAGTGGTTAACAATTTCCTGTTTGACATTGCTATTCTTGGTTTCTAAATTAATATATAGATCTTACTGTCCATATGTAGGGGTAGTCTAAAAATGTTCTGTCCAGTTCATTTTGATGTGGAAAAAGTCCCTGATTTTTTAAATTTTTTGAATATGTTATTTTGATGTTTCGTTTTTAACATTAATTTATGATACTTTAATTGAAGGGTTGTTACTTGTGCTCCTATTTTTATTGTATCTTATTGACATAAACTTCTTGGAGTCCTGTGTTTGGGAAAATCTAAGTTGTTACAATAAAATAAAATTATAATCATGTCTCTTGGAAAAGTAACTCATAAACCTGGAACACTCTGCAAGTTGTTCTTTATCCTTTAGTAGAGAAAACAAAGCTTAACAAAATGGAAACTGCATCCTTCCTCCTACCCACCTCCGTCTTTTGGACATGATCAAGGTCAGACCAAATTCATATCTTTGCCTAATCCTATCAGACTCAAATCGATCCTTTCTGGCCCAAGACAAAGTCCCCTCGTAATTCCATTTTAACCAAAGAGTAGAAGTCTTCGCACCAGCTCATAGTACAACCCAAGGGCAATCCTAGGAACATAGTAACAACATAGTAATAATTCTCAAAATTCCATCCTCAATCAGCCTGAAGACTCAACATTCCATTTCTTTTAACAGTGGACATCCTTGGCTCTGTTGCCTTCCTGAAAGGCCCATTTTGCCTAACAATAGGTGCACTAACAAACGCCTGCCTAGCTTCCACAAACTGGCTTCCAAATCTGTTCTATAGGATTTCCTGCTTTATACCCCTTAACTTCAATAGAAATATTTGCTTTCCCATACTTTGGGATCCCCTCTTTCTTGTAAAGCAGGCACCCAGCAAACATTAAATAAATAGCATTTTCTTCTTGGGGTTGTGTTCCTTACTTCAACAATCCCAGGACAATCCATATTATTTGCTTACCCTGGAGGAATAGATAGCAATTGGATTGCTTGAGTTTGGCAGCAAGTAGATTCTAAGCTCTTCTGGAATATCACAAAGACCCGGTATCTTATATGTGTCAGGACCCAATGTATACTGCTGTCCTTCTGGAGAGAATTTTATTTCTTCTGATGTATAAAGTCCAAGTCCCTGAATAAAGCCACCTTCAACCTGAGAAAAATAAAATACACATTTTCTGTTTTCTATATATTTCTTTTAAGAAAATAATAACTTCTTAAGTTTGCCGTACTAAGTATATTTCCTTGGAAATTTGTTTCCCTGAATGTGCATAGGCTAGTGCTGTAGAAAAAATCTTTTTTGTACTTCTGCTGAGCAGCAACACTGACAAGTTTCTTAAACCTGGAGATATCCATTGGATACTTCCATTGACTTATGAGAATCCACTAAAATGAAGGGAAGGGTAGATGGTAACCTGACATGATAATCACACCTTACAGTATATGCTGGCTTTCAGTTCTTATTTAATAGTTCCATCTTATCCCAGGATTTTTTTGGACTTAAAGTACTTTCCACAAAATATAGAAAATGCATATTGGCTTTCTATTTCTTAACTACCATCCACTCCTAATTTACATTAACATAGGGGGTTTCTTGTTATTTATAATTTACTTTTAAATATTTATTTGCCAGTTAGGATTCTTCTGTTGACCAATCATATTTCAACTTCATCACATAAGCAATATTTATCCAGAATTAAAGGAACATCAGCAAAAATTGGCTCTTTGGTCCCCTGCCCTTCTTCATAGTGACTTCTCCATTCCAATAAGTCCATTCCCACTATTACTGAAGGAAGATATATTAATTTATTTATTAAATTTATTCGCAGCCCATCCCATATTGAAATGACTTACAGGATATGTTCTAAAGGATAAAGAGAACCTCTTTCTCAAACATCTATTTGGAGAAGTCCATGGGTGCTTGAGATTTTGAACACAATCTTTTTTGGTTGCAGCTCTCAATGAATCAGCTACTACTCTTTGTTCTTCCAAGCACTGCTTCTGTTGCAAGTTTATCAGACATCATGAATCCTTCTTGCAAATATTTCATTGCTATAATCTTAGGCCCTTTACCTTAATTACATCCCTCCTTCCTTCCATTTAGCTTTTTTCCCCCTGAGGCAGATCACATATATTGTAGTTTGATTGGAAAGAGAAAGTAAAAAAAAAAGGATGCAAAAATAAAAAATGTCTTACAGTAACACATGTTTGTATACTAATTGTGACACCAGCAGTAATCTGGAAATAAAATGCCAAAATGGACTAAAAATTAATGCAGATTTGCACTGTTTCTCTCTACAACCATGGTGCTTGGAATCTTCTTAATATTCAAATGTGAAACAATATAAAAATAAAATAAAAAAAAATCAACAGTGTAGATTACCAAATCTATAAGAATGCAATGTGATCAATAAGAGAAAACTGAATTCTGCAGCATGGATATTTGAAAACACACTCTTGTTTGATCATTCCAGCCTATCCCAGGTTTTATAAGAAAATTATATGGTAACATTTAATTTATCTTTTCACTTACCACATTTTCTATCTATTTACTACTAAAATTCTCATTGTCATGACATTTAACTGGCCAAAATAGTATATCATAGGGCAAAAAGCTACTTCAAATGGACTAAATAGCAGAACGTGTCCAAAATCCAGAATCCATGACTCCTAAGGGAATGAAATTTGAGGAAGTGCTACTGGCAGCTGCTGCACTGCAGGGCTGTTGCTGCTGCAGTCACATGATCTTTATTTTCAATATTGTGTGACAGTTTCCCAGCCAGTCTCACAATCCCTTGCTCCTTCTCCCATGTAACAGCAGCCACTTAGCTGCCTGCTAGAAGGGGGAAAGAAGGGAGGGAGGGAAGGAGGGGGAGAAGGAAGGAAGGAAGGAAGGAAAGGAAGGAAGGATCTGAACAATAACATGCAACTGAGATTCATTGACATTTCAGGAAAGATTGTTTGCTTTTAGTTACAATCTAAGATCAAATGTTTTGTGTCTGTGTGTGTGTGTGTAGTTACAATAAGGTTGGAATTTGAAGTACGTACCTGCCCTATGTCAATGCCTGGGTTGATGCTGAAACTACCGTCTATGACAATGTCAGTTCGGAGATTCTGTTGCACAGAGAAATTATCATCAAAACATTTTATAGCAGTGTAGGAAAAAAATGAAAAACTCTGAAACATTCAAGCCTATGATATTATAAGGACAAATATATTATTACCATAAAATTTTGGAAAGTTTTTCCAGCAGGCATGATAACATTTGGGGGCTTTTGGGTTGGAAGGCACTGCACCTTTGAACTTGTCCTCCTGGAGCCTCTAAATATGGCTATATGTCTGGTAATTTATGAAGAGAAATAGGCTAGGGGATAAAGGATCCTAAGCACAATATTTTTCTGCATTTGATCGCTCTAATAGGATCTGTTCTGGCCAAAAACAAATCACCAAGCTGAGACCATAGAAACCACTTGGGAATTCATGACAGCTTTGGATCTAACCGAAGTAATTTCTGGCTCGACTTAAAAGTCAGTTCACACATTAGCCCTGGCTTGTATCTCAGAGCAGTGGCAATGTTATCTAGAGTTGGGGAATGCTACTATCAATTCCTTGTCATGGATGGATTTTCCTTGCTGGTTCTTGATTATTCTGATGTCACAGGGAAGCAGAGCCAATTTGAAAAATCTGCCTGAAGCACCTGATAGATTCTAATGAGTTCCAAAGGGAATTTGGAGTGTTCCTGGAATTCTGGTGCATAGTTCAACTGAGTCGCTAGTTGCTGTTTGAAATGAAGGCAACTTTGGCCTTGGATCAGATTGCACCTATGCAGTTTCTCTAGACACATGGATCCTGGAGAGTCCCAGGTTTTCATAGGACTGTTGGTGATAAAATAACCTAAGAAAACTCTACAGTGTCCCTGAAGGAAAACGAACAGTGAACTTGACCAAACATGGGTAAAGCCTTTCTTAAGGATTGACAATAAAAGCAATGAAACAATTATTTCTCCATCTCTACTGTATCTGCTAATAACTACATCCCTCCTAAGTAAGGAGAAGCCACAGTAGGGGTGGGTTCTACTTACCTTTATTACTGGTTTGCAGCGTGCACACACGCTCTTCTGCGCATGCACAGAGACTTCTGCGCATGCGCAGATCACCTATGATATTGTCCGGGTCAGTGGGTGGAGCCTCCCGTAGGTTTTACTACCAGTTCTTGCGAACTAGTCCAAACCGGGGGCAACCCACCACTGAGCCACGGGAATTCTTGCAGGGCTGCTGTTAAGACTATTTTAGTTAAATATCAGACAAAGTTGCTCATTGTCTCAGAGTTAGAATTCAGGTCTTCAGATTCCATGGAATTGCCTGAGGCAATTGGTGATCTGAGAAGAGTTTGAACTAGTTAGTCCTGATGAGGTAGATGAGGCAGACGACGTCTTTCAAGCTGTGAATTATGTTCTAGATTTCTCTCCCTCCTGGTTGATTAAGGTTTCCTGGGAAGTGACAGGTGATTGGGTCCATGCAATGGTAAATATTCTCTGTGGGAAGGGATGGTTCCATCCACCTTGAAGGAGATGGTTGTCTATACCCTCTCCTTAAGAGATCATTGTTGAATGCAATGAATTTGGACATCTTTTATCCAATGTTCAATCTTTTCTTTTTAGGAAGATCATTGATAATTGGTTGCCTTAAACTCTAAAGACCTCTGGAAGATGTAGATGAGTTGAACTCTTTTCAGTCAGGATTCAGGCCTGATTATAGTGCTAAAACAGTATTGATTGTGCTTGTTGATGATCTCTTGGAGGCTCAGTATGGGAAAAATGCATCCACCCTGCCCAGCCTTGACCTCTCAGTTAGTTTTTGGTCACTGATCATGGTGTCCTATGCTGTTTTAGGGTATTGGCAGAGGTGGGCTTCACATACTGTAACAACTGGTTCACCCAGCACCGGAAATGTGAGTGAGCAAGTGCCATCAGCACATGCGTGTGGCATCACAAACATGGCAATTTGCTTGCACATCCCGTCCGCACATGCATGCAATGTCAAACAACATGGCAATTCACTCTCTCTCGCCATCCGCACATGTATGTGGTGTCACAAAACACAGCGATATAGGATGGGATTGCACCCACCTGCAGGTCGCTACTACTGGTTTGCCCAAACCAATCCAAATCGGCTGAAACCCACCTCTGGGTATGGAAATCATCATAGTATGGTGATTTTAGTCCGTTCTTTAGAGCCACTTCCAGCTGCTATTAGCAGGTTGGGAAAATTCAAGTCTGAAGGTGAGGTGCCTCAGGGCTCTCCCCATCCCTATTTAACATCTGCATGAAGCTGCTATCATGTGCTGGCACAGGGTGACATATCATCAGTATGCTAATATTCCCGTGATGGTGAACCTATGGCACGCGTGCCAGAGGTGGCACTCAGCGCCCTCTCTGTGGGCACGTGAGCTGTCGCCTCAGTTCATCTCCGCTGCGCATACGCGCATGCCTCCTGCTGGCCAGCTGGTTTTTGAGTGTCTGCTGTGCATGCGGGTTGTGTGTGTGCACGCACATGCACGGGGTGTGTGGGGCATGTGCATGCAGGCACGGGAGCAGGGGGCATGCACAGGGGCTGCACACACATTGCATTTTGGGGGTTCAGGCACGCTCATGTGTATTCAGGCACTTGGTCTGGAAAAGGTTAGCCATCACTCCTCTATTCCTTTCCTGATACCTAGAGACTGTAAAGGTCTAGGTTGGGGTTCAGTTTTAAACTGCCCCCGCATTGTCAGTTCCTGAGATTTTCCATCTTTAACTCTGTCAAAGGTACACATCCCCAGTCAGTGTGTAAATTTGGATTCCTACTGGACTTACAGTAGGAGCAGGTAGTAGCTGTAACCGTGCGGGCCTTTGCACAGTTTCGTTCCTCAATTGCATCCAGATCTCGACTGGAAGGTCTTACTCACAGTGACTCATACCTTAATTACTTTCTGTTTGGATTATTATCACTTGCTGTGCATGGGGCTATACTTGAACAGGACTTGGAAGTGAGGTGCTGCAGGAAGCAACAGTGTGGGCAGTCTTTGGCATTTCTTGTTAAATTCTTGTATAATACTTCTGCTCCACAAGCTGCACTGGATTCCAGTAGGCTTTATGGTGTGATGAAAGGTGCTAATTATCACACTTATAAAGCCCTACATGACATGAGGGCAGGCTACTTATGGGGCTGCCTCTCTCTCACTGCTATGCCCAGATTTAGTACAAGATATATGAACTATCCCCTTCATGGATCAACTTGCCTTGTCGTGGCGAAGGGGCTTGTGTAGCTCAATGAAGCTATGAGCTATGCCGTGCAAGGCCATCTAAGACAGACAGGTCATAGCAGAGAGTTCTGACAAAATGTGATCCACTGGAGAATGAAATGGCAACCCACTCCAGTATCTTTGTCATGAAAACCCACAGACAGTACCAAAGGCAAAAAGACATGACGCTGGAAGATGAGCCCCTCAGGTCAGAAGGTGTCCAATATGCTACTGAGGAAGAGCAGAGGGCTAGTATTAGTAGCACCAGAAAGAATGAAGAGGCTGAGTCAAAGCCGAAAGAACACTCAGTTGTGGATGTATCTGGTGGTGAAAGGAAAGTCAGATGCTGTAAAGATCTATACTCCATAGGAACCTGGAATGTAAGATCCATGAATCAAGGCAAGCTGGACGTGGTCAAACAAGAGATGACAAGACTGAATTTCAACATCTTAGGAATCAGCAAACAGGAACGGGTGAATTTAATTCAGAGGACCATCAGGTATACTACTGCGGGCAAGAATCCTTCAGAAGAAATGGAGTAGCCTTCATAGTCAATAAAAGAGTAGGAAAAGCAGTACTGGGATACAATCCCCAAAATGACAGAATGATCTCAGTTTGAATCCAAGGCAAACCATTCAACACAGTAGTTCAAGTCTTTGCCCCAACCACTGGTGCTGAAGAGGATGAAGTTGACCAGTTCTATGAAGCCCTACAACACCTTCTAGAATTAACACCAAAAAATGATGTCTTTATCATCATGGAGGATTGGAATGCTAAAGTAGGAAGCCAAAAGATAACCGGAATAACAGGCAAATTTGGCCTTGGAGTACAAAATGAAGCAGGGCACAGGCTGCAAGAATTGGTCAAGAGAATACGATGGTCATAGCAAACACTCTTTTCCAACAACCCAAGAGATGACTCTACACATGGACATCACCATACAGTCAACACAGAAATCAGATTGACTATGTGCTCTGCAGCCAAAGATGAAGAAGCTCTATACAGTCAGTAAAACAAGACCAGGAGCTGACTGTGGCTCAGATCATGAGCTTCTCATTGCAAAATTTAGGCTTAAATTGAAGAAAGTAGGGAAAAACACTAGGCCACTCAGGTATGAACTAAATCATATCCTTGATGAATATACAGTAGAGGTGACAAATAGATTTAAGGAATTAGATCTGATAGACAGAGTGCCTGAAGAACTATGGATGGAGGTTCGCAACATTGTACAAGAGATAGCAACTAAAACCATCCCAAAGAAAAAGAAATGCAAGAAAGCAAAATGGCTGTCTGAGGAAGTTCTCGGCCTGTCGTCCCGCCCAAGCTTGAGGTGAAAAAACGACTCCACACTTGAAGGAGTAGCCAGAACTCTTTACTGGAACACAGCCAAAAGCAGCAAGGCAAAGTAACGAACAAGCCGGAAAAATTAATAAAGTCAGCGCTACCGGAGGCAGCCAGGTGGCGCTATATATCTGAACTTGGCATAAAGCAAACCTAACATCCGGCAAATAAAAGAACCTCGGGACATTCCCCTCCCTCCACAGCTGTTTGGCAGTACCGCGCCTCTGTTCACGTCACAGAAGCGCATTTAGGAAAACGTTAACAGCCACGCCTCCCTGCCGTTGTCTCCGCTGCTCCTGGTTTTGTTTGTAGCTGCCTCCTGCTGTGAAGTGTCATTGTGAGTGTCGCTGTAACTCTGTAAGTCCGACAGCTCTGGCTGCGTTCTGCCTTTTCCAATCTCCGTCCCCCCCCC
>WNWU01000006.1:45448369-45521423 GCA_012654045.1 Ptyas mucosa | reverse complement strand
CCCCCCCCCATAAGTGATGGCGAGCCTGTTCACGGCTCGACAGAAGTTTTACAAATAGCTGAGGAAAGAAGGGAAGCAAAAGGCAAGGGAGAAAGAGAAAGATACACCCAATTGAAGCAGAATTCCAGAGAATAGCTAGAAGAGATAAGAATGCATTCTTAAATGAACAGTGCAAAGAAATAGAAGAAAACAATAGAATAGGAAGGACCAGAGATCTCTTCAAGAAAATTGGAGATATGAAGGGAACGTTTCATGCAAAGATGGGCATGATAAAGGACCAAAATGGCAGGGACCTAACAGAGGCAGAAGAGATTAAGAAGAGGCAAAATTACACAGAAGAACTATACACGAACGAGCTTAACGTCCCTGATAACCACGATGGGGTGGTCATGACCTAGAGCCAGACATTCTGGAATGTGAAGTCAAATGGGCCTTAGGAAGTCTGAGCAACAACAAAGCTAATGGAGGTGACAGTATTCCAGATGAGCTATTCAAAATCTTGAAAAATGATGCAGTAAGTGCTACACTCAATTTGCCAGCAAATTTGGAAAATTCAACAATGGCCCCAGGATTGGAAAAAGTCAATTTACATTCCAATTCCAAAGAAGGGCAATGCCAAAGAATGTTCAAACTACCACACCATTGCATTCATTTCACATGCTAGCAAAGTTATGCTCAAAATCCTACAAGCTAGGCCCCAGCAGTATGTGGACTGAGAATACCAGAAGTATAGGCAGGATTTCGAAGAGGCAGAGAAAGTAGAGATCAAATTGCCAACATACGCTGGATCATGGAGAAAGCCAGAAAAACATCTACTACTGCTTCATTGACTATGCTAAAGCCTTTGATTGTGTGGATCACTACAAATTGTGGCAAGTTCTTAAAGAGATGGGAGTACCAGACCATCTTATTTGTCTCTTGAGAAACCTATATGCGGGTCAAGAAGCAACAGTGAGAACTGGACACAGAATCACTGATTGGTTCAAAACTGGGAAAGGAGTTTGGCAAGGCTTTATATAGTCGCCCTGCCTATTTAACTTATATACAGAGCACATCATGAGAAAGGCAGGGCTAGATGAATCACAAATTGGAATTAAGATTGCAGGGAGAAATATTCACAACCGCAGATATGCAGATGATACCATGCTAATGGCAGAAAGTGAAGAGGAACTAAAGAGCCACTTGATGCTGGTGAAGAAGGAGAGGGCAAAAGTTGTTTTGAAACTCAACATTAAGAAAACTAAGATCATGGCATCTGGCCCTCTCAATTCCTAGCAAATAGATGGGAAGAAATGGAGGTAGTGACAGATTTTATTTTCCTGGGTTCCAAGATCACCACAGATGGGGACTACAGCCAAGAAATTAAAAGACGCTCCTGGGGAAGAAAGCTATGGCAAATTTAGGCAGCATACTAAAAAGCAGAGACATCAGCCTGCCAACAAAAGTGCATATAGTCAAGGCTATGGTTTTCCCAGTTGCAATGTATGGCTGTGAAAGTTGGACCATAAGGAAGGCTGAGTGCCAAAGAATTGAGGCTTTTGAAATATGGTGCTGGAGAAGACTCCTGCGAGTCCCTTGGACTGCAAGGCAATCAAACTGGTCAGTCCTAGAGGAGATCAACTCTGACTGCTCTTTAGAAGGCCAGATCGTAAAGATGAAACTCAAATATTTTGGCCACTTAATAAGAAGGAAGGACTCACTGGAGAAGAGCCTAATGCTGGGAAAGATTGAGGGCAAAAGAAGAAGGGGACAACAGAGAATGAAGTGGCTGGATGGAGTCACTGAAGCAGTTGGTGTGAGCTTAAATGGACTCCAGGGGATGGTAGAGGACAGGAAGGCCTGGAGGAACATTGTCTATGAGGTCGCGATGGGTTGGACATGACTTCCCGATTAACAACATATGATCTATGATGTGATTGGGATCATTATTTTATTCTTGACTACTGGGGATTTTGTGGTTAGTGTTTTAATCCTTGTATACCAACTGGAGATACTGTTGTGAGAAGAATGACCATATAAATACTTTATATGTTTATATCTTTGAAATACTTGCTGATATATGTTACAATCTCTCTATGTTTATCCTTCAAAATGTTTGGTGGTTGAGCATTGCTTCAGCACAAAATTTGCTGATCCCCCAAACCTAAAAGGTAGGAGGGCCACCCCATAGGCTATCCTATGGTTGAGCAGAAAAGTGGAGATTATGATCCACTTTTGGACTGGACTTACCTTATGGTCACCAGTGAGGCAGTCAATCTCAACTTCAGAACATGATGCAGCAAAAATAAAATATGGAAATGGGTGACCTTCTCCTTTCTCCCAATCTATATTGACAACATATCCTCTGATGGGAAAGGGGAAAAAAACCCGAGAGAGTTTCTTTTAGAAATCTTTTCAAACAGACATACACAAGTCATGTTATCTACGAGACCGCCTTCTGCCACCGACAACCTCCCATCGACCCATGCGCTCCCACAGAGTGGGTCTCCTCGGGGTGCCATCAGCCAAGCAATGTAGGCTGGTGACCCCCAGGGGGAGGGCCTTCTCTGTGGGAGCTCCTACCCTCTGGAATCAGCTTCCCCCTGAGATAAGAAAAATCCATGACCTCCGTGCCTTCCGCCGGGCCCTTAAAACATTTTTCTTCCAACAAGCCGGGCTGGCCTAAGCGAAGCCTTTTAAATGATTTTAAAGCGGGGTGTTTTTTAAATTTCTGGGCCAAATTTAGATATTCTTTTTAATTGGTTTTTAATTGTTTATATTATGTGTTTTTACTTGGCTGTACACCGCTCTGAGTTCCCAGGGAGAAGGGCGGTATAGAAATCTAAAAATAAATAAATAAAATTAAATAAATAAATAAATAAATAAATAAATAAATAAATAAAAAAAATGTGAAAGGATCAAAGTATTAAGATACTCTGAAAGAAATAAAAAAAAAGGATCTGGGCTGAGATGAAGAAGCTCCCTATGTTTCAGTGGAAAATAACAAAATGGAAATTGATTGCTAGATAGAAAAACCAACAACAGTTATCATTTTCTGCTGTATCTAATAAGGGTTCAAAAGAGATCTAGAAATTGCTGTGGTAACTTCTGAACTGCCCGAGTTTGTGACTCAAATAAATAGGACACACAGCTTTTGCCAAACATTAACACTGTTGCACTGACCTGCTCCAAAATGATAGCCTCTGTCTTTCCCTTTGAGTCTGTCAATGAGTTTTCCCAATCCCAATTACAAAATATTTTTGGACCTCACCTGTTGGCTTATTTAAAACATTCACATTGAGCAAGACAATTCCAGAAGGAAATCCTTCCTTTCTGTTCCTTTGTGCCTTTCCAGAGAATTAAGGTACTATCAACCTTCCCTTATGTCAGGATAAAATATATACAGGCATTACAATTTCACCCATTATCACCCCAATCTGGCTCTCTTGTGCATCAGTGCCCAATAGTTCTGTTTTTAATTGAGATGATTATGCATGTGCAGGGTGTGATAAGCAAGTCAATAGCTTGATTCAACTCTTCATCTTCAGTATGGATCTGTTCTGTCCATATTCATGTCAGAAGCACCAGCAAAGCTAACTGAAGAATGCTTCACAGTTGAAAGGATTTGCCAGTAACAACATTTTTGCCCAGGGGACACCCCATTGCCAAAAGTAGTGCAATTTGGGGGTGGGGGTGGGGGCAGGTTCCTTTAATGTCCCTATGGATCTGTTAAGGATTACTGGGTTAAAGTTCTTAAGAGTTCTATTGGCTGATTATTGTAATGCTGTTGTGCAATTGAGCTTTGTTTGAATATACTTGGCCATCAACTCTTTTCACCATTCATGGAGAAGATCAGAGAGTAACAGCTGCAGGTCACATTGTATTACACAGGTAAACCCCAAAGTAGGGTCATTTGCATGCAAAAGAAGTTTGGTTGCTAGATAATGTAAAAGAACAATGGATTTGTAACTGGCTGACTAATTGCACTCAACATGTAGTCCTTAATGGAACGGCATCTACATGGAGGGAAGTATACAGTGGGGTACCCCAAGGCTCTGTCTTAGATAGATCCGGCTCTTCAATATCTTTCTAGTATAGGGCCTTTGAGAACAATCTTGTTTGTTCTTGTCCTCCCAAGTCTGTAGTGATATTCAGCATGTGAAATTCCCGGTAAGTCCCGATTTATCACCTTTGATATTGAAAATAAAGCCATTTAGGAATTTGGAACAAATTACTTACTTGAAGAAGCCAGTAGCAGAGAGGCTGATGCTTTCCTCGTATGCAGCTTTAATCTGAAAGAGGTAAATAGTTAAGTGGCAATATTTATAATACTGACAAAAATGTATTTGTGTATAAAACAAAACCAAAATGGGGCTATCAAAGGTCAGCCTTCCTCCTTTGCATAAGAGAGGTGAGAAAAATGTCTTGTTGAATTTGTTCTCCGCTTATGCATCTAGGATTACCTCCCCAGAAATGTATCTTTGCTGATATTAAGCAACTTCCCTGGATCCATATCATAGAATTTTAAGTCTGGGTGTAGAAGATGCTTCTGGACAAATTTGCATGAAGTAGTCACCTTGCCTCAAACATTAATTTTATGAGTGCTCACACACTTTCTACTTCCAATGTTCTTGAATTTACTTATAGCATCTTACTCTTTTTAAAAAATCTTATCCAAAATGTTCATTAAAAAGGGAAAGGACTATCTCCAAAGGATACTGAGTTGGTTATTCTATTCTTAGGATCCTAAGAGAACCTCTAAGAGATTGTGCACAGAGCATTAGTAAAGATCACCTGTCACCAGAATGAGTTCATTGCTGAAATTAGATAACTTAAATATCTAAAGCTCAGTGGTACCAAGAAGTGCCATATATCACCAATGTTCCTTGTTAGATTTAGAATTGCTGACTATTTTGACATGGTGTTTACTTTAACTTCTGTGCTGTTACTCTATTTATAAGTTAATGTATTAAAAACTATTTTCCTGAAGATGTGCTACTAATAGGGTTAAAATTATTCTGTTTTAAAAATGTAAATGATACTTACCCAATCTTCCCACTTTCCTTTAGGATTTTTTTTAATGATTGGCTCAAGCCGCTTTCTTAGAATTTGACAAGCATTCTGTACAAAATGATACCAAAGAAAACAGGAAAAATTAGTCCTAACAAATACACGTTATTGTTAAGATGTTATCCAAATTTTATTTTTAAAAGGCACATTTAAGTGTTGCATAGTGGGATTGCCATCTTTTTCTGCAAGAATTGGTTAACATTTTTAATGTTAACCTTCATCACATGAATAATTGAAGGATTTTTTCTTAATAGAAACTATAAATTTGTTAAAAATTCTTCTAGCATCACAGATGCTCACATGCCAAAATGCAGTACAAAAGAATGCAACACTGCTTTGCTAACTGCACATTGCAACAGAAAATGTGAGTACTTGTTATGAGGAAAGGAATAATAAAGCTGTTTAATTATTTTTGAAAACAAACATAACTGAACTTCAATTGCTTTTCTGCAACTAGACAATAACATAGAGCAGCGGAATGAAGATGCTCTTTTACACTAAGTCAAAATGAATTTCTCTGACCCAGTATTGTCTACTAAAGCTTTCCCAAGCAGATCCCCAAGCAGATTCTTTAATTCCCAAAATTTTCTGTCAGCTTTCTGCATTCTTTAGCCCAGACTTGTTTGAATATGGCAGGCATTAGAGCTCAATGTCTTTGGGAAAGAAAAAAGGTGCTCTATTTAGCAAAAACTGCTCTATTTTGTTTGTTAATAATACTCTAGCAACTTAAATATTCCTTTTACTGAGATATTAAAGAATGAATTTGTGATCTCCTGTACACCAATTGCCTAAAAACAAGCAAATGAAACATGGAAAGATATTAAGTTCATATATTGACTAAGTTCATATATTGCATTAAGTCATATTTGGTATGATCTATAAAATCACAGTTATTTTTTGTATTTGCAACTCTATGTTGGTGAAGTTTTGGATTAGCACTAAAGTTTTAGCTCATCCTCAGACATGGAAATTGAGTGGGTAATTTTAGACCAAACACTTCATAGCCCAACTGACTTCATAGAGCATTGTTACTGCAAAAAATAAAATAAAAGGGTGGACCATTATGCGTCCACATAGAACTCTTGAACTAAAGATAGAATGTAAATCTAATAAATAAACACTCATCGTCTTGTTCCCCCATAGATGCTGCCTGAGTTCACACCTGTCAAAAGCAAATAAATCAGGTATATAAATAAAGCAAATTATGCTTCAGGTATGTGTAAACTCAGTTTCTATATAAGACAAAAGAAATGTCCACTATGACTGTAATATAGCTGTGAAAACAGAAGGATCTTTATTAGAAAAAGATGGCAACTTTTGGCAGCGCCTATCTTTTAAAGCCAAAGATGTAAACAATTTAATCGGACATCAAACTATTTCTTTTAAGACAAATGTCCTATATCAGGTTGGAACATTTTCCCATCTAGTTCAGCATTGCCTACTCTCACAGGAGGAAGCTTCTAGATGCACAGGTCTTTCCCTTCACTAATGGTTTGATCCTTTAAACTGCAGAGGCTCTATTGTTGAGCTTCTCCCTATCTTTCAAATCTAGCAACAGTCGGAAAAAAAGGAAGGCTCCCATTCACAAAAAGGTAGATTTTAATGAAGGATTAGGTTCCATCAAATTTCAAATGAATTGAAAAGAATATCATCAATTATGCATCTAACCTGGACTGCTTTCCCATTGACATCTGCACTGATTGATCCCGCTGTAGTAATTGCATTCGGTATTGTGACTGTAGTTCTTTCATACTGGTGTATGTAAGATAGTGGTATCTTTAATTCATGGCTAGCCACCTTGTGGTTTTAAAAAAAAAAATATTAGCATTTGTAATCTCCCTGTAGTTACAATCTAAAATGCAATTACAATTACTATTACAGAGAAAGTTTTGTTTAAATAATTTACTATTATAAGACAGAAGTACAGGTAGTCCCTGGGTTATGACAGCAGTTGGGGCTGGAATTTCAATTGTTAAATATGTGGTCATAATGTGTGTGGCCTCACGTGAACTTATTGCTTAGCAATGACAAACTTGGCAGTCCGCACTGTCATCAATTAGTGGTGAATCCTGTTAAGTGAGGACCTCATGTAACTGCAACTTGGGAAAAGGTCCTCAAAACCAAATACCAGGCAAGCAAGCTGGCGGGGAAGAGATACAGGTGGGTTCTAAGGAGTAAGAGTTGGTGGATGCCATGGAGTTTGGGCAGGCCGTTCACATGGACAGAAGTTACATAGTGCAGGTGATTTGGAGGATACCACAGAGTGCAAACAAGTGCCGCAGGGAGATGCTATGGAGTCTAGGCAGGCGAGTGCTATGGAATATGAGATCCCCATGCGGGATCCTCTGGAAAAAAGGATCAGGAGCAAAAGCAACTTGCAGGGACAACTTGTGCCCTCTTGCCATAGAGTACAAAGAGATGCTGTGGACAGGCATTAAGGACTCTGGCCTGGTGGATACCATGGATATGTATAATATCCCCATGCCACCTGCACGGGGGATTCTCTGGAAAAAAGTAGGCAGAAGCAAGAGTGCCTTATGAGAGCAGCTTGTGGTCTCCGGTCAGCTTTCCCACTGATTTTGGTTGTGGGAAGCTGGCAGGGAAGGCCACAAATGCCAATCATGTGACCATGGGACATTGCAACCATTGTAATTTTGAGCCAGTTACCAAGTCCCCAACTTGTAATCATGTGACCATAAGGACAATGCAACAATTGCAACGTAGAGTGCTGGTCATAAATTCCCCTCATTCAGCACCTTTGTAACTTTGAATGGTCACTAAACAAACAGTTGTAACCTAGGGACTACATTAAGGTAACCAGATGCCCCGCTTTTCAACAATTTGTCCCGTGTCATTTTAAAAAAGTCCCGATTTTTGGAAAGAATGCACGACAAGCTAGGGAACGGCGGGAGAATGGGTTTGCTTATCCCGCCCACTCCCAATCTATTTGCTGCCTCCTGAGTCCCAGCAGATGGCTAGAGGGAAAAAACTGTTTAAATTCTTGCCGTGGGGCTTCAAAGGGCCGCCCTACAGCTGATCAGTGTTAAAAGAAAACAAATGAGTAGACTGGTGCCTGCAAAAATAGAAAAAACAGCCCCTTTCAGCTGTAGCATAGGTTAATTACCATAAATTGATTAGATCCGCCTCCCGACTCTCAGCTGATTTGGTCTCAGCTGCTTTTCGGAGGGCTCTGTTGCTAGCTAGCTAGCTGCAAAGAGATGCAGATTTTTTTCCCCCTAGCGAAACTGAAAGTAAAGCAGGTTCTTTGCTCCAACGTGACAAAATGAGACAGAGAGAGATTTCTTTTTCTTTTTCCTCACCAAAAAAGGTAGGTGCAAACAATGGGAATTTTAGAGCAAAAGAGGAGAGTTCAAGATTTTAAAACACAAAAGAAAAAAAGCTCTATTTAACTAGGGAATTGTAATAATTGAGATACTATTAATTGTATATTGTGTTGAAAGCAGAAATGGTTAAGTTGTGGTTTGGAAGAATATATGGGGGAAATTATTTGGTTTATTATTATTGGTAAATATAATTACCGGTAATTGATTTGTAAGAAATTGGATTGCATGGAAATAATTGGAATATTCATGTTCATATTGATTAATATACAAAAAAGATAGTTATATAACTAATTGATTTATATTAAAATGTTGAATTTGTATTAAACACTTGTAATATTACATAATTAACCAATATGAGGATGGATATAAAAATAGATGACAATGGGAAGGGGTATAATATAGAATAGAAGGGAAAAATTGAATTTGATTAAGATTAGAGATGAGGATGAAGGGTAATATTGGTTTTTTAAAAAAATAGATGAGGAATAAATATGGCAAAAAGGAAATATAGAATTTGTAAATTTAATTGAAATGACTAAACACTGTTTAAATTTGTGAACCGGCCAAATACTCTGTTCGAAGAAAATACATTGTATGTTTGTATGTGTGTTTCTAATTCTTGCTATTTATTCATATTTGTTCTCTTTTATTCTTTAAAGTTTAACAATTCATTCTTTATCTTAATATCTTTATATATATGTTAGATCAGGCGCAGGAAAGAAGACAAGACCAGCGGGGTCTGCTCAACAAGTTTTATTCAGCTCTTAACTAAGTCAGAACAGACGAACGGCTGTGCTGCCGGAGCCCCTTTTTATAGCGCTCCGGCAGACCAGCCGTCCAATGACAGCGGTTTAACTTTCCCGCCCGGAGGATTAACCAATCCCCGGCCGGATGTCCTTATAAGGACATAACAATATAAATATCTTTATATGTGTTTGGGGTTGGTTTTCTTCCCTTTCATCTTTTTTATTGTACAGTAATCTTTCTCCTCAAACCTACCACCTCTCTCTTTTCTTTCCTTCTTACTTTCTCTTCCCCCCCTCTTCTCCTCCCTACTTCCTCTTCCTTTCTTCTTCTCCTCCTCTCTTCCTCCCTCTCTTAACCTTACTCCTATTCTAATTTCCCTTCCCTTCCTTCATCCCTCTCTATTGCTGTATCCTTTTATGCATATGGACTACTCAGAGGGCTGAAAAAGTTATTTTTGACTGGTCCTCGCATTTTTGAGCAGTCCTCGAACTTACGACTGTCCTCACATTTTATGTTTTTGCCCTATCTTGTCACCATGGTGAAGAGAAGCAGTTATGAAATGAGTGACACGTTTGTTAAGAATGCTACAATGGGCATAAATGATGACTAGTCATAAGTGCGAAGACTGGTCAAAAGTGCGAGGACCTGTCAGAAATCACTTTTTTCAGCCCTCTGAGTAGTCCCTATAGAATAAAATAATACTATACATATTTTTTTTATTTATTATATTTGTAAATTGTACTTATGTTGAAATTTTTAAAAAATATATTACAATACTATTTTTGCGTTCTATGAAAATTTTTGTTGCTCCATATAGACCAAATTTTTAATCAAGAACCTTCATAATATTTGCTGCATAATATTTTCCATGTATGGGAACCGTTCTTGCTTAAATTTACTCAATATTCTATTTACACAACTTCTATTGTGAATATGTATTGTTAATTTTGCCATTGTTGCATATTCTCCAAGGTTAAGTTCCCAATCAGATATTGTCAGAATTGGATCTTTCTTCTAGTGTTGAGCAAAATTTATTCTCACTGCTATTAGCATGTATACCTCACTAAGTTATGATATTTCTTGTTAATGTTTTCTGAGGTTATTGTACCTTCAGCAAGAAAAAACATGATTTCATTTCAAAAATACACATTTTCTGCATTGTATTATGTATATGTTTCAAGTACAGGTAATCCTTAATTTATGACCACAATGGAGCCTCTCCTTTGTGGCTTTAAGTTGTGACAGTCACCAACCTGATTTTAAGGCATTATTTTGCAATGGTCATTAAGTATACTCTGTGGTTGTTAAGTGAATGAATGGTTTGTTATGGGCTGGTTTTCCTAAAAACAAGATGTCAGTGTTTGGCAAAATCTTTGTAAAATGTGGTCATGTGATTGCAAGATGCTGCAAACAGTGATAAGTATTGGTATAATACCAATGTGACCGACTATTGGGCTGGTAGCTAAGCACCCAATACTCGGTCACATTACCATTGGGGTGTGTGGGTTCCGAACTTCAGAATTGTTTCATAAATATCCATAGGGAGGTCCATCATAACTTTGAATGGTCACTAAGCATCAGATGTCAATCGAGAACTACCTGTAGTTTTCATGGGTTTTTTTTAGTATATACTGTATATGTCCAGTACAGGTGGTAAAGTGTTCCTTCTGTTTCATGGCATTTCCAACATTTATTATTATATGATTTACCTATCTTGGAAATTATTGATAGATGTGTGTACCATCTAGAAAACATTTTGTATCCAATTTTCTTTAGAGTTGTAGCTCAGGATAGGTTTTATGAATTTGATCCATAATTCTTCCCATTGTTGTGACTGTTTCTTTGAAAATTTGCATCCATTTTATCATGCTATGTTTTATTTGGTCTGTATCTGTGTCATACCAAAGTAAGAGTTTATATCTTGCGCAAGCTGCATTGGCTTCCGGTGGTCTTCCGGGTGCGCTTCAAGGTTTTGGTTATCATCTTTAAAACGCTCCATGGCATAGGGCCTAGTTATCTCCGAGACCGCCTGCTGCTACTGATGACCTCCCATCGACCCGTACGCTCCCACAGAGAGAGCCTCCTCAGGGTGCCATCAGCCAAACAATGCAGGCTGGTGACCCCCGGGGGAGAGCCTTCTCTGTGGGGGCACCTACCCTCTGGAATCAGCTGCCCCCAGAGATAAGAAGAATCCAAGACCTCGGTGCCTTCTGCTGGGCCCTTAAAACCTATCTTTTCCAGCAAGCCGGGCTAGCTTAAAATATTCTTAAATGCTTTTTTAACTGGTTTGTCATTTTAAATTGGGGCCAAATTTATATATATATTTAATTGTTTTTAATGTTTATATTTTGTGTTTTTAATTTTGGCTGTACACCGCCCTGAGTCCTCAGGGAGAAGGCCGGTATATAAGTTTGAAATTAAATATCTGTGCCCTAACAAACAATATTGGTATGCGAGGGGACGGGGCAGAAATGTTAGGTAATTTGATAAACAAACAAACAATGAAACTTTCATGCAAATTTACAGTATTTGTGGGCAATAAATATATTGTAATCCATATGCATTCCATAGTAGCCATCTCCAGCTGCTGCCTGTCACATGAGCTGGACATGCTAGAGAGAAATGATGGGGGTTGTAATTCAACACATGGAAAGGGCACTCAATTTGGAAAGACTGCTTTGCACAATTTAGGAATATTAGACTTTTAAAAAAATCTTAATTACCTGTAACATCTTGGTATAAAGTCCTTGTCCCATTTCACATCCACCATGGGACAGTAGTACTGACCCATCTACATAAATATGAATCAGAGCAGCAGCCTGCAAAAAAATAGAAATGTATTTACTTACTTGACCAATGTTAGTTTTAATCTTTTAAATTTATGGAGAATTGCCCTAGAAAGTATCCTTTATCTAATATACAGTTTTTTTCAAAAAAAAGGATAAAATGAGTGATAAAATCAAAGCATAATATTGTAGTATCAGAATACATGTTACGAGTCTGTTTGGACTAAAAGTTGGAAACTGTGAGTTCTAGTCCTTCCTTGAGCAAGAAAACCACCTGGGTCGCTCTCTCTCAACCCTAGGTAGAAGATGCTAACAAACCATTTCCAAAATGTTGCCAAGAAAGCTGGATAGATCTGCCCTTGTAGTCAACAGGAATCATGATTGACTCTTAAGATGGTTAACAATAACCAAGTTTAAGGAAGATTTCTGTAAAATGATGAGATACAGATTGGACTAGGTTATAAGTGATGGGCTGGAAAGCCTCTAAGGGCTTTGCTTTATTTGAATAGTGAAGTAACAAAGTTCTGATGATATGTTGATTTGCATCTCCAATAGATCAGTTTACTATTATTAGTCTATTCATGTTATGACATCGTTCAAAATTACAATATAGGTAGTCTTCAACTAACGATTGTTTGTTTAATGATAATTCAAAGTTATTCCAGCCTCAGAAAAAGTGCCCACTGAGAAGAAGAGGGCTGAAGGTGGAACCTAGGGGAAAATGCCCTTCAAGTCACCAAAATGATTTCTGTAAGATTTACCTTTCAATATGACATGGGACTGACTGATTATTCAAGACTTCTCAAATAATTAAAATTTCTAAATATTGAAAAATAATCCTTATTACAACACTATAATGAAAGTAATATTGTTCCTAAACAACATCTCATAAGAGGTTTGTTACATATAAATATGCAGAATATATAACTATGTATAGCAGAAGAAAGAGCTGTGCCCTGGAAGTTTAGAGAAAAGAGAATTGTTTCTCATGATGGCATTTTCCCAAATGAAATTTACCCATCCCTTCAAAACTGCTGTTCCTTTGCACTTATTATTTAACTTTTTGGAAGGATCACATTCTGAAAGTGAACAACTTGCCTGGTGGTAAAATGTGATATTATATCCAACTGAAAACAACATGGGGATGATTGCAATTCCTTTCTTCTTCCAGTAATTTTGTTTATTGAATTCCTCAGCAGCTTCTTTTCTGATGTAGTAATCAGACTTCTTCAAGCATTCTTTCCAACATACCAGCAGATTTCTGGCATCCACCTTTTCTTTATAGGGAGTTTCAGATATCGTTTTGTATAAATTCACCTCCCTGACCTTCAGCAGAGATACAGAAAATACTTTAAGTTGCTTCATATGTTTAACAAAACATGTAAAACTTGGTATGTGCATTTATATATTCTGCATTAATAACAATTACCATTTTTAGTATATTAAAAAAAAAGAATCATTGGAGCCTAAAGATCCAATCCACAACAGCCATCTGTTCTTTGAGCAGGAAATGAGAGCCCAGGAAGACCATCAGATTATGCCCCAGTTCCAAATGGGTTAGTGCAACCCCATTTGGGACCAGAGGGGACATTTCCTGGAACTAGGCAGTCAAAGAGCCACAGCAGTCTTGCTAATGCTCAGCTTGAGCCTGTCCTTCCCATCCGAACTTCCACTGTCTCCAGGGTTAGGACAAGGCCTTGACAGCGTTGCTTGGTTGGCCAGGGTCCAGATGTACAGCTGAACATAATCACCATACTGATTATTCCTACCCTAAACATCTCCCACTGTAGATATTAAACAAGAGCAACGACAATGTCATACTTGTGACACCCCACAAATCAGCAGCTTTGGACTTGATTTCTCTCCCCTCCACCCCCGACCTCATTAGTATTCTCAGTACTACGTCCGGGCCTAAAAAGAGTCCAGATAATTTCTTCCTGGATTCTCAGTAATTATAACCTGACCATTTTCTCAACAACCCTCTCCCAAAAGATTGAAGACTGGACAAAATGTTGTGCCGTGAATAGAAGTGGCAAGTATGTTAGCCATTGTGCACCATATACACACCTCTATCTAGCCAATGCTTTGGTCTCACTTCCTACCCTGTCTTCCCATAGATGCTGCCCTAGGCGCACTCTTTTCTGTCTGTGTTCAAGCTACATTATGCTGAGTTTAAAAACATTTCTGTTCAGAGTGTTCTGTACAACAATAAGAATGTAATTTATTAGGTTTCCTAAACATAATATAAATCCCCCCTCTTGATATTCGTGGCAAAGATGGGAAGAAAAGTACTGGTGGTAAACAGCAACTTTATATAAGTTGATCAGTATATTCTAATAGAACATGGACATAGTTTTCCTATGTATTCCTGAGGTGGATTTTCCCCCCCGCCCCCAAGATACTAGCTATAGGAAAGCAATATAACAGATTAATGGCCAACTTTGGAATGGTCATTTTGATAAATACAATATGAAGAGAGTTATTAATATATAACATATTTCTTTCTCCCTTCATGCTTACAATCAAACAAACAAAATGGGTCCCATTGCCTCAGTGCTTGGCCTATGGGGTAGGACAGAATAATGCACATGCAGAGGTTCCTTTTCATCTTCCCCTCCATTTTATTGGATTGGCATCAGTTCCAAATAACAGCTAGTGTCCAAGTGCTCTGACAGGGCTGATGTTGTGCTGAATCTCTATCTTTGAGTTTCCCACAATGCTTATGTCCCCAACTGAATATTTATATGGGACACTCTGAGAAATGGAAACCATTGCTATGGCAACATTTAGAGTACTGTCACATCAGTTGTTTTATATCCATCCAAGTCCAATGGCCAAAGAGAGAGACAGCAGGGACCAGTTACCCTAAGTCGCCTTAATCAGAGAGTGTCCCACACTGAGTGACTTAGAATGATTAATCTGTTCAAAAAGTCCCCAAATTTAGTACTCATGAGAGTGTTCTAGAAGCACTCTCTTCTAGAGTGCTTCTCTAGAACAATCTTGAGGACTTGCTTGAGGACAATCATTCTTAAGTTAAGATACTATAGACTGTTTCTTTGTAGAAAGGTCACAGTTTGTTTACACAGTAAGTAACTTTCATATTCTTTTGCTCTCAAAAAGGTGAATTATTCTAGAATGAGTGGCTATAAACTAGAAAAAGCTAATTGTGCTTTAGAAGCACTGAAGTATCTTTCTCAAGACCCATTCCAGAGATATCTAGAATGCTTTCTTGGGAAAATCCAAACTGTAATTTACAGAATTTACATTGTGGCAACTCAGTTTTCACCATCAGCATGAGCATTTGTATAAATGTTTAAACTGGGACCGAAAGTCATCTCCCAAAGATGAATCGTGATACAGAAATATTGCAATAATTAAAACAATACATAAATAATGCAATTATTCATTATGAGATGAGTTTATTTTCAGTCATCTGATATTTGTCATGAGCTTGTGATACTGTTTGAGATGGCATAGTGATGACAAAATGATTCACTGATATAAACAATCAATTCCCTCGTTAGCGCAGGGAAATGATCTCTGTGACTTACAACAGAAAAAAATGTAGCTGTCTAAATTTGGTTCAAAAACTTCCCTGGCGATATCAAAGACCAATCTGCCAATGGAAGTTGGGAAATCTCTGGAGAAGGCTAGAAAGCCATCTCTTGGGAATGGTATAGGCGGTTAGATCAGAAGAATTTTGTGTCCCCTTCCAATGCTATGAATCTTTGATTCAATCAAGTATTGTTTTTTCCAGGGCCTTGGAAGTTTTGCCCCTTCCAGCCAAGCTCCCCAACTGGAAATAAATCTGGCTGGGAGAACAGGCTTAGGAGTATTTACTGGGGAAAATATTCTGGTTTCTCTTCAGACCGTATTCATCTTTTATCTTTTATTAGAAGGGATTCACATCCCTCTCCTTTCTGTCAATTCTACTATGCAAATGAAGATTGACATATCCGTGTTACATTTGCAAAAGCAAAATTGTGGCCTTACTCTAAATTACTCTAAACACACCTTTTTTCCATTCCTTTATTTACCTTATCAGGTGGAAGATCAAGGCAGTCAGCCACAGCTGCTATCCATGTTTCCGCACTTAAGGCTGATTGTCCAAATCCAAACCCTCGAAATGCAGTATTTGATGGTAAATTTGTCTTGCAGGCCCATCCATGGCTTCGGAAGTTGGGGATATCATATGCATTAAAAGATTTTAGCACCACATACTCTAATACCTAATGGATAGGAATAGATAAGAAGCCTGTTAATTATCATATCTTATGGAGTTACCCTCATATTTTAATTCTCAGCATCCTTAGGTTCCTGCTGCCACTATTTAGCTTCTATTTTTCTTTCTTTCTTTCTTTCTATCTTCTATCTATCTTCCAAGAAGCTATCGCCTGACATTCACCAGCTAACACCAGTGGCGAAAGACAGTGGGAATTTATACCAGTGCTATCATTTATCATATGGCACAGAGACAGGGTGACTACAGAATTCTGCCCACCCTCTCTTTTTTAAAAACTTCAAGAATTAAAACATGGACATAAAAAATGGCAATACAGCAGCTTGCAACTATGATAAAAAAGAAAAATCTCCAAAATAATACAATACGTTGGCAGAATACAAAATGGAGTTGATCTGCTACAAATGAAGAGCCCTTTCTATAAAACATAGATCACAGGAGGATTATGTATACAAAAAAATTCATAAGCAGAGCACAAAATATAGATGAAGGTGGAAAATAAACACCCAGTTTATAATCAAATTCAAATTAGTTTGTTATTGTGTTCATTAAGCAGCAGAAGGCAAATATAATCATGGGCATAAAATTGAAATGAAAAGGAGTAAACCATATCTAGCAGACCATAACCATGCAGATTCAACTACTTTTAGTTATTACATGCCTTATTTTATATAGGTAGTCCTTGACTTACGGCCACAATTGGGACCAGAATTTCCATTGCGAAACAAGGAGGTTGTTAAATGAATTACAACTAATTTTATAACTTTTTTTTGGCATAATTGGTAAGTGAACCATTGCAGTTAAGCGAATCACACAGTCATTGTGTGAATCTGTCTTCCTCCATTAACTTTGCTGGTCAGAAGCCAGCAGGGTAGGTTGCAACTGTTGTAAATACATGCTGGTTGCCAAGTGCCCAAATTTTGATCATGTCACCATGGGGATACTGCGACACTTGTAACTGCAAGGACTGGTTGTAAATCACTCTTTTTCAATGTCACTGTAACATTAAATGACCATTACACAAATACTTGTAAGATGAGGGCTACTTATACGCAGTCATGCAGAACTTGGCTAGCTTACCTATTGTCATGAGGCTGATGTTAAGTAGCAGGAACTGTGCAAACAGGTAGTCCTCAACTTCTGACCTTAATGGAGCCCAGAATTTCTGTCATAAGTCATGACAGTCATAAGTCAAGGCATCCACTTGACCAATGTGATTTTATGAGCTTATTTTATGGTAGTCATAAACTGAACAGTACACTCATAAAATAAGTCAATTCATTCCTATGTGCTGGAATCCGGCAAAAAGTACTAAATTGCTGTCACAAGTCCATGGAACATAGCAACCAGCCATAAAAGTGAGCCAGTTCCCAAGAGCCCAAAATGCGGTCATGTGACTGCAGGTGGGTGTAGCATTGGAACTCTGAACTGGGTTAGATGAACTTTTTGTTCTAAGTCTCTTTGTGACCTTGAATGGTGGCTAAGCAACTGGTTGTTAAGGGAGGACTATTTGTATTGCTGGGTGATAAGTCCTCTAATATTATTGAGAAACAGAGTAATTAGAGCTCTGTTAAGTTCCTTGTAAAATTGGCAAAATCGCTGAATAAACCCTACCTACTTTGATTCACAGGAACATACTTGCCATGACCAGGATATATATATATTTGTTTCTATCTTCCGGCACTGCTCCCCGGAGGGCACTGCATTGGAATAAAGTTTGTGAAAGCCCTTCTCTGGTTCAGGATATTTAACTGCAATGGGATATGAGCTTGGTGCTATGATATTCTTACTCTGTAAGTCAGGAAAAGACAAAGGCTTTGCCTGCATGAATTTGGCGTTCTGCATCCAACACCTGCTGCTGGTTTGCTTGCTTGCAATCCACTGATAGTAAATAAGAAGGTGAAGGTCCTACAGATGTGACAGCTTGCTATAAATTGCTTGCCTCCTCATAGTTTGAAATCTGTGCTCTAATATCAAGGGGACAAAACTGTGTTAGTTTTAGCTAGCAATTTAATATGGTCTGCCATATTCTAGTGCCCTTGCTCACCATTCCAGTCTCCATGTGTTTGGTTCCATCAGAGACACAACAGTGGGCTTTGAAGGTTGCTCTCAGGAATTTGGATTGAGTAAGTTTCAGTGGCACAAAGTTGGGAGATGGCCCTAGCTATGCACTGTATGGTAGCTTTGCTATGAATTTGTCTTCAAGTCACAGAAAACAGGAGAGAAAAGAACCTAGTACAAATACTCCATGTATTTTCCTTTTTCAATAAAAGCAAAAGGATTCCTAATCAACTCTACTCTGATTTCTTGGACCTTTCCAGCTTTTTGGAGATTCCAAATTTTCGTCAGAGGCTGTAGCGAACAATGGAAACTCAATTGTTTTCCAGTTTCTCACCGTTCACTTTTTCTACTCCACTTTAAAGAGTCATTTTTTTCCTGAAACCAGCAGAGGAAAGGACTAGGGTAATCTGACCTTAACAAGGAAACTTCTCTGTCCTAAGGAGATGTGGCTTGTGAATCTGAGTTTGTAGTCTGGACTGCATACCAGGTATCTTCTCTTGTTCTTAAGAGCTTTTAATTGAAAGGATTCATTTCAGCATTTAAATTTGTTTAATTCTTTTGTCAGATTGAGAACTGCATGGTATATATCCTAAATAGCATTCAACTCCTGTTGCTTTGCATATATACTGAGAGCTTCTGCACCAGAGACAAATTCTTGTGTGTCTAATCACACTTGGCCAAATAAATAAAGTATTCAAATATTCTATCATCAGCAAGTATAAGATTATTTTTCTCGCAACCAGCACTGAATATATTGTTTCTATCTATGAGTCTTCTGTTATAAAGAAACCTACCAATTCAGATTCATCTGGTGTACATCCACCATTTATGAAGAGTAGAAGGTCAACAGCTTTAATTTTGCCATCTTTCATGAATCCCACCTAAAATCAGAACAGTGTATTCGTTAGAAACACATTAACTCCTTCGTCTGAATCCCCTGAAATTTATTGGAATTTTCTCTGGGCAACAAAAGCACCAGCATTTATTACATCTTTAATTTTTTTCTTCAACAATTTTGATGGTGCTGAAAGGACAATAAGCTGTGTGTCAGATAAGCTTTTTTGTTGGGGAGAACATTTGACTAATATGTCTCCACTTAGGGAGTCTTCTTGACAGCTATTCATCTCTTTTGTTTAGGATTTTGCTTATTTGGAAAGAAATAAGCAAAATCTCTGGAAAGAAATAAATTGAAGAAGGGAATATTTCAGTGATCTCAAACTGTTAATAGATTGGCAGCTATTGCAGGTTATGAAGCACTAACAATGATACACTTAAAACTGCCCAATTTTTGAATCTTTCTCAAAAACAGTCACACATAAAACATAAGGAAGGAAGGAAGGAAGGAAGGAGGGAGGGAGGGAGGGAGGGAGGAAGATTCTGATTGGGAGATTACCAGAGCATGCATGAGAGATACTGACCAAAATAACTCAAAGATACTTTTTTGCCTTGGGTTAAACCTGCCCTATGTCTAGAAGATGCCTGATTTCTGCATGCTTTCTGCACAGTCCAAGACACTGTGTACAGCAGCAGTATAAGGAGACAGAATAGACCAGAAAGAGAAATTGTGTTTTTGCTGATAGGTAAGGACAAAGTAAGTCTGTGTGAGGTAATAATTTAGGTATATAAAAGTGTTGCCATTTAGAATCAAAATAGCTTACTTTATATTTTCCATAAAGCGGATGTCGGCCTCCAACTATTAGCATGTCATATTCTCGCTCCAGGATAAAACGAACTGGACAACCCGTTCTACAAAAATGTATGCAACATTATGATGAGTTGCTAGGACACCAAAGAGCATATTCCATAGTGCAGGGATTTCCAAGGCTTTGGGCTACTTTTGTACCAACTTCTTATGGGCATAAAATATCTCTTATGGTAGATATGTTAATGATAAAATTGGCACTTAACAGCAGGCAAACAGATTTTTCTCATTTCAGTTCACATTGCTTTTTGCTCCCTCAACATACATACATACAACTCTCTCTCTCTCTCTTTCTCTCTCTCTTTCTCTTTCCCCCTCCTCCTCCTTCTCTCCTTCCCCCTCCCCCCTCTCCCAGCAAACATAATACATGGTTGATCCCAATTAATTTTATACCCTGCCTTTCATGCAAAAATGCAAGAGCCAATTTGATCTAGTGGTTAAAACACCAGACTAGAAAGCAGAAGACCATGAGTTCAGTCCCACCATAGCCATGAAAGCCACATGGATGACCTTGGGCCAGTCATTCTCTCTCAATCCAATTCACCTCACAGGCTTGTTATTGTGGGAAAAACAGGAGAAGGAAGGTGTGATGGATATGTTTGCTGCCTTGAGTTATTTGTAAAAATAATAAAGGCAGGATACAAGAGAGAGAGGGAGGGAGGGAGGGAGGGAGGGAGGGGGGAGAGAGAGAGAGAGAGAGATTGATTAGTGGCATACATCATGCTCCTTCCTTCTGTGTTTCCCCCACGCATTTTCCTATGAGGAAGATGTGGTTGAGAGAGGGTGACTGTCCCAGTATTACGGTATCAGTGACCTTCTCTGACTAGAGATGGGTTAGAGCCTGGGTGTCTTCAGTGCCAGTCTAACATTTTAGCTACTGTACCTCACTGGCTTTTATCTTTTAAAAATGCATACAGGCAAGTTCAGCCCTAGGAATATTCTTTAAAAAGTTATACTTGAAGTTGGTGCTTTGGTTTATAGCATTCTGGTTTTCCATTAAATGACTTTAAGTAAAATGATAAACATAAAAACAGGTGAGGTACTGAAGATGACAAAAGGGCCCCAAAGTTGTGTATGGACACACTGGTGTTTATGGGAGACACAGGTGGAAATCAAGCCATTAGGTATCTTATATATGTTTTTATATGCAAGCAGTATCAATATTATCACAATTTCCATATACAACAGCTTAATAGACATCAAGTTTCTACCTAAATCCAAAGAAAAAGATGTGTGCGAACTGGAGTACATCAACAAATACTGTATCAGATTATTAGGATCTTTAGCAGAGGTGGGTTTCAAATTTTTTTACTACCGGTTTTGTGGGTGTGGCTTGGCAGGCGGAGCTTGGTGGGTGTGGCAAGGGAAGGATATTGTAAAATCTCCATTCCCAATCCACTCCAGGAGAAGAATATTGCAAAATCCCCATTTCCTCCCAATCAGCTGGGACTCGGGAGGCAGAGAATAGCGGGGCCAGTCAGAGGTGGTATTACCAGTTCTCTGAACTACTCAGAATTTCCTCTATCGGTTCTCTGAACTACTCAGAATTTCCGGTTCTCCAGAACTGTTCAGAACCTGCTGAAACCCACCTCTGATCTTTAGCTACATTTCATTGATATTTTATTTGCAATATTCAAAAAAGCTGGTGAAAGAAGGAGAAGTGTAACAATCTAATTTATATGGAAGGTACATTATAGTCAATACTCTACTGCTATTAAGTATGATGCAACTTTTAAAACATTTAACTTTTAAAGCAGCCACCTGTCTTCTTATATAACATAAGAAGGATGAGGCTCAGTAGAGCAGGGGTGTCAAACTGGATTTCTTTGAGGGCTGGATCAGCATTGTAGTTCTCCTCCGCGGGCTGGCCGGGGGAGAGAAGCCAGGACAGAAGCCTCCTGCAACACCCTGCCAACCAAAATGGAGCCTGGGGGGCCCCACACGCTCCCCATGCCCTGTTTTATACCTAAATGGACTCCTGCAGCACTTTGCTGGCCAAAACAGGGCGTGGGGCATCCAGGCTGATAATGGGGCACGGGAGTGCTGTAAACGCCCCCCACCCCATTTTGGATGCCAGAGGCACCATAGGCCAGTCTGTTGCTATTTCCAGGCTGGCCCCATGGGTCAGAGTTAAGCTCCCTGGGAGCTGGATGCGTCTCACGGCCCTTGAGTTTGACACCCCTGGTGTACAGTCTCTGGGCCTCTATAGTCTACACCGTAAAGAAATAAATAATTTTCTTCATAGCAAATTGATGTCCATAATTTTAGAAAACTCAGAGAAAATAAACAAGAAACCATTAAATATATGAACTGGGTTTCAGTTATTTGAGATGGTTGTGCTTTAGTTTGGCACTTACTTCTTTGCAGCCACTGCTGCTGCTGCAGCAAAAAATGGAGGTTTAGTTGTTTTTCCGCCAAAAGCTCCTCCAACTCGTTTTGTATGGCACATGATCTTATTGCTCTGAACATCTAACACAGAAGCCACCAAATTCTATAAAAAAGAAAAGCATTCCCAGGTTTCTCTACACCTGTCAAGCAGCATATTCCCACTTAATAATTTACAGCAAGTATACCTATGAACACATATAATTCCAACTCTATGTATATATGTATTTGGGACTTCTATCCTCAGGATTGTACATATAAACACATTTCTTTAGATCCACTGTTACTGTCAGTTAAAGGTTCTTGAAATAGTCCAGAACTCTAAAACCTGCCTTGTGGAAGTGATTTTGGAATTATGCTCACTGGAACCTCCCAACCCTATCTCGATCATTTTGCAAAAAGCCTTCTAGTTTCTGCTCACTGTGATGAATATGAACAGAGGAAGCATGCAGGAAGTGGGGTGTGGGGTCCCTAATCTATCCTACCACAAAGGATAGGATCCTGTTCCAACAGTGGCTCACCTCAAACTGAAAAGTAATTTTAATGACCTTTATTGCCTTCCTTGCTGTTTTAAATTTGTATTTAATTTTTGTAAATTACCTGGTTATAGCCCTAAATGTGCTTTTCAAACGGCAACTGGACTTTCTTTGTTTGAAGACACTTTGCTTCTCATTCAAAAATCTCTTCAGTTCCAAACTGAAGAAGCTTCTTGGATGAGAAGTAAAATGCCTTCAAGGGAAAAAAAAGGAAGTCCAGTTGCCTTTTGAAAAGCATCTTTGGGACAATCATGACAGGGATGACTGAGAATCTCCACAGATACCTTTTTAGAAGCACAAAATAAACAGAGGCAATAAAATCAACTAATATTAATATTATTATTAATGAGCACAAAAACCAATACAGTTTTAGAGCATCTTTGGATGAGTGGGTATGTGACTTGTCTTGCCTCATAGTTACTGCTGAATCAGTGGCAAAACCTCAGGTTATCTCACCTGTACAGTTGCAGCATCCTGAGTGGACACATATATATCCATAGTATTATCTTCTTTTCTTGGAATGACACACACACTATTTGTTTCCAGGTAAAAATGTTCTTGACCCCCAATGTGGACTTCCCCTATTAAAAACAATAGTACCAGGGAGATGATTAGTATCTGATTTCATTTCTTAGTTCAAGCTAGATCCTAACTTTGCCTTCCTCAGTCTGTATCTCTCTGGATGTATTCGATCAATTCTCAGACTTCCCTTGGAAATACAGTTTGGGAATTCTTGAAAGTTCATCAAATAACAGACCAAAAACAATAAAAGCAGAATGATAAATAGCAAAGAAATATCAAAGCAGGGAATATTTCATGCCATTATCCTATGATAAATATTTCATTTTAGGCAAACCTTCTCATCCGTAGGTGAAAAGTTCACTTGTGTTGAGTTTAAGCAAATTGTCAATGAACTAACTGAATCTACACTATAGAAATATACTGCTTATCACTGGGACTTCATGGTTATTCAGGATTGATACGTCTTACCTTCAATAATTTTGTCCACAGACTGAAATGCTTTTTCCACATTTCCTCTTTCAATTTTTTTATCTTTTGTTAAGAAGGAGTCATGATTAATTGCTTCCTGGAACAGAGAGGGAAATTTTGAGATCAAGTTCTAGAACCCAGAAGATACTACAGAATGAATTTATCACATTTTGTCTCGGTACAATTGCATTGACTTTAATTAAGAAATTGTCTCATTGCAAATATGAACACAATTGGCTTCTTCCTAGTTCATGAAATAGCTGATCATCAAAATAAAATAAAATAAAATACCTGTCATGAAAAATAAAGAAACATTTCCCAAACTGTATTATTTCATACTGGCCAAAGGTAGGGACGTTGCCTGTGTGCTGTGAGTAGCACTCAGCTCCTAATTCTTATTTTGTAAAAGAGCTCATTCAGCTTCATGTGTATAAATGGGAAACATATTTCAGACAAGTGTATGGCTTTGTTGAGTTATGCTATCTTTATGTGAGCCAAAGGAATCACTATCTTTCTTGATATCAGCAAGAAAGTGATGTATGCCCTTCTTGGGGATGCTTGGTGAATTTTGGATCCACTCTGCCTGGATTAATGTTATTTGAAATTAAATGTCAAGGTTGTGAATGACGAACCCTGATCGTCTCAGAGTGCTGACTAAGTTGGGTTTGTCAGTCAGAACCTTGACATTTAAATTATCTTCCAATTTATACTTGTGTAGTTTTTAAAATGAGATCTTACTCAATTACAAAATACATTTAAAACACATTTCTTACAAACATATATCCAGACATGCATACAGGACTGTTTGATCAACAATGTGTATGTTGTGTGAAAAAATGTGCTTATAAACATACTTTTTTATACTTTTAAATTATAGAAACACAATAGAAGGGACCATGGTTACATATATCAAAGTAGGCAGGCTGGATATAAATGATTTGACTGTTTAATGTTTTTGGGTTGAAAGGAGTAATGTCTTTGAGCAACTGCTGAATACAGATAAGAGATTTTTCATTTGGAAAAACCTTAAAATTGAGGAGATAAAATTGGAATATGAGAGAAGGGATGAAGCTTCCCTAAAACTCATGGTGCAGATGGGAAAACTACGTAGGATTTCTGTATCTGCTCATGTTAGCACATGAAAAACATAATCTATTTTAGGTTCATCATGGCTTTACTGGGCAAACTATAGATAAAGAATAAAGATGTCATAGAGCTCTTCTCTTCTTCCTTACGTCTCTGTTCTTTTTGATTTGATTATTTGTTGCATCAGACATTTCTCAAAATGCATAGAGAGACTTACCAAAAGAAAAGAGCACTCCAAATAATTAAAGAATAGGAATAGCTTCCAAGAATTGAGGCCTTTGAACTATGGTTCTGGAGAAGACCACTGTGAGTCCCTTGGACTGCAAGATGATCAAATCGGTCAGTCCTAGAGAAGATAACCCTGACTGCTCTTTAGAAGGCCAGATCCTGAAGATGAAACTCACATACTTTGGCCATCTAATGAGAAGGAAGGACTCACTGGAGAAGAGCCTAATGTTGGGAAAGATTGGGGGCAAAAGAAGAAGGGGACGACAGAGAATGAGGTGGCTGGATGGAGTCCCTAAACCATCAGTAGGCGTGAGCTTAAATGGACTCCAGAGGATGGTAGAGAACAGGAAGGCCTGGAGAAACGTTGTCCATGGGGTCACGATGGGTCGGACATGACTTCGCAACTAATAACAACAAAGAAAAGGGAAAAGCAATTTGGAGTTTTTAGTTTTAAAAAATAAATTAATGGAGTAAGGGATGTCAGAATTAAATATATATTATTTTCTGCTCTCATAATACTCTATTCTCGTGGAGTTGATTAGCAGTAGCTTAAGGACTAATATACAAGCCAGGATTAATGTTGAAACCATAAAGCCATAAGAGAATCCTGGATGACAATCAGCATACCTCCACCCATGCTTGGAGTCTTGACGGATGCCACATCTGAAACCCAGCTGGATATATCTTTGAAAGCAACTGAGGGAGACCATATTACAGACAGCTTGAAAAGCGGCAGTCAAAAACCAGGATCACTGAGGGTATGCTGACAGGGTATGGGGGCTGTGATCTTAGTTAAACAGTTAAGGCAAATAGTCACCAAAATGCAAAAAGTTTCCTAAATGTTTACCTCAATTGTCAGAATCACTTCCAGATCTTGATAGTCAATCTTCACTTTTTTTGCGGCTTGTTTTGCACACTCAAAGGATGTTGCGACAACACCACATATAATATGCCCAATGAATATTACCTGCATGAAACCCAAACCATAGAAACTGCATGACTTTTGAATACAGTACAGTAAAAATATGATTGGATTTATCTCTATAAACTTTTTGTAAGGTTATTTATCTTTTTTAAAACAAAGTTCCCGGGTGGGTAGAACAGATTTTTCTTTCCCCTTCCCATAGATCTTGTGCACCCCTAATCTTCTCCTGAAGAGTTGTATGGAAACCTGACCATTCCTATGGTGAGATGTGCTCAAATCTATAGTTATTTCTCCTTGCTTGATTTGTTAGTTTGGTGGTGGTGATGATGTTATCTATTCAGTTATGTCCAAGTCTTGGCAATTTTGTATGCCAGGTCTGTCAACATCTTCCAATCTTCCACTGCTTCTTTGAGTTTTTGTATGCTCTGGCTGATGTTATCTTTGATGGTGTCCAGCCATCATGTTCTTTGGCAGCCTAGCTTCCTTTTACTGCTAACTCTTCCCAACATAATTGCTTTCTCCAGTAAATTCTCCCACATGACACAGTCAAAATAAGTGAGACGTGGTTTTGTGATTTTTCCTTCCAGTGACATGGCGTTCAGAACTTGCTTGTTGATCACCTTTGCTGTCTAAGGAATATGTAGAAGCCTTCTCCAGCACCACAACTCAAACAAGTCAATTTTCTTCCTGCCTTGCTTACAGGTACCTATGGGAAACACAATAGAGTGGACTAACCTACATTTGGTTGCCAGGCTGATGTCCTTGTTTTTTCATATTCGGCTCATGTTCATCATTGCTATGTGACCCGTTGCAATCCAATATTTTATTTCTGGGCTGCGTTCACCACTTTGAGCAAACTGTGACCCTAGGAAATTGAATTTTTCCATGCATTCTATCTCTTCACCATCAATTTTCATTTTGACATTTCCAGTCTTTGCTGTGGTCTTTTTGATGTTCAGGAAGAGATTAAAATTCTCACTTTCTTCTTTGATCTTCTTGATCAGGTGTTCCAGACCTTCTTTGTTTTTTTATAGGAGACTTGTATTGTCAGCATATCGCAGATTGTTGATGTTTCTTCCTCCATTATTTACCCCGATTTTTGATTCTTCGAGATCTAGCTTCCTCATGATCATTTCAACATATAGATTCAATAAGAAAGGGGAAAGAATGCAACCTTGTCATTCTTTTCTCTATCTTAAACCAATCGGAGTCTCTATAGGATATTTGCGAAGTGGCTTCCTGATTTGTGATTTCACCAAGTTGATCAGATGTGCTGGTATCTCCAGGTCCTGTAGGGCTCTCCATAGCTTCCCATGATCAACACAGTAGAAGACTTTCTTGTAGCTGATGAAGCACATGTAGATGATATTTTGATAGTCACTAAATTTTTCCGTGTTAGTTTATTTCACCAAAATCAATAATTTCCATTATTCTAAAAGATTGAGCAAGCAGGATACAGGTAGTCCTTTACTTACAATCATTTATTTAGTGACCATTTGAAGTAATAACACCACTTTAAAAAGTGACATATCACTAATTTTCACACTTGCAACTGTTGCAGCATTCCCAAGGTCATGTGATCAAAATTCGGACCCTTGGCAACTGTCATGTATCTATGACAGTTGCACTGTGCTGGGATCATGTGATTATCATTTCTAATCTTCTCAGCTGGCTCCTGACAAGCAAAGCCAATCGAGGAAGCCAGATTTGCTGCATTATTCACTTAGCAACTGCAGTGATTTGCTTAAAAATGGTAGCAAAGAGGTCGTAAAATGGGACAATACTCACTTAAGAACTGCCTTGCTTTATAATAGAAATTTTGAGCTCAATTGTGGCTGTAATCCGAGGACTACCTATAATTGCAAATATGTATCTTGGGTAAAGAAACCCTAGAACAAGCAGAAACTCCTATATTAACTCATATTGGCATAAGTTGTGCATAAAGCTTGACTGTTACATGGAAATAAAATATCAAAACAAGAATTACTTCATTGTCTGCAAACACATCCTCTTTGTCATCACCATTTTTCCCTGGAATGTCTCGAGCTGTTACTACATCAACCACACCTGGTTCTTTCAAGGCTTCTGATATATCAATGGCTCTGGAAAAAAGAAGAAACACGTCCCATTTAGCTCACTCCAAGGAATTGGTTAAACAAACTCTCTAATGTACAGGACATACAGTACTTGTTTTCTGACCTAAAGTAAACATCAATGACAAAAATGCATACTCATTCCAGGCAATTTTAAACTACACCAGACAGTCTACAAATTGTCTTTGGGCTCCAGTTTCTGATTTTACCCAGTTAATTATAAAGAAACAGTGGCCTAATTCAGACTGAGCCTGTTGTTGAAAGGGAAGAAGTCATTAAAATGCCTTCTTCCTAGAGCTAAGAGACAGCAACTAGCCCAAAGTCACCCAGCTGGCTTTGGGCCTGAGTGGTAATAGAATTCAGAAACTCCAAACTCACTCTCACATTTTGATATACTAATAAAAAAATGAATCAATGTGTGTGGCATAGATTGTATCAGAGATTTTATTTTACACAATTTTTTTTAAATGAGACACTCATGTACTGCTTAAAACTTCAAATATGCAATGTTTAGAAATTTTGTAACATTTCTTTTTTTTCTGTTTTGCTTTTTATTGTTTCTTGTATTTTTTTTATTCCCCCTTTTTCTTTTTGTGTACCATTTTGTAAAACTAATTATGAAATAAAATAAACAAACATTGGAAGTAGAGAAAAAACAAGGAAACCTGTAAAAATTAAGAATGGATTTCTTGTGAGATGGATATGGTGAACAAGAAAATCCAGTGCCTGCAAATTGTATTCCACTCTTATTTTAAAGAATTGGATCCTGAACATCCCTCTTTTCATTTACTTTTTATTTATAACCTTCACTCTTGACCCTGGCTACAGATGAACTTAAATTTTTTAAAAAGATTTAAAGTGTGTTCTGAACCTGTGGAAATATGGCCCCCAATACACATTTCTCATGCCTCTTCTTTTATGTTACTTACAGAATTTTGGCATGGGCCCGTGTGCTGGTTACCACTGCCATGTACAGTTGCCCCTGTGCCGGTGCCATATCATCAACATAGACAGCTTCACCAGTGGCATGCTTAATACCAGACTCATGCATGATGGGACGTCCCACAGGGTCTTGAGGAAGTTGTTGAGGATCTACATCCTGTCACATAATAGGAAGTCACTGAAACTATTGAAAAATGGCATTTATAAACCCCTTTCTTTTTTTGTTCCTGAGTAAAAGGTTACATTTCTACTTATTTTAGAGTTCCTTATCTTTATGAACCAATAATCACACGTAAACTAGTGAGAACGTAAGTGGATTGTCACAAAATGGTTCGAACATGGTCAGTCACAATACCCACATATACCAGAACTACAACCACTGGGCTGTATGTTCATCCCATTTTCTTTTCTAAGAATGCCTCTGGGATCTATGTGGGCCTGAGAAGCATTGTTGCAAATGTAGATTACAACTGGGACTGCACTTTGTTTTGCAATATTTTCATATCCCACTCATTTTTTGAAAACAGAAATATTTTTTAAAATAAAACTAAGTAAAACAGATAATTTGATAGGTATCAATGTGCGTGTTGGAGGGCCCATTGTCACTTTCAAGGACCTCATTGGGCACCTACATCATACAGTATATTGTCTATTATGTACATAACTTGGAAAATATTTTCAGTAATAGCAGAAAGTCCAGATTTCTAGAGCAAGAGCAAAATGCCATCACCTTCAAGAACTAGGTGGGTAATTAGCCAAGCAAGAAATGCCCCTTCCCATTTTTGTAGAATCATTTCTATTAGCTGATTGAGATATTTCTGACTATTTAGAAAAACATATTTTTTTTATCTACACATAACTCTCTTTAAAACTGACTTCACTGACCTGGTATACTTGTATGCCCTTTGATGGTGTATCACAGAATTCGCCTAAAGCACTCATGTATTCCTTCGGTAAATTAGGATAGTTGTTTGGAAACTGTAGGAAGTTAGGAATTCATTTAATATATTATACCAATATTTCAAAACTGATTTTGCTAGAGGGAAATCCAAAGTCAAAAGAGTACTGTTATATTCATTGTAACATTAACAATCATTTAGCATTATAAGAATCAACTTACTTTATCTCTTCTAGCTTCACAAAGTAGTCTTTTATTTGTGGTAGAGGAGTGGGAGGAACATTGGAAGTGTCTATTTATATTTTAGATTCAACAAATTTACCATTAATAAAGTTTAAATTCTAAACTGGAAGGATTGACACAACCCGCATACCATAAAGTATGATGTGAAATTAGCTTGTATCCCAAGTTCAGATTAACCACAATCAGTGTAGAATCAGACAATAGTGCAAAATCAGAAGAGCTTCCTGATGTATTATAGCAGAATATTATGATTTTAAATTACAGTAGTGGCAATTAAGACTCTAAAAACTACATTGGCTAAAAAAGTTAACACAACTAAAAGAATCCATCAATCAAATTTTTGTTTATTCTAATCTAGTTCTATTCAATTAACCCTGTTAGCAAAAGATTTCCTAACACATTACTTTTTTATATATGGATATGTTTTAGAGTAGAAAACTGGAGTCAAAGGCCTTATTCTCATAACTACAATATGGCATTTACCTGTATAGTAACCTGATGTCAGCATATGCGCAAGCATGATAAATAATTACTATCAGAAAGTGTAGCATCTGTTGAGACATAAGTCTAAATTACACAGCTGTTCTTGACGTAAGCTTCCTAGGATTGCTATATCTGAACTGTTCAAATTCAGAGAACGACTAGATGGCAGTAGAGTTACAATTTTCTGTGTCCCCATTGTAGTCCTAAAGTTTTCTGTGTAAATTTAACTGATGAAGTTAAATTTTTATTGGTTACATTTCTATTCTTAGCCACTATAGGTGTCTATATCATCAAATTGCTGATACTGCTTTCCTACCTTACAGAAAATGCTGTTTTATCCAATAATTGATGCATTTTGCTATTTGATAAACATTGATTATTTTGTGAAGAAGAAGCTAAATTTTTTCATAGTTACTGTAGACAGGCCTATCTGATTTTAACATTACAACAAGAAAATCTGGTGGAGGAGATGGCAGTCCTAGCACATATCTTTTACTGAGTTTGCTCATAAAGGAAAATGTGAGCAGCCAGTTCCAGGCCACCAGCAATCTACAATTTTATCAACCAAATAGCTCTGGAAAAACTGTTTGGGTGTACAGAAAGTCTATTATTTACCATGTTTTTTAAATCATGTAGTACTTTCAGATAGAATCGGAAGAAGAAACTGATAAGCATGGTACGTCTGTATTCTACTTTTCCACCAGGTGCTGAGGGAGAGAGTGTGATTTCTTCAAGAATTAACTTGCAAGCTTCATTCAGCATCTCTTCATTCCAATTTCTGGGAGGGAAATAAATCAAGCATGCTTAGATAAGAAAAGTACAGAAGTGATAAGCCCCTCCAAATACAGATAGTCCTCGACTTACAGCAGTTTGACCGTTCAAAGTTACAGCTGCACTGAAAAAAGTGACTTATCACCATTTTCCACACTTATGACCATTGCAGCATCCCCATGGTCATGTGATAAAAATTCAGATGCTTGGCAATTTATGATGGTTGCAGTGTCCCAGGGTCATGTGATCACCTTTTGCGACCTTCTCACAAGCAAAATCAAGGGCAAAGTCAGATTCACTTAACAACTGTGTTACTAACTTAACAACTGTAGGCAACTTAACTTAACTTAAGGCAAGAAAGGTCGTAAAATGGGCAAGACCCACTAAACAAATGTCTCACTTAACCACAAAAATTTTGGGCTCAATTGTGCTCATAAATTGAGGACTAACTGTATAATCACGCACTATAACATCACTGCTTACAGCATTGTTGACAGTTGCAGTGGTACTATTGAATATTGCAATGACAAATTCAAGATTTATACAATAAACTTTTCAAGAGTACGGAACTAATTCTGTGCTTTTATTTTGGGATAATTATTAGCATACATAAAGTTAGTAATATGACATTGTTCTCCTATGGAAATGTTTAGTTACTATGTCAGTGAGTGTTCTGGAACAGATCTGGGAAATGTACAGGAAATATCAGCCAAATGTTTAGATTGGATTTGGAATTTTTATTCACCTAGCATGTTCTTCCCAAGGACTTGGGATAGGCAGATTAAATTATTTGAATTATTATTACACACAACAATGTGAAATTAGAGCTACTAGTTCTGCTATTGGTCTTCATATACATCAAATTCTTCCAAAGTACTTAGAAGTGAACCTGTTTTAATGTACCAGTATAGTATATATGTGACTCCAAGGAATGTGGCTTTTTATAATTGACAGATGGAAATTTTGTTAATGTACAGATTTTCTAAGTGCTGTCCAATAATTTTTGGTATGGTACCCAGTATGCCATTAATCAGTAGGGCCACCATGGCTGCTTTATGCCATAATCTTTCCATTTTGATTTTCAGATTCATCTTCTCCAATTATTTGTTTTCTATTCTACTAATCTATTACTATTATTATATTTATTGCCCCCCCAACCTTAAATAAATGAAAAACCAAAGCCAGGCTTGGGGCCAAAGCCAGGTTTTCAAAACTTTCCTGAACCCTAGGAGAGAGGGGAACATCCATATATCTTTACGGGGTATTACAATATTTCACGCATCAAGCATTTATTTTTTGAGTGCAGAAGATACTGACGCAGCCCAGAGAACTAAATTATATGACATATTGTATGATCCTTGGGTCAATATTCATTTTGAAAAAAACTTTTCCAGAAACTTGGCTATTTAAAAAACAAGAAAGCAGATGCACTTTGCAGTGCAGATTCATAGAAAAGTTGAATTTCTCATTTCTCTTAATTCAGTTCAGCAAGAACATTTTAAAGAAGTACTTTTCTAAATATTCAGAATACATTCTGAAACAGAAATAATTCCTTTAAAAAAAAAGAAGTCTTTATAGTACAACTTGTGGACCAACGCATTATACAGGTAGTCCTCAACTTACAACCACGATTGAGCCCAAAATTTCCATTGCTAAGCAAAACAGTTATGTGAGTTGTGCCCCATTTTACAACCATTTGCCACAGTTGTTAAGCAAATCACTGCAGTTGTTAAGTGAATCTGGCTTCTCCCATTGACTTTGATTGTCAGAAGCCAGTTGGGAAGGTTACAAATGGCAATCACGTGACTCCAGAAAAGTACAATTGTCATAAATACATGCCAGTTATCAAGTGCCTGAACTTTTATGATATGATCATGAGGATGCTACAAGTTTTAAGTATTAAAACCAATCATAAGTCTCTTTTTTCAGTGCTGCTGTAATTTTGAATAGTCACTAAACAAATGTTGTAAGTTGAGGACTACCTGTAATCAATACTGTCTAACATTGCAGAAATTATTGGATGTTCAAATTTACTCCCTTCCTGCAACCTCTTAAATCTGTCCATAAAGTTGAAGAACCCTTGGGAGGACCTTAGGGCAACATGTAGAGAGTTTAGAAGAAAGAAATCAAGGGCCCATCCCACTGGAGAAGGAACATTTTGTGCTCACATAGGATTGCCCTCCTCCAGGTGCCATTGGCCAGACAATGTCGGCTGGTGGCGCCCAGGATGAGGGCATTCTCTGTGGTCGCACCAACCCTCTGAAATGAGTTACCCACTGGGTTCCGGACGGCCCCCGACCTCTGCACTTTCTGTGGCGACCTGAAGACATGGCTTTTTCAGCAAATTCCCTGATCTGCCGGGAGTTTTAATTGCTTGGGGATTTTAAATTGGATTATTTTAATATCATTTTTTGTTGTATTGTTTTATCTTGTGAGCCGCCCTGAGTCCTACGGGAGATGGGCGACATATAAATATGATAAATAAATAAATAAATAAATAAATAAATAAATAAATAAACAAACAAACAAACAAACAAACATTTTGTTTTTCATATTAGATGGTGCTTAATCATGATTTCATTAACCTATGTTCTCTGAGTCATCTGTATAACTAGTAAATAGTATCATTGACTTATACCTTCCAATGAGCTTCTGGCAGGAATTCCTTGCACTCACAGTTGTACAACCAATGCCTCCATATAAAATAGTTAGGTCCTGAATGACATCTGTGCCTGATTGGAAAAGGACTTTCATTGCAGAATTTGTCACCGAAAGTGCGTTTCTTTTACGATCTGCCTGTCGGAAGGCTGATACAAATTCATTCTGGCAGAAGGAAGAAAGAGAAATCTGACTGTTTCCTCTACATACGGAAATGCTCTCCATTCTTTAGTTCACATGTGAAAAAAAATGCTTATCCTGAAAACATCTGTCTATGAAAGAAATAGAGCCAAGCGATATGTAGCATTATTCATGCTTTTAAACAAGAAAATGTCACCAAGACATTGAACCAAACTACTAATATTATAGTCCTATGAATAGCATTAGTTTAACCCACCCCATCCCTCCAGAATTTCCTCTCTGTCTAAACCTTGTATAGTTTCAACTTGTACTCTAGTTTTCTAAACAGTTTTCTAAAATATTTGGGTTATGTATGCTAGTATAGTGGAAAGAAAAAGAGATAAAAATCTCAATATGGGCTGGACAAAGTATACCACAATGCTTGATTAGTTCTCAACACTGAGCATGCTAGTCTTTCCGCAGACTATATGATCAGAGGTGGAGAAAAATGCGTGGACTTACTTCCTTTGAAAATGGAATAAAAACAGAAACAATGACTTCATTTTCCAAAAGGTCTGCTTGAGGCATTCGTTCAAGGAATTCATCATTTAGGGGAATCTCCCGTGTACCATCTGATAGAGGAAGTAACAATTTTTAGAGAAAGTGCTCTGTCAGACCACACGAAAGAGAAAAATTCTGACATTCCAAGAGAAGCATTTACGCAGGCAATGGATTATTCTATTATTTTGAATAATTCTTCACATTTGTATGATTGCTGGCAATGAATAATTCTATTCTTTCCAGATTTGTTGGCCATGATCTCTGATTCCCACTGAATCTGTACCCAGAGTTCTCTATGATTCAATCTACTGTATATGCCTGCAGGAATGGAGATTCTTGGGACAAAATTTGTTTGTTTATTATTTAATTGTGAGTTCTGCAGTTTGGCCATTGTCTTACATTTTATCCTACAATTGATAATTATGTCAATTGATGACATAAAGAGAAGAATTAAAGGTTTTAAGTACATTTCTTAAGTGCAAAGTTTCCCCTCCCCTTTCTTTCCTTCCTCTTTACTTTTAGGAATTGTTGCTATTTGCAGCATCCGGGAAGGGCTGAGACCAATTAAGCATGCTTTACTTTATTTCTAGCATTTAAAATGTAAGAGGTCACTAGTAACACTTATAATATTTATAATTGTAATATTTCCCCATAATCTTATGGGAATATACCAGCCAAGGGTGGGCTTCAAAATTTTTAGCAAGGGGTTCTCTTCCCCGTTGCTGGATGAGTGTGGCCATGGTGGGTGTGGCCTAGTCGGCCTCCTGCACCACGACTGGGGGGGGAGGTGTTTTTGCCCTCCCTGGGCTCTGGAGGCTTTCCTTGAGCCTCTGGAAGGCCGAAAATGGCCTCCCCAGCTCCGGAGGCCCTCTGGGGGCTGGAACGGGCCCGTTTCTGGCCTTCCCAAACTTCCGGTAGGCCCGTTTTTCACCCTCCCCGAGCTTCCGTGCACGCCCTGCACTTATCTGCATCCATAACAGGCCATGTGGGGACTCCTAGGAGGGGGCGGGGGGTGGGCAGGGCCAGCCAGGAGGGGGTTCTCCAACCTGCACAGAATCTTAGCTAGAGGTTCTCCCAAACCCCTGTGAACCCCCAGCAGCCCACCCCTGATACCAGCCTTCCCATATATCAGGTGCCTTCTAATTGTGCTGGGACTAGAACTTCAGAATTCACAGCTAGTATGGCTATTGGTTCATCACAGATGGGTGTACAAGATTAGGCAGTCTAGCTCACACACCACATAAATATAAAAATATTAGGATGCTTTTATATACCTTCTGATGCCAGATAGAGAATAGCTTTCCCAACTGCCAGGACAGGGTTCAAATCCCAGGTGGATCCTCTGCTTGCAATGTGTCCTCCTAAACACTAAGGAATAAGGCTTATTTGCTTCTTGTCCACATCTCTATACAGATTTGAAACACAATGATGAAAAAGTAGAGGTCTTTTTTATTCATAGAGTATCAAGTTAGTGAAATAACCTTGTTCAATAATAACAGCAATTTTAGCCTTGTGCAATTTTCAAATGTTGGCAATAAAATCTTGTACATCTGTATTCAGAAGTCAACCCACTGAATTCAGAGGGATCTGTTATGTAAATGTCTCCTAAATTATAGCTGAAAATTAGTGCACGTTCAATAAAAAATACCTCGTCTCTACTGTCTAGATTATTTTTATTCATATTGTAACTTTTCCCATTGTTTTTATTTAAATAAATCCTTTGTAACATTCTATTGTATATTGATAATTTTATAGGAGAGGCTGGTGTGGGGATGTTATGAAAAGTGTGATAATGGAGTTGTCACCCTTTATATATTTCCATATAATGTTGCAATGCAAGTGCAAAAGGGCAGAAATTATATTGTGATATCACAATGCACATTTTATCATTTGAGGTTAGGAATAATGACAGTCTTCTGCCTCATGAATACTGAATTGGCTTGCATAGCTTACCAATCAATGAATCACTCAAGAATTACTCTTTAACAAAATAAAAGACCTATAAAAAAAATTACCATTAGAATCTCAACTGCTAGATTAGGGTTTTTTGGTTGGGGCAAATAAGTGGACTTGTAAATCTCTAAGCTAGATATCAGAACAACATGTGTATTGAATATGGGGGTGGGTACTTTCCTGCTAATGCATTTTTCTCCATAGGTTGTGGAAGAAAAATATTACATAGATATTCCTCTTCTCACATTTGGCCTGCCACCTTTTGACTGGTAGGCAGGACTCCATGCTAGATTACTATAAATAGGTGAATCCTGCTCTTATATTCTCTGGAGATGATAGGCTGGGGAATAGTTTGTGGAGACATGTGGAGCTAATAAGATGAAGTGATATGCATATTGGGAATGAAAATCACGTAGAAAACACACAGCCAGACATCTGATCTGTTCTCCAGCCAGAGTCTTCAGTTGCTTCAAGAGGGTACAGTAAATCTTGGTCTTCTCCGTTGGGAGCTCTGAGACGATGCTTAATAGGAAGTCTCTCAACTGGGCAAAGCGGATGGCTGCTCCTATTAGTATGCCTGAAATCAAATAATTTTCAAAGAACATAATTACTAGGAAGATTAGAAACAATAACAGTAACAATAACAATGCATAGTGTCAACTGAACTAGCTAGCTAGCTAGATGATAGCTAGATAAATAGGTAGACAGGCAGACAAATTTGCAGATTTGCAATCTCAGCTAATAGTCATATTTGTGTGTCGTCATTACATTGGATGTGAGGTGATATGCAGCCTTTACAACAGAATAACAAGTAAAGCCTACTCTGCTAAAGAACGAATATGAGAGAACACAATGTTTATGTAGGCATGCAATTACTCATATTGGGCCAGGCTGGGGATGCCTTGTCCAGAGCAGAGGAAAAAGAAGGCAGAGGTCAGCTGGGGGTGGCAGGCCAGTGGAGCGCATAGAATATCAGGGGCTTATGGGGCTTTGTGCTGCAGTGCTGTGGTGGCTGACCATGGGGTGAGACGTCAGATAGCACTCCTTGGCAGTGCCAGGAACACTACAGCAGAAGTCATGGCCAGGGGATGATGGCAGCCAGCTGAAACTGCAGAAGGCTCCAGCCAGGTCTTTACTTCAGATCCAGCACTGCAGGTGCTACCACCACCAGTAAGGAGTGCCACTCTGTAGGGATGGGAGATGGGTGAATACAGGCAGGTGGGGAAATTGAAATGCCCCTGTGGTCATAAGTGCAAGTGGGCAGCTAAGCATCAGAATTTTGATCAAGTGACTACAGGAGAATTATAACAGCTGTAACTCTGGGGACCAGGCCATTCATTCAGCACCACCATAACTTTGAATGGCCACTGAATGAACAGTCATTAAGCAAAAAACACCTTTACATTCTAAACCTTTCTTTATTCAAAGACCTTCTGCAGTTCTTTGGCACAGAGCTCGCTGATTATTGCCGTTTTGCATGCTAGACACTGTCTACAGACTGCCACATTTAACAATCGTTCCTAATTACAAGGGTGATGAAAAGGTAACATAACTGATCCTCACATTTACAACATTTGCAGATCTGTAAAGTTAAAAAAAAGCTGAAGTAATATCATAAGCATAGTCATGGTTTCACTCAGTGACCACCTTACTTAATGATCAAATTACAAGTTCCAGTTATGGTCACTAAATGAGGACCACTTGTGAAAATTATATTTTGTTGCATCTATCTCCAATCACTTTTGCCCCTTATTTAAAATGGACATGTCCCACAACAGAGACGTACCGTTCTCTTCAATGCTGGTGACATGCAGTTCTGGAACCCTTACAGGATGGAGGAAAAGGGGATAATAAATATCCAGAAGTTTCCTGTCAAGTCCTAATGGGGAGAAAATTAGATTCAGAGGCCAGAAAGAGAAGGCGAAACCAAATCTTGGGCAGCAGAAGCAGTCTATGCAAATGTTTACTGTGCAGAATAGCTGCCAGATGAAGCTGGAATGAGTTCTGGCGACAACCAGAAGTAACATATATGATGGGCATATAAACTTTTGAGAGAAAAGCATGTTGTAAGAGCATAATAAGCCTGAAGCCATTCAGGCTGTTCTTTTGTACTGCTGAGCTTGAAAACACAACTACCACCATCATGCCTACTTCTATCCCCACAGAGCTATTTTAGGCAGCTAGAGGAGGGCCATGCGACCTATGTGGAACCCTGAGATAGACTGCTTTCATTTTTATTTATTTTCTGGCAAAGTAAGGGAACCACATTTTTAATTATCTCCTTCAATTAAAAAGAATAGAAAAACTGATGTTTCTATTGTAAAAAGAGTAAAAAGCATAACTTTCTCAGCTTGCCCATTTTTTTGCATTAGGGAGTTTGGGGTTGGTTTTATAAACAAAGCATATTCAAATTATATTCCCTCCTTGTTCCCTGTTGTGGTACAGCTCTTTCTGTTACTTCATTTTCCTGCCCGTTTAAATCTATACCTGGTAAATTATCTTTTAAAAGGTAGCTTGTAATGTTTTGTATCACCACTGACCAGCTCAATGTACCAACAACTTCTGTTTTCTGTTACTGCAATAGTGTATCCATACTATCCACATATACATGTACAGGAAGGAAAGGTACTCAGCAACTTCTTCTCAGTGAATGCATTCAATGTTTGCTTTATGCTTCTTCCATCATGTCACATTTCTTCATGTCTGACCATATGACAAATGAGGCTTGATTTCCTTACCTACACATGTATTTCCTATAACAAGAGGTGCTTGTGGGTAGGTAGCCTTCAGGTGGAGAAGTTCTTTTAGAGATGAGGGAGAAATCCATGTTGTCCTTTTCCCATTGAAAACCAGAGTTTTCCCCCTGTTCTCTTCAGCCATTCTCTGTGAGGAAAGCCAACACTGATGGAGACTGTACATACACTTAGTGTTACTCAATTAGTGGCCTTTTATACATAGCACAATCTCTTCCAGAGCATCTATTACTTCTGTGTCTCTTTGGCAGCTGTGACATATCCAAATAAGTTGCTGATTGATGGGCATGGATTAATAGACACAGAAGGACCAACTATATGTATAATTCAATTTAGCAGTATTCATCCATGTTCATGGTTCTTACTGCAGGAGAGCCATATTTCTTTTTCATGAACATGGGAATCATGTGCCATAAGCTACCCATGTAACTGTTTTAGAACAAGTGGCATTTTGTGTGGGAATTTCAGGTTTGCTTTTCAAAAGGGATTTAAATAACATCTGTGCAATCTTAGACATTTGTTACTTTGCATTGACAGCTTGGGCCCATGTGAGCCCAATCACTTTTATTTTCTAATAAAGGAGAATATTTGTAACTAAGGCTTGAAATTGAAATGAGGAGTCCTTGGTGCCCTCTGAACTTGTTTGCTTGCAGATGTTTCATTACCTGAACTAGGTAACATCATCGGTGCTAGACAGATTGGCACTAATGATGTTACCTATGGTAGTTAGGATAATGAAACATCTGCAAGAAAATAAGAAAGCTCAGAGAGTACCAAGGACCTCTCATTTTTAATGTCTGTTTGCATTCCATTAAAACTGCAACTTTAGACTATGTTTTATTTTAAAAGGTTGATAAAAGCCACTTACACTTCTGCAGACGGGACAGAGATTTACAAATAAAAATTGATCATTTTCAATGTGCGCTTGTGTGGCTCCTCAGTTACAAATATTCCCTATATTTTTTTAAACAAAGAAGTCAGCTCTGAATGTCTTATCTGCTAACTCCTTCTGGCCTGCTCATAGTTAAAGGAAAAAAGATTGGGATAAATGCTGCATTGAAAGTTCTACAGATTTAAAATTGCTTTTAGCGACTAGCCATAAAATGTTAGTAGTTATTAATGATTAAAACAACAACATTTGGGAACATAGGGAATGTAGTTGCCAAAAAAGATGCCATAAAAAAGGAAAAGTAAAGCACTGAATTGAGAGGAGGCAATTATAATCAGCAGAATGGGCCAGAATCAGAAAAAAATGCTGTACCATACCAGGGAGTTCCACCTATAGCATCTCAAGTCAATAGGCTACAATACAGGAAATTTTGTAAAAGATTGTAAAACTTTACAAGCTGGATCAAAGATTGATCTCCTACCATTAGTTCGGGAGGAAATATGAAATCCTGGGTTGGATCCTTGGGATAGAATTTTTCTGGCTTACATAGGCCTGAACAGATCTAAAACAAAATTATTATCATATTGTATCGTATCGTACCGTACCGTACACCATACCATACCCCATACCGAGATTTAAAATGGATGTGTAATTTACAAGAGTGGTTATATAATGGGATTTCCCAAAATATGCTAAGCTGCTTTAGTTGACTCACTTATATACCACTGTCCATTTCAGATCCTTCTTTGAATTCAGATGAATGCACAAGTCACTTGCATACATTGTTTACCTTACTGATCATCTTACCACAATAATGACATTTTGTTATTTACCCATCAGACCCAGTCATTTCTTTAACAATGACATTTCCAAACTGGTCTGAAAGGAAAACAGAAATACGACCATAAACACAGTCACAGTTTCATTTAGCTACACTCTGCTTAACAACCAAGTTGCCAATCCCAACTGTGGTTGTTAAACAATGACTACTTGTAATTATGAATATTAGGTAGCATTTTTTATAAATAAGTGTGCACATATTACGATATTTTAAAAAAAAATTGGGAGGGACTCTGAATCACCTTCTCCAAATGGATGTTGTATTTGCTTTCAACTCCTTTAATTACTTAGCCAGCATGATCCTAAGTGAGGATCCAACTTCAGATGGAGGATTGTTCTCTAGGTAATCATGTGCAGTTGATCACTTTAAATATTGTTTGTAGAAAAGCAGTATAATATTAATAATGAATGTAACTATTTATCCCATGCAGCCATGGTTAATTAATCAGTAATATTAGGATGACTGAGGATACTCAATCCTAACCTGCACTTTTCATTAAGTTTATGAGGACAGGGAATAAACAGGTATGAGTATGCCATTGCTACATATTACATTTAGCTGGGATTGTCTTTAAGTACTCTGCCATTCAGCTTTTATAGTAATGGTCCATAAGATGATTTCAATTTATTTAGTGTCCAGTGGCTAAACACAAGTGCTCCACCTTGTCACTGATACAGTGCAGGTTACTTCAGTAGAAAGATGTGCAATACTGGCTTGAATTTCTAGCTCCTATAAGCATATGATTTTTTTCTATTAATGGAATTTATTTGGTATGGAGGGAATTAGCCTGCCCTTTTCTATATGTGTGTTTTTCACATGTGTTTAGATTATGCAGGTTGCCCTGTTGAATGGAAGCTAGCAATGAATGCAATGAAATCAGACTGTAATAGTTGCTACTGAACATGGGAGCAAAAGAACTATGGAAGAGGCCTATGAGCCTTTTGAATGTTGTTAGCAAATTACATGCTAAACATCTATCACAAGTTCCAAGGTTGGATAGAGATTTAGAGGGAATAATCCAAGATGAGCAGGCAAGATTCAGAGAAGGAAAGTCAATAATAGATCATATTTTGGTACTCTATCATCTGGTACAAAAATACACTCGTAAAAAGAACTCTTCTCTCTTCATGGCCTTTCTAGATTTCAAACATGCCTTTGATTCACTTTCCAGGAATGGCAAAAATAAAAAATACAACTATTGACAAGTGCCTCTTCTCTCTATACAGAAATAAAACCCCACCTTAAGAGTGAATGCAATACCCAAGGGTCCCTCTCTGGCACAGTAAGTATTCAGAAAGAGGTGAACAGAGATGTACTCTTGCCCTCTTCTTTTTAACTTGGATGTCAGTTTAATAATAGACCTTGTTCCTTATCCAGATTTCTATGTGGATAAACTAGCAGGGTGCAAAATCGCTATACTCCTCTATGCTGTTGCTGCCGCCATAATTTTTATAAACCCTCTTGGGGCTGAAAAGAGCAACAGTAGTAGTATTTTGGTACTGCAGAGAAAAATCACCTGGTTCTTAATTTTGATAAATGTAAAATTCTGATCATTCTAGTAGAGTCATCCAACAAGTAGAAGTGCACACGTTAGGGTGTGTTACTGCATTTAGGGTGGTTTCATTCTAAAATCACCTGGAAATCACATCACATGGCATAATCGCATAATGGAGCCAGTTCTTAGGCCTACAATTGCTATTATGTGCTTCTTTTATACAAGTGGTGGAGAACTAATCCTGTGGCATTAAAACTGGCCCAGATCCTTTATGGGGCACAAGTAGGAATTTATGTGAAGAAGGATGCACTGGGAACAGTGCAAAAACAAAATTTTTGAGATCAGTCCTTGCTATACCCAATGGAACAGCAAGTTCCAATTAATGCGTGAATGCCTGCAATCTAAGTAAGGGCTTGGAGGAGGAGGATAAACTACTGGCTGAAAGTCTTTTCAGTTAGATTGACCCCTTGAGCTTTAATAGATAATTTTTCTTTTCCCTGGAAACAGGCCATAGAGGAGAAATTGGTATCATACAGACGTTATGTTCCATTCCTCATTTATTTAGGATATGAGCAAGCCAAATATCTGTTCATTCAGAAAGTAAGGGATATGGAGTTTCAGGTTAAAGTTAATAGGTTGCCCCAGATGGTAGAAATTGGATACAGCAAATAAGAGCACTTGGGAACCAGAAAGATACAATCTAACTTCCCCCAGGGTGAAATAGCATTTTTCAAACCCAGGCATAAAATCTTACTATCTGCATTGCTGCAGGGCAGATACTCCAAAATTCCATTAACTGAGCATACCTGCCCATGTGGCGACAAAAGATCAAAACCATTTCACATACATTATTATAAAGATATTTATCTATGTAGTAGGCTGCATTGATATTACCCTTCGCATCTTCTCATTTTTCTCATCTTTCCTACTACCTTCTATTGGTATCTATGATTTATCACTTGTTATATCTTATGATTTATTATTGTAACTATGGTCTATGATATGATAGATATCTATCACTTTGTTGTTTGCATGTACACTGAGAGCTTATGCACCAGAGACAAATAGACAAATTCCTTGTATGACCCATCACATTTGGCCAATAAAGAATTCTATTCTACATTGTAAATTGTATAGGGATATCTGATCTGCTTAAATTCTCCACTTACTATGTACATTTTCAGGAAGACCCGACTGTTTCTAAGTGAATCTTCTTCTAGCAATGCCTGGGCAGTAGTCAAATTCTGTTTTGCCACGATGAAAATAAGTCTTATGGGAATAATTGCTTCTGCATTATTTATCATTTTAGACTTAACACATACTAGCTATCTTGTAGAAAATATGTATGTGTGTGTGTGTGTGTAATTAATACACTATTATAGCAGTGTGTCACATTTGTAAGTATTGTTTTACATTTGTTATGCTATTAATTAATCTATTGCATTTTATTTTAGTGTTGTTTTTAAATTTGCTGGTTGTTGACTAAATAAATTATTATAATTAGGTGGAAATGAAGCTCTGATGGAAGTAGTTTATTGGGGACGGTGGCTATCTAGACAAGGCCAGTGAGAGGGCTTTCTGTGTTCCTCAGATCAGCATTGTTAGAATTCAAAAACAATCCTGTACTGATAATGTTAGAGTTCTTTAATTATGAGTAGAAAATGTTCTCTGCCAACTTTTCTAAAGGAACTGAGAAAACAACAACAGGTTTTTGCTTTAATCTTTTCAGAGTACATTAATCCTTTTTAAAAAAGCGGGGGGGGGGGGAAACATTGTTCACAGAATGGAATCCACGCTCGATTTTCCTGTTCCAGATCAAGTATCAGAACCAATTAACACCTGGATATTTATGCAGGTTTTAGGCAAAGATCTTCCTCTGCTGTATTAGTGAAAGGTGTGGTGAACATTTTTTAATTTCTGTGAAACCCCCCCCAGGACATTTTAATTTAAACATTGTTACATTTGAATCCTGTCAAAGTATTAATCAACAAGTTATACAAATCACAATATCATCCTTGTCAGAACTTGTCTCAGCACAAAACAGCTTTGGAAGGCAAAATGTTTTGACAATCCTTGGAAATAATTTCATTAAACTAGTGAATTACAAAACCCGTACATCATGCATCTTTTTTACAGCTGGTGAGATTTCACTTGATTAGTGAAGCAAACTAGTCTCCTCTTCCCCTAAGAATTATATTATTAATATTATTAGGTTTCATTCAAAATTAAATGATATTACTTCTAAATATAGGTAGAAAATTGCTATTCCAACTTCTGAAATAGCATGGATATGGAAGTATATCAATTCTTGATTCTAAGACTGCAATATTATGTCTATTTATGTGAAAATAAATGAGTGGCGTAGCAGGCTAATGCCTCCTATTAAGGCAGCATTTAACATCCAGCTGCCTGCAGTTACTGCGAGTTCTAATCTCACCAGGCTCAAGGTTGACTCAGCCTTCCATCCTTTCTAAGGTGGGTAAAATGAGGACCCGGTTTGTGGGGGCAATAAGCTGACTTTGTATAAATATACAAAAAGTATGAAGGCTATTGCTTAACGCACTGGAAGCCACCCTGAGTCTCCGGAGAAGGGCGGCATATAAATATAAATAAATAAATAAATAAATAAATAAATAAACTTCACTGAACATTTCTGATTCAACAGGGAAAGAATTCAGATACCGTTGGATTAAAGATTTGGTAATTCCCAATGATTTTTCATAGCAACCATAGGTAAGGCTATGAGATGTGGGCTGCAAATGCAGATGACCAATAAATGCCAGAATAGGTAGAAAAAAACTAACTTGCGGACATTTGGATGTTATGACACAATCTCTGTGGCTTATTTATGTCAGATATTAGGATGCAAGTACAAAGAGCTGTGAACTAGCACAGATGCTAGTTGTCAGCAGGGTAAAATCTAATAAGGTTAGTAAATGTCAAAACCTGAAAAGGGAAGGATATATTTTCCACTACAAATAATGTAAATACTTTCAGACACTGTGCACCTTGCACATGTTTAGAGGCTAATTCAAAATCTAGTGTAATCATTAACATCTTTTTATGTCCCCTATTCAGTGGTGGGATTCAGCTGGTTCTCTCCGGATTGGGCGAACTGGTAGTGGTGACTGTGGGAGGTTCCACCCACCTGGACGTAATGTGCGAGCACTGCGCATGCGTAAAAGTGCACATGCATTCACATTTGCGAACCAGTAGGGAAGGTAAGTGAATCCCACTTCTACCCTATTAATTAAATAGGCTGTAATTAATGTAGTGGTTCTTGCCACATATATATTACAAGCCATTTCCAAGGTAGAGGGTATCAAATGAAAGAGACCTCACCATAAGATTGGGAATCTAGCCATTTCTAAAAGATTGATATATACCACCCAAAATAAACCCTTTGGGTTTATCATGAAAGCATAAAAATTATAAATGCTGTAGCATACCTTTCCTCTTCTTAATGATGGATCTTCTGCATAATTGTCTTTCTCTTTACTCTCCTCTTTTTCCATGCAACATTTTCCACTCCCTGCCAATGGGCAGCATTCCTAAGAAAAGAATTCATTCCATGATATTCAGGAATATTATGATAACATTGGAAAGAAAGCTAGAAGGGGTTATTTATTATTGTTTTTAATTATATTATTGCTGTATATTTCTTTGTGGTCTTTTACAAAATAATCACTTCTATCCACTTTTGCAATAGAACAGCATTTTATTCCATTAATGGGCACTTTCAGCAATATCAATGCAATGATCATCCATTGTTTTCTTACCGAAGAAAAAGCACTAAAGCTGTCCAGTATAGGTCTGTATCCAGTGCAACGGCACAAATTACCTGGAAGAAATGATACACACAATAAATTTATTTCAATGATCAATATGTATTTTGTATCCTCCTTTTAATGCACGTGCATCACTTGGGCAACTTAACAATAATTATAATCAACATAAACTGTACATAATTTACAAAAGAAACAAACTCCTTCATACTTTATAAACTACTTTTATAAAAAACTACTTCATAAGAGCAAACCAAAGCAGGAAGATAAACTTTTATTCAGAGCATAGAAAGAATGCTGTTTTTCTTCCTAATAGTTCTCTGCAGGCATAGGATTGATCTCCATGGTGGAAGTGCTTCCCCTCTGGTCAAATCTTTGCTCCCTTCAACAAAATAAATCTGTAGATTAAGATTGTTCCCATAAACAAATAGAATGTTAAAGGATACACAAAGAAGGTAGCCTTAACCATAACTTAATCAAAACGTGATTACTTTATATATTTTAATTTATTAAATTATACATTAACTTGTGTATATGTTTTATGCCATTTGTACTTCAAAAATATTTCAAAATACTAAGGCCAACTGGAGCTAAGACCTGAGTAGAAGGTTCAGTCATTGGTTATTCCCACTTTATATTTTATATATTTTAATACAAGTGGAGAGTAGAGAAGACAAATATTGGAGGTATCTGGTAGCAGAACCAAGAAAGAACTGTTTGGGAGGCAAATACTTAGATACATACAGGTAGTCCTCAACTTATGACCACAACTGAACCCAAAATTTCTCCTCCTAAACAAGACAGTTGTTAAATGAACTTTGCCCCATTTTACAACCTTCCTTCCCACAGTTGTTAAGTTAGTAACATGGTTGTTAAGTGAATCTGGCTTCTCCGTTGATTTTGCTTGTCAGAAGGCTGCAAGGCTACGTGACCAGGGGTGAAATCTAAATTTTTTTGCTACCGGTTTTGTGGGCATGGCTTAATTAGTGGTCAGAGCTTGGTGGTAAGGTGACTGGGTGGGTGTGGCCAAGTCAATATTACTTATTTGCCCTTTTTTAACCTACAAAACACAACACAACACAACTGGCTCACTCATAATGTAAAAGCAGCTGTGCTAGACCCAAAATGGCCCCTGTAACAAGCAGGAACCTCACACAGCCACAAAAAGCCCTAAATGGCCCCTGCAACAAGCAGGAACCTCACACAGCCACAAAAAGCCCCCCCCCAAAAAACAACTTTCACACTTTACACACACAAAATTCCACATACAGCTTTGTGAGATTTTGTGTGTTTGTGTAGTTAGAGTGAAACACTACAGAAACACACTAAATCTCAGAAAGCTGCACAAATATTATTTTATTTTATTTTATTTTTATTTTTATATAAAAGCAGCTAAATTTAAAACTTCCTAAACTTTAAATGGCTAGGTCTAAAAAAAGAACAACTAAAAAAACCCCAATTAACTATTTTTTTAAAGCTCCCAAAGGGGAAAAAAACTTAACCCAATAGAACAGGGGTCTCCAATCTTGGCAACTTTAAGACTTGTGGACTTCAACTCCCAGAATTCCTCAGCCAGGTTTGCTGGGAGGTGAAGTCCACAAGTCTTAAAGTTGCCAAGGTTGGAGACCCCTGTTCTATTGGGTTAAGTTTTCCTGCAGGCAGGAAGGCAGGCAGGCAGATAGAGCTGCTCACCGATGAGCTTGATTGCAGGCAGGAAGATTCAGTTGCTTGCTGATGCAATGGATTGCAGATATTACAGCAAGTGAAGCAAGGCAGGCGTGCGAAGGTAAGCAAGCTGGAGGCTGGGGTGGAGAGGGATTTTTGCTAGCTAGCTAACTGCAGGCAACTCAGCTGGGATCGTCAGAGCCATTAAAAGAAAAAAAAAGGCTCTGATGATCGCGCAGCTCAGCTGGGCATGGTGGACGGGGGCAGGGATTTTTGCTACCAGTTCTCTGAACTGCCCGCCGCCATCACTACCTACTCACCCGAGCCAGTCCAAACGGGGAGCATTTCACCCCTGTACATGACTCTGGGACAGTCCAATTGCCAAGTCTATGAACTTTGATCATATGACTATAGGGATGCTGCAACAGTCATAAATGTGAAAAATGGGAATAAGTCACTGTTTTCAGTTCTTTGAACAGACACTAAACAAACTGCCATAAGTCGAGGAGTACCTGTAAAATAGCCACTTCTTTTGGTGCATGTCTAAATTACTAAAAAGCATGGAAAGAAAAATGTTTTTTGGGAGAAAGGCAGCCTACCATCCAAAGATGCAACAATCTGCTCCATGCTGGGTTCAGGATGATTTCTCAGGAGAGAATACATAGACATCACCATCCCAGGAGTACAGAAGCCACACTGAGAGCCAAAACACTTTGCCAGCCTTTCCTGGAATCAAAATATCTGAATGTATGATCCACAGGAAAACATTATTTTGTAGATATATTTATTGCTATCTTTTCATAGCCTGGATATGAATTAACTGTTGCTGCCATGATTTATTTATGAAATGTTATTTTTATGACTTTATTATTCAAACTCTATACTGTATGTACAGAATTTTTAAACATATTTTCCTGCTGATTATTACAAAAAGCAATTAAGGATCAACTTTTACTTTTTTAAAAGAGAAAATGTTGTTGTATATACAACATAGGTCTAAACTAAGGCTACAGAAATGGTCACAATTGCTCTTTCTGCTCTGCTGCATACACTGCATGAATCCTGAGCAAAAGCTGCATCGCAAGGGCTGATGCCTGTACAAATTTTCACCACATGCAATGCAACCTCTATGCTACACTTGTTTTTCACTGCCTTAAACTATAGCCTGCAGCACAAGACTTAAGAAGAAATCTCCCTAATTGTTTTATCTTTGTATAACAAAGCTGCTACATGCCCACATTTTTTATATAGGGCCAGTGCCCAACTTGACAATTTGTCATATTTTTACTGTCAAAATCAATGAAAATGTTTCTGAACGTGGAGATCTCACCCTAAAGGACCCCATGGGAACAGAAATCAGACAAGTGCATTATCATTTAAAAATGCCACATACAAATTCAGTTACAAGTTACAACCCTTTAAAGAATCTGCCGTAAACCTGATCCTACATTGCAACTAGGGGGCCCCTTCCCTTCTCTGGTAAATGTGGGTCACAGCTAGAGCAGCAGATACCTTCTCACATATATCAATGGAAAGGAAGGAATCTGTGATGCAACCACAACAACCAGATAAGGAGAACAAAGCAAAAGAAATACTTAGTGAGATGGGAGCTAAGGAAGTTAGGAACAGAAAACTGTTAGGAGTTATTCTTCAACTCAGATGGTACGAACTAGGCTTGAGAAAAAACTATAGGTTCAAATTCTCAATTCACTGTAAGTCATCATATCCTAACTGGTTTAACCGCTTACCTATTATTCTTACCTGTATTGGATTAAGTTTGGTCTTTGTGGTTCCCACTCCTTCTACAGTGGTTATTGCAGCACCATGGATGGAGCACAATGGAAATAGACAAGAGTTGGCTGGATAATGACTTTGGGATGTAAAGGAGAGTATCCACATGCATAACCATTAAAATAGTTGCAGATGATCTCAACACCATCTAATCTGACATGATGTCTAGGACCTCAGCATTTCATAGCCCTCCAGAGAAACCCAACCATTGGGCCACTACTTGGAATAATATTTGCTATGCCTTGAGACAAAGTTGATGAAAATTTATATTAAACATCCATTGATCTATTGATTTTCATTAGAGATATAATAGAATTCAAAAATAATTCCTGTGATTCAAATTGAAATAAAAACCTGTGAGAAGGGAACATGTGTGCTTGGTGGTCCACTGCAAGACCCTTGCTTTCTTTTTTTTTACACCTTCTTACTTTGAATCCAGACTTGGACCGGACAACCATCAGGAGACATTAGAATAGCGAACAGAGTACCAAATAAGATTGAGTTAAAGGATGTATTCCATCAATCACGATTCTCCAATTATAACCTATTCTTACTTTGGTAATGATTCAAAAGAATTGCAGCCAAGAGAAGTGCCTCAGAGATCCACACGATACTACTCTGTTTTGGTTATTCTTGTCTGACAGAATTATTATTTTTCTATCTGTTATTTCCACAATTCTTTGGGGTGAAGGCAACTTCAGAGAGTTTCCTTAACTTTGCATAATCTTTAGACAGAATCCAGCTTCCTCCTTTCTGAAGGATACTGTATCTTTTTGGTTTCAGGATTATAGGTTGATATCATCACAGTACAGGCCCCACAGCCTCCAATTCCACAGCCATATTTAGTTCCAGTCAGGTGGACTGATATAGACATATTGTTAAGGAAAGAAACCATGATTCCCATCTAAGACGGTATATTTTGCCAGAACAATTTTCCCATTGCTTTCAATTTCCATAGGGAAGCAAGTGGGAAGAAAATAAATACAGGTAGTCTTCAACTTACAGCCACAATTGGGACCAGAATGACAATTGTTAAGTAAGGCAGTTCTTAAGTAAGTCACGTCTGATTTTACAATCTTTTTTTGCCACAGTTATGAAGCAAATCCTTGCAATTGTTAAGGGAATTGTGTGGTTGTTAAGTGAATCTGGTCTGACTTTGCTTGTCAGAATAAATACAAACCAAAAGGCTCTGTTTTCCTAGGAAACTGAGGTTTACTTTGGTTACAGGAAAATTATTATGCATTTTGCATAATCAACAGAATTTATTATGTAATGCTGTAAAGAAAAAGGATACGTTCCTTTCTCAGGTAATTAAGCAAATATTCTTCAGGATCGGGATAATTGTCTGTCACCTGCATTGAAAGAAGATTTAACCCTTATAAGGATATAATGCACTTTCCCCCAATAGGCTTAATGTTACTTTTAACAATGGAAATTAATACTGCATACTTTTTCTTTCCTCTTACTTAGGTTTAGCATTTCAGGCTTACAAATCTCATACCATGTTTGAATTAATTCAACTGAGATTTGAGACATCTGTTAATAGAGAGGGACAATCCAAAGTTGTTTGGGCTGTGGACATTCAGATACAATAAGACCACTAGGATAAGAAGGGAACAGGTGGGACATGGCATAAACCATAAGAAAAATCATAGCAAGTCAAAAGATAAGAAATAGTTCTTCTTTCCTTTTGTCCTCCCTCCCTCCTTTCCTCCCTCCCTCCCTCCCTCAGCAATATAACTCCATTTACATTTTACTCTCTGTGCAAGGCATGAAAAATTCCTTTCAGTGTTGATATTTTGATGGGAACAAACCAGCATAAAGTTCTATTAAAAGATTTCTACTCTGTCATAAGAAAACATCACTGTACATATAGGTTTATAATCATTTATGATATGAAAATGGTTTTATTTTTTGCCTCTCCTTACTGATGCCTTTTGTAATATAGAGACCATTTGGAATACAGTACAATTTTAGATTAAAGGGACCTCTGAAGGCAGGTCCTTCTAATGGTTCTTCTTGTTCCTAATTAAAATATTCAGGGAGCAGTTATGTTATTCACTCCTCCTTCTGTTACTTCTGGATTATTTTATTACTCAAATGGCAAGTTAAGACTGGCTGAGCTGTGATTTTTATAAATTTTTACTCTGATAAACTCTGGTAAAGCCCCAAGGCACCATATTTACCTGAATAGGAGTGAACTTGAGGCAACACCTTAAGTTCCTTCAGGTGTTCACTTATGTTTCTAGACTAAATCAGATGTTTCTCCCAAATATATATTGTCTCATCCTATCTCCAAATTAAAACTGTGTAAGGTGAAGAAAAACCTGTGAGTTGTGTGAGAGTAATGATACAATTAAAAAAAAACAACATTATCAGCATCCAATTCTAGTGATCTTTTCTTTCTCTTCCTTGGATTTAGAAACAGTCTTCCCAATTGTGGCAAACATTTCTTAACATGATTATAGATGATTTTTTAAGTGGAATTTGACTCTGTATTTGTGTGCATTTTGGATTGCCGAGCACTAGTTGATGACACTTATGATTCCAAATACCTGGCAGATACCACCTCTGGCTGGCCCCAGAGTGGGGTGGGAATGGAGTTTTTGCAATATCCTTCCCCTGCCACGCTCACCAAGCTACACCCACAGAATCAGTAGGGAAAATTTTTGGATTTCACCCCTGCCCTGACTGAAACATGTTCTAGTTATGGCATGTTTGCAGAAAAGACTGCAAAATGTTAATATACTGGGAATATGAATGAAAGTAAGTTGTTTCCTGGGCATTTCTTTATATTTTAATATCCTGTTTTGTGCTTTTATCACATGGTATTAGAATTCTAAAAATATAGAAAAGCAAAAATGTAGTTCACTTCAGACCTAAGGGATGGGGACATTTTAAACCTCTCCCTCAAAATTTTCTCGTTGAAAATTCATAAAATATATTTCTGGATGCCTTCTTGTTTTCTTGCATGTATCATGCAAACTAAAGTTCCTCTTCAGAATATCAATTTGTAGTAAATCTGGCAAAAAGCTACTTAATGTATTTGTAAATTGATGCTGTAAATATAAAACTGCATAATTATCAGTTTTAAATAGAAAAAGAAATATCTGATTTATTTCTTAACAACTTTTCAGAAGATTGTTTAGCAATGTCTTAATTAGCTTAGTCTTGGCAAACTTTTACATTAATTACAATGGTAAAATAATAATTACACAATATAACAAAATCATTTCTATAACAGTTCAGTTCATTTAATTGGTTTAAGATCATTGTATTCCTGTCTTATCGGGCTGCATACAAATACTTGGGGGAGTAATTTTAAAAGTCAATAAATATGTCGCAATTATGTAATTTTATTTCTGTGTAAGCAATTACTATTGCATGTACACAAATCTGTCTCTTGTACTGTAAAGATATAATATATTGCAAGTCAGAATGAATCATTGTGCAGTGTCAGGAATAATATAGTATCATAAGACATTCCTCACCTTCCTGATTTTTTTTTAAAAAAAGAGTAAGTATATGTTCTGTCAGAGAAAAGAAATCCTTACCTTCCTTCCATTCACAAAAAATACAAGCTCATCTGATGGTTGAGGACAAGCCATTTTGCAATTGAAAAGCACACTTTAAGAACTATCAGGAATGAATGAAAGATTTTGCAGTGGCAACCAATTTCTAAAAACTAAGCAACAAATGAAATAAGGAGGGGGGAGGAGCCTGAATAGAATTATTCAAAATCTCCTTCGAAGGTTGTTTTTCTTCAACTCCAAGCATAGATGGATTTATTTAGTTGGAAGAATTTAACACTATTTAGATGTAAATCAAGTTACTTTAAGAATCATTGCACTAGGTTAAGTCTAGAGTTCAAGAATTGGGAAGAAAACACCATCTGGACTTTTCCCTTAGAGGAAGTCATATTCATTTATTCCTATTTCACTTGCAGGTGTTCTAGAAGGTAGGGAATTTTAGGAAGGGAAACATCCAGGAAAATGATGGGAGAAGCTCTGTGACTGCTGAAGTCGTTGAGAAATCCGGTAAAGAAATCTCTCTGAAAAGATGACCCATGAGTCACAGGTTTTTTTAATACTTTGCTAAAAACTCTATTTCACACAGTACAAAGTACAATATTTATTTCATTTAGCTATAGGATTATGGTATATGCTATATGCTAATGTAACCATTAAAAACCAAGGAACAATTTTACACTTTTTCTTTATTTATTACATTTTTAGACTACCGGAGTTTCAAAGGAGTCTAAACAGTGTGCAATGCGAAAATATAAATTATTAGTTACAAATTACAATACTGTATAATACAAAACAGGCATAAATATCTTGGCTCTGAAAATCCCATGATCAATTCAAAAGCCAGTCGGAAAAAATGCTGTTATTACTGGATTGAAAGCTATGCAAATGGTGACTTGCAAATGCAAGTCACCATTGCCTGGAGGCAAGTTGTTCCAAAGCAGAGATATGTCAGTGAGACTGTTCACTTTCATGTCCTCTTCCTGTTATACCTTGAGATAAAAGGGAACCTTCAACAGATACTTCTTTGTCACCCATTCTGCATGGGAAGAAGTTACTTGCAAAAGGCTATTAGATAGGCAGGTCTCTAGGTATACATGACTGTATCCTGTTTCCGCGAAAATAAGACATCCCCTGATAATAAGCCCAATCGGGCTTTTGAGCGCATGCACTAAAATAAGCCTCCCCTGAAAATAAGCCCTCCCCGAAAATATTTAAACACAGAGCTGGAAATCAGGTAAGACGGCAAGAGGAGCCCCATCTTGCTCCATGTGCCCCAAAATAATAAGACCTCCCCGAAAATAAGGCCAAGTGCTTATTTCAGGGTTCAACAAAATATAAGATGGAGTCTTAATTTCAGGGAAACATGGTATAAATATTGAGCAGTACATGAATTGCACTTTGCAATAATTGATAACCAATGCTGTTCCTGTGGTAATATTTGCAGCCTATTAAGCATGCAGACCATGTTTTTTTGGGCCAGCCAAAGTTTCCCATGGTCTTCAAATGCATATAGCAAAAATACAGGAATCCAGTTATGAGATAACAATGCATCCTGTTCCAAGTAAAGGTCTCATACAGGGGTCCCCAACCCCCGGTCCTGGGACTGGTGACAGTCCATGCCATGCCAGAAACCACACCATACAAACAGTGAAGCCTCATCTGTAGGATGCAGGCAGCACACGAAGCCACACCTCCTCTGGTCTGCGAAAAACCTCTCTCCATGGAACTGGTCCCTGGTGCCCAAAAGGTTGGGGGGCACTGCTCTAATAGGCAGTTCAGGGTTGGCCCATAGCTGCCTGGCCACAGATTTTACCTGTCCATCAGGAGCTGTGAGTTCAGAAGAGCCCCAAGTTGTGGTTCTTCTTTTTCTGGTGAAGAATAATCTAGCTGAGAATCAGAGTTGGTATTATCTTGGTGTCAGTAGCCATAAGAGTTTTCAGCCAGTCTGTTTTGTTTGGGTTCCTTCCAATTCAAGCATGGGCCATTTCCAGACATTGCAACAACTTTTACTGGATCTCTCATTCAGCTCAGGGTGACATTATAAAGATGGATATCACATGCATATTGATAATAGCTCCTCCTGAACAGATGGGTGAGTTCAAGCACTTTCATGTAGATGGTCAATGGGACTGAAGAAATGACCAAGAACTAGAAATAATTGATTTCTATGGGGAAATATTGTATCATCAGATCTTCATAAACAGGTTGCAGCAGATGGAGGTTTCTGTATCACTAAAAACAAAGGTATATCTGGCACGTCATATCTGTAGTGGTTTTAGCTCTTTTTGCATGGGAGAATAGCAGTTATTCCCATGGATGTTTGTACAACCCATGAGGAAGGACGTTTGACACTATGATGCAAGTCCCAGCTTCCATGCTTCTTGTATCCTGGTACAGAACTCACTTGAATCTCCCCCGTAGACTCTTATGACTACCATAGGTCATATTTTAAATTAAAAAATGCTTTCTGAAGAGGAAAGTGTTAAGTTCTCACTTCACCTCTCTTGATTTACTGTAGGTTTAGTAATCTCATTTTGTAAAAGAGGGGAAGAACATAGTGAAACTCACGGGGGAAAATACCTGACTCTGCGCTACATATATTTGACCCCAAGGAATTTCAAGCAATAGAAAAACCAGTTTCAACTGGCCCCAGTTCTGATGCTGTGGGTGCCACATTGCTTATTTTTGGAATTATATGTACACTTGCAAGACCTGTAAGATTTGTTATATAATCTGAAAGAACAGTACATTTCCGTAATATATCTCAAAGCAAACAATCTTCATGAATATCACTATGTGGCACTGGAGAAAGAAGAGTAACTTGATAACTTCTAACATTTTTGGCTAGAAAGATTTCTTGAGTTTCACCTCTTAGGTTCTTGGAATTTTGTTGGGTCTCAGTGAGGTGTTGACACTATCTCCTTTAAGCACCCAATTTGAAAGTTGACTCTAAGGTCGATGCTTTGAAAACTGACTTTTATTTATTATTTTTTTCTGTAAACTTGAAACAGTTCTTTGCAGAAAAGAGGCACTTACTACTGAGAGATTTTTTTCCTTATCTCATTATCTATGCACAATAAAAACATTTTCTCCATTATTTCCACAGCTGGGTTACTGATGCACATGGCTATCTTGCCAGGCACTATGGATTCTAGTAGCATGCTTCATAATTATGTTTCACATAGTAGATTCAATCAGATTAAAAACATATGCTAGGGATGAGGAGCTTTCACAAGCTTCAGTATGACATAGTATAACCAATTTCATTTCTAGTGTTAGAGATGTCCTTTTCTTTTGGGGCAAGGGGGTTGAACAAGATGTTGATGGCCAGTTTGTCTCCACAGTAACAGAAGTAACTGTTGTGATAAATTCGAGCTTGTGCAGTTAACTTTGCTCCATGGCTATGAAAAGGAATAGGAATTCATGCTTTTAAAAGAAGATACACTATAGTACTACAACTTGGTTCAGATCACTTCAGCAACTGATTAAATATGGGAGTCACAATATTTATTAGGATCACTTCTGATTTGAAGATTCACATCAAACTGGAAAGTTGAATTGGGTTAATTTGATATTAACAACAGCTTTCATTCATTTTTCCAATTTGATTTGGAAAAAGAAAATGATTTGGAGTTTTAATGATCTTTTGAATTGAATTGAATTTCTAAATCCGACTGATTTCAGTTAAGATTGGCCACTCGGGTCTATTTGGTGGAGTTGGCGGCGGCAAAGCGCCGCTACTTCGCTGATGTTATCGCGTCCGCAGAGAATCGCCCGGCTGCACTGTTTAGGGTGTCCCGCTCCCTTTTAAATCAGAGGGTGAGGGAAGATCCTTTACAGGGACGAGCCGAGGAGTTTGGTCAGCACCTGTTGGACAAAATCGCTCGGATTCGGGACGGCTTGGACTCCGACTGGACAGAGTCAGACGGGGGTGAGACAGCGGGTCCTGTGCTTTGGGAAGAGTTCGATTCTGTTACCCCAGAGGAAGTGGATAGGATCATGGGAAAGCTGAGTGTGGCCACCTGTGTGTTGGACCCATGCCCCTCCTGGCTGGTTTATTCAGCCAGGGAGGTGACATGAGGCTGGATCCAGGCGGTGATAACAGCTTCTTTGAGGGAGGGGAACTTCCCGACCACCTTGAAGGAGGTGGTGGTGAGGCCCCTCCTCAAGAAGCCGGCCTTGGATCCAGCTGTGTTAAATCATTTTCGTCCAGTCTCCAACCTTCGCTTTTTAGCGAAGGTTGTTGAGAATGTGGTGGCACATCAGCTCCCGCTGCTCCTGGATGAAGCGGATTACCTCGACCCGTACCAATCGGGTTCAGGCCCGGGTACAGCATGGAGACGGCATTGGTCGCTCTGGTGGATGATCTCTGGAGGGCCCGGGACAGAGGTTATTCCTCTGTTCTGGTCCTATTAGATCTTTCGGCGGCATTCAATACCATCGACCACGGTATCCTGCTGCGTCACCTTGAGGGGTTGGGAGTGGGAGGCACTGTTTTACGGTGGTTCTCCTCCTACCTCTCGGGTCGAACGCAAGCGGTGTTGGCAGGGGGGCAGAGATCGACCTTGAGGCCACTCACTTGTGGGGTGCCTCAGGGGTCGGTTCTCTCACCCCTTTTGTTCAACATCTATATGAAACCGCTAGGGAGATCATCCATGGTTTTGGGGTGAGGTATCATCAGTATGCGGATGATACTCAGCTTTTTATTTCCACCCCGAACCAACCCAGTGATGCCCTCGACGTGATGGCCCAGTGCCTGGAAACAGTACGGGTCTGGATGGGTAGAAACAGATTGCAACTCAACCCGGCCAAGACCGAGTGGCTGTGGGTACCGGCATCTTGGTTCAGTGGAGAGATGCCATCGCTGACTATAGGGGGTGAAGTTTTGCCCCCTGTAGATAGGGTGCACAACTTGGGCGTCCTTCTGGACTCACGGCTGAGCTTGGAAGACCAGATAACGGCCGTGACCAGGGGGGCATTTGCCCAGATACGTCTGGTGTGCCAGTTGCGCCCCTACTTGGACCGAGATGCCCTACGCACAGTTACTCATGTGCTGGTCACCTCACAGATTGACTACTGCAATGCTCTCTACATGGGGCTGCCCTTGAGGACCACTCGGAGGCTTCAGCTGGTACAAAATGCAGCCGCGCGGGTTGTGATGGGAGAATCCCGATACTCCCATGTTACACCTCTCCTGCGCGGTTTGCATTGGTTGCCAGTTGCCCTCCAGGTGAGATTCAAGGTGCTGGTGATGACCTACAAAGCCCTACATGGCCTAGGACCAGGATATTTGGCAGACCACTTACAGCCAGCAACGATATCCCATCGCCCGGTTCGCGCCCATAGAGAGGGCCTACTCAGGGTGCCGTCAGCTAGAGAGTGGCGGCTGGCGACCTCTAGGGGTAGAGCCTTCTCGGTGGGTGCCCCCACCCTCTGGAATCAACTTCCCTGGGAACTCCGATTAGCGCCTGACCTTTGCACCTTCCGCCGTGAATTAAAAACTTGGTTGTTTAAATCCCTTGACCTGGACTGATAATGGGGTTTTAAGGGTTAATTTTAAATCTTTTAAATCTTTAGACTTTATTTTATATTGTGGCTTGTTTTTATTATTGTGAGCCGCCCTGAGTCCATTGTGAGATAGGGCGGCATATAAGCCGAATAAATAAATAAATAAATAAATAAATCCAAGTTTCATGCTGCCTGATACCCATTAAATTCAGAAAAACAGATCAAAAGGAAATTCAAAATGAGTGCACTCTAAAAATTTAAATTTTCTAAGTAAGCAGAACTTCTTTGGTATAACTAGAGTGAAGGACATTTTAACTTCCTGATTCCATCTGATTTATAAAATAAATCAGACTTACTCACCAGAAGTTAACTAATATCAGTCACTTGGGCCAGACTTTATATTTATGAAGCATTCATTGTGATTTATTACATGCCTTAGTCCAAGCCTATGCTAACTTTATGAGTCCCTTTCTTGTTTGTTTTGAATCATATTTGGCTTAACAATAGCTTTTAGTTGTTATAAAAATACACAGAAAGTTTTAAAGGTGTACAACTGTAGCATGGGAAGGAGCATGTTTCAAAAGTATACTCATGACAAAATAGGAAATGTGCCATTTTAATTCCCCTTCTCTATGTGTTTATATAAGATGTAAAATAAGTACTCAACTCATTAACTCGAGGATTGTGTAGAAATCAATTAATCCTATTCATGCAATGCAATCAGAATTTGTATTTCATGATATAATACAATCATTACAAATTATTTTAAAAAATGAAAACAAAAGTGCTGTGCAACTCTAAAACCATTCAGCACATTCTTCAATGTTCTTGAACGTTTCCTATGCTGAGAGTAATAGGACAGGTTAAAACCACTGGTTATGTCTTGGCTCTAAAATAATATGAAAACATTTTTTCCCATAGCAACTGGCATTGTTAACACATTGAGATTAAAAACGTTATTTCTAGGTGGATGATATATGATCCTCTTCCTCAATCAACAGCATTCCCTGGCCTGACTTTGGGCAGGCTTGCTCTTGCTAAGAATCAGTGATATTAATAAATAGAAAATCTGGAAGAAATCCAAAAATTTTATCCACCTCACAAATACAATGTCTCTATTTTTCTGCATGAGATAGAATAAAACAACTGTTCTCAACTGCCATCCTCAAATTTCTCAAGGTAAGAGGTGGCCACTAAATACCTGCAGCACTCAAAATTATTCAAAGTCAGGCCAATAGCACTTTTTAATGGTGCCCAGCTGGGCCCTTCTCTAATTTTGTACTATTAGAACTTGCTCTACCCAAATTTCTAAGATTCGCCCTTCAAGTCTCAAAATATGTCTCTAATGCCTCCCTGAGATTGGAGACAAGCCTCATGAAAGTAGAGGTTAGAGTGTGGGAGGCCATAAAGAAATGGCTACATCACATAGCAAAATTCATGCATACATATATAAAAGAAAACATGTATTTTATGCATGGAAAAAACACATATCCAGAGATCGGCTTAAGCTGGTTCGGACTGGTTTGGATGAACTGGTTGTTAAAATTCTGCTCAGTTCGGTGAACTGGCCAATCCCACCGCTGGCCCTGCCCCACCCATTTTTCGGCCTGTTTTTCATCTTTTTGGGGGGCTGTTTTTAGCCATTTTTCGGGCCATTCTTGGGCTGAAAACAGCCCAGAAATGACCCAGAAAACGGCCTGGAAGATTTCAAATCTTCAATTACCTCTCTTGAAGCTGTACAACAATCTGGATTTGAAAGGGGAAGAGGAATTTGTAGCTTGTGTGGGCACACACTTCAGACCTCTCAATACCTCACATCCATTGTGCTTTTTCCTGCCCCACTGCACAATCTTTTAAACATTTGCTGGCAAAGACAAAGTGAGCCTTCACCCCAAAGCATATTCCCCCTTCTGAATTTGGATTATTACACAACCATATGAAATAGTATAAAATTGCACTACTAAGCACAATAACACCCGGACCATAGCAAAACTTTGTGAAAAAAATTGATATTAGTTGCCATACCCGATATATAGATTATGTTGAACAAATGTAATGTCTTTGGGTTGATTTAAAGCCAAGATATGAAAATAAGGAAAACAAGAAAACTTCATCAAAAACTTGAATTACCATAATGTTGTTTTCCCAAAATCCCCTGCTTCCTTCTTTGCTCCAATTACAATTTCTGTATTAATAAACTTTATGTCCAGGTTTAGAACCAATTCTGAGAAAATAAGCTTGAAAGAGGGTCAAAAATTCTTCCATCCACTTGGACCTTTTCCTCATATCAGTACATCTCTTTGCAAAACAGGTTGTGCTTTAAAACACACATCTGTCTGTAGCACATTTAGTTGGACAACAAGAAGATTCTTTGGACTGAAATCAAGGAAAGAAAGGAGGAAAACCAAGAACCCGCCCCCAAAAATAATGGGGTGGAGTAGGGAAGGAATCTTAAGTATCAATGTAAAAGTCCCTTTTTTCCAGTGATAACAGTTCTAGGATAAATCAAATCAATAATAATTCTGTGCATGTATCTCTGCTGCTTAGCTTTTCCTCATTATCTGACTATTCCAGAATATAAATAAAGACAGAGGATGACAATTTTATGATTGAGAGAACTTTGTGTCTATTTTTACATCCAGAATGATCATAGGTCAATAACAGAACATAGGTATTGCATATTCAGGCAAAGCAGAGCTGAGGAAAACTTCTCTTGAGATCATTGCAAACTTCTCATAAATTATGGTCCATGAAGGTGGGGAGATTAGTGATTCTTAGATGCCTTTCTATATTTTTATGCATAAAGCATGTTTCTATTAGAGTCTTCTTTCATAGATATGCTACTCAGGATAATCTGTAATATGTTGGGCTTTTTTTTTAGAAAAAGGAGACCAAAACACAGATCCCTAAAAAGGATCTTAATTTGCCCATTGTTGACAGAGTTTTTCAAACTTGCAATCCTAAAATGCATGGACTTTCAGAATTGCCCGGACAGCATTCTGGAAATTGAAGTCTACACATCTTAAAAGTTGTCAAATTTGAAAAACATTGATCTATCAGAACATCTAGCTCAGGAGTATCCAACCTTGGCAACTTTAAGACTTGTGGACTTCAAAACAGGTCGAAAAATGGATAGGGTAGGGCCAGCCAGTGGTGGGATTAGCCCAAACCGGTCCGAAACAGCTGAATCCCACCTCTGCCTTTGAGGTGATTGGCCGGGAGGCGGGGCTGGGTGTGATGAGTGACGTCAAGTTGACCACGCCCACTCAGTCACATGACCGCCTGGCTATGCCTACCCAGCTAGTCATTAGGATAGAGAACCGGTTGTTAAATTATTTGAATCCCACCACTGCACATATCTAGATAAAATGTCTGCATCTGAGCTTTAACTCTATATAAGGAGATACTGTATTGTATATGTTAAACTATAGGAGGCATTTACTTTCACTCTAAGAGAAGGGAAAATGTGTTTGTAGTAAGCTAATACTACATTCCATTTCATTGATACAGTAATGATTTTTAAACTAAAATTACCAATAAAAAGGAATTGGAAAAAGCAGTATTTTGCAGCCACTATCCAAAGTTATATACCAACTGGGTTGAATAAACATAATATTTTTGACCCCCGCTGATTGTCTGGTGTGTTTTATTTCCAGTTTAGAATGAACCCAGGGAAGGAGTTTTAATCCCTCTGCCAGAAGAGAAGAAAGAAAAAGAACATTTGTACAGAAATATTTTCAAGATTCTTCTGTTTTGTGATGAAATGTTATACTGCTGTTAGTTATTGCAGAGGTCCCTGTGCAGAATTACCCATGAGACTGGCAAGTGACATTTCTGCAGAAAATCCAGAGGCCTCAACACTTCTATCATAACACTACAATTCTTCTTTTTATGGGAAGTCAAAGATTTGTTTCATAAAAACTTTCACTTTTTCAAAGTTGCAGTCTCAATACTCCTATTTAACATGATCAATAGGAATTTCTCTCACTCTCAGTAGAGAAATTTAAGATTTTGTACACTTTATAGTAAATGTCATACAAAGAGACATTTCAATATTCTTTGTTTGCACACAAGTGTTCAGTTGGAATTCTAACAGCAGGTATATTGCTCATATAAGAACTTCAGAATGGAAGGGGTTGCTGGGGAACATACATATTCCTATTCAAATAGAAATAGGAAAATTGCTAGTTTCAGGATTTGCAGACATTTGAGATGCATGCCTTAAAACCACTTACAAAATGGCTGTCTTGGTAGCTAGACACACAACATTTATTAGAAGGCAAACTGATGACCTTGCTATCCATCATGAACCCTCTGACTACTGTATAATCTTCCATTACCTTAATTTTGTAAAAATCTCTGTGGGCCCTTAGTAGGCATTTGTGAGTATTGAGCATCTCTTGATTCTTTTAATCTAAAGGATCAAAAGAATAATTAAACCAAATGCAACATTTGCCTGTAAGGCATAAGAGCAAATTAGTGTTGACATGTATCATGTTCCTCATCCCTGAATTAGAAAATATATTGCTTACTTTATGTTTACTACTACTCTGTTTATATCCATTCCAATAGAACCAAATGAACCACAGGGGCATTAGAAAAGGTTGCGGTACTTCTTGCATAGAAGTGAACATTACAGATTGGAACCTTTAACTCTCAGTTAGCAATCTAGGATGAAAAACTACAATCCACATTCTATTTAAATGTAATGATTTAGAACTTTATCCATAAAACAAGCTAAATGGGTTACACCTCAAAGTTTGCCTACAGAAAATCTTTTGAGTTTCAAAAAATTCTAAAATTTTAAATTCTAATAGAAGAGGAATACAGAAAAATAGACCCAAAACAAGAATACGGAAAACACTGGAGCCGGAAAAACTGAATAAATTCCCAACACCTCAACATCAGCCATCGCTGGCGCTCACAATGAAGTCAGGATGCATTGGCACATCTCAGAAGTGGTATCAGCCAGCTTCCTTCAAACACAATTGAATCATCTTCTCCAATGATTATTGTCATTTATAATTTTAAATGACATAATTGTCATTTACAATTAAGATTCTCTGCTGTAGCTCCTCTCCGGTGGAATGTTTATATTTTAAAGTCTTATAAAAAACCTAACTGGATTGGGACCATTCAAAGATTAGAATGGTCCCAATCCAGTTAGTTTTTTTGTAAGGCTTTAAAATATAAATCTAATAAATAAATAAATGGATGGATGAATAAATAAGTAAATAAACGTGGCTGTGTTCCTGGACCTGGAGGTTCCAAATATGTTAAGAGCCTGCTTTTTGGCTCTACTATTAATTCGTTAATTATCTTGACTGCTGTATATATTTATTTTGCAATTATTTTTGATTGGTTTTAAATGTTTTGTTTGACAGCTGTAAACTGCCCAGAGTCACTTGATTGAGATGGGTAGCCATAGAAATTAAATGAATGAATTAACAAAATCAATAAAACATAAAAATGTTAAGATAAAAGATGGCAAAATGAAGAACTAAGGGAGCCTCACTCTCCCTCATCAATGTCTGGGTAAGGGCCAGGTCTTCATGGCTCTTCTAAATAACAGTGGAATGGGGGCCAATTGGATCTTGGGAGGAACCTTGTTCCAGAGCACACTCTGCTACAAAGAAGGCACACTTCCAGTAATTTGAGAGATGACATTGTTTAATTGAAGGAATTCAGAATTCATCCCTGCAGAATCCATCCCTACAAGATTGGAATTGGCTAGGCAGATTTTATGGGAGACAGGCAGTCCCTCAAATAACCATGCTTATGCCATTTAGGCTTGAATTCTGAAGAGGAAACAAACACCATCAGATTAACAGATTAACAGAGTTGGAAGGGACCTTATAGGTCATTTAGTCCAACCTCCCACTCAAGCAGGAGACCCCATACCATTTCTGACAAATGGCAGTCCAATCTTTTCTTGAAAGTCTCAATGATGAAGCTCCCACAGCTTCTGAAGGCAAGCTGTTCCATTGGTTGATTGTTACAGATAGTGAGTCATAGTGAATTAGTTACTTTAAGGATTAAGAGCTGTCTCCTTAAGAGATTGCATTGTGGGAAATGTAGAGAGAGATTGCATTATGGGAAATGTAGTCCATGATATGTGACCATATCTGTGTGTCTGATTGGCCACTGAGGCTCTCTGCCTGGGTGCAGAACAAAGACCCGGCTATTTTGAATTACCACAGAAGACAGAAGCATGCTTTCTGAACAGGGGGACAGAACTACCATCATTTTACACTAGGAAATGGGACAAATTATGAAATAATGATGAATCTCAACATGACTCACCATGACTCATCACGATTGTAAGTCTATGTTTGACGATACCCTAATAAACGATCTGTATGAAAACCTGTTTGCTAGAGTTTATCTGCCTGTTCCCAGTGGAGCCAGATGCCTGGGGAACAGAACAGTAAAATGACATATAAATCTAATAAATAAATAAATGGATGGATGAATAAATAAGTAAATAAACGTGAATAGACTGCCTGATCCCCTCCCTTTCTTTCTCTTGGGGCATTGATGGACATTCTGTTTGAGTGAACAAAACAAAACAAAACAAAACAAAACAAAATAAAATAAAACACAAAAAATGCATCTCTTCTCTGCACACAACTTATAAAAAGACTTTGTTTGCATCTAATTGAGACCTTTGCTTAGCCACAAATGTGACAAAACCAGCTTTCCTCCTCTTTGCATCCCAAACTCCATTTGGATTTAACTGAGTAAAGTATTCTGCTTAGCAGTAAAAGGACAGAAAGAGGAAAGACAGTTCTTGTGTTAGCTAAGAAGATTGCCCTGCTATAAAGGGGCCCAGGGATGCATGTTTGAATCACCTTTGCAAAGTTTATGTGTATGTTGCTTTAGAAATTCACCTCGGCAGTCAAACGAAAAAGGCCTTATTTTAACACAGAGCAAGCCGAGCCACATGGCCTCCATGGAGATTGAATTTCATGGTACAAGTTGCTTTTCTCAGCCTAGCCAGCTCAATCTGCATTTCAAGAGAATTTGCAAAGGCATTCTGTTAAAGAAAGATCTGGTGCAGAGAAATATTCAGCTAGTGCATGCTGTTACTTTGAATCTTGTTTGAATAAAATACTGGAAAGCTAAATCCCCTTTACAGGGCAAGCAAATAAAGTCCAAAGGAACCCAAGTTTGAGGAAAGCCTCTTAGGGTCCCCAAATCGGACAGTTGCTTTGCAGCTCTATACAAAGAAACACGCTGAAACCAGTTTAACCCAAGCATTAGTTAGGTAACAGCTTCCCAGTGGTCAGAAGGCGAACTGCAATGACGTCTCCTAGAGTTTGCAATGCACCCCAGTGGCCAAAAGGCAAACTACAACGACGTCTCCTAGACTTTGCAGGAAATCCCCTGAATTTTCCCAGTCATGGTTGAGACCTCTAATGTGTCAGCAGACTTGATCCTCCCAGCTAATCTTGACATGCCTGAAGCATTGGATGCTGTGGAGTCTTGTCCAATCATGGCAGAAGCATATGATTCATCAGGAATGATGATCCTTCCCTCACCTAACCTTGATACAAACCCAAAAGTGGTGTCCAAAATTCAAAAGAGGCCAAAGCTCATCAGAGAACCTATGACCTCAGGCAGCATAGAAAGCTCACTGATGTTATACAGTCAAGCCTGAGGAAAGATTAGGACAAGCATTATCATCGCAATAAAAATATTGGGAGAAGTTGCAACAGATCTGCAACATGCCCCTGGATGAGCTTTCACACAAATGCATCCGCACGTTGGTGAATGAAATGGATCAACTTTATACCCAATGGAAGGGTTCTGAAAGCCATCTTGTCAACATCCAACAGCAGCTAGAAGACCCAGAACTCGTGCGGAACATGCAACGCTTAGAGATGTTGAGTGCAGAACGTGGGAAAATATTTCAAGGTTGTAAGGACTCCTTCCACACGGCGCTCCAGGCAAAAAGCACATCAAGGGAGAAAGCCTCTTCAACCCATCGCTCATATGTGTCATCTCATTGGTCACAAGTGGTTCCCACTTACAAGTCATCCCGGTCTCGGCTGGGTGGCAGCGTCTCTCAACAATCTTCTGCCTCAGACTCCTTTTGTCCTTCCAAAGCATCCTTCCGTCACAGCCAGACGTCCAGAGCCTCCACAGCAAGGAGTCTTGCTGCCTGGGCGCTGAGGCACTAGCCGAAGCTGCAGCGGCCAAAGCAACCTTGAGCGTGGCAAAGGAAGAACAATTGCAGAAGGAAGAAATGGCCAAAGCTCAGGCCAGACAACAGGAAGAAATGGCCAAAGTTCAGGCCAGACAACAGAAAGAAATGGCCAGAGCTCAGGCCAGACTAGAATATTTGAAGTATGAAAGGGAGACACTGGGAAAAGTAGCACTGGCTGAAGCTTTACAGGCGGAGCTAAACACGCTTCGCTCGACTTCGATCCTGGACAGTTAGAGAAGGAGAATTCAAATGAGCATGTCAAGGCCTATGTTGAGGACCAGAACTCCCCGCAGCAGGGACAAGGGGGAGAACCTCACCCACCGGCTCTATAAACTACTCAGACAGCTGATATTGTAAGATCTGGGCCACAAGACTCCTCCTTTGGAAGTGCACAACCTATCCCGAAAAACGAAGACATCCAGGGCAACCAGAGTATTCCATCAGCAGCAGTGAAGGCGTCTCAGGAGGCAAGCACATAAACAGCCGTGATACACAACCTCAACGTGGAGGCTAAGGGGTTCCTGTCAAACCTGCCAGGCATTCCGAGTACAGACATCCGGCCCAATGGAGGTACTCCACTTGCCTGCCAGGAAAAAGAACTATCATCAGCTGTGGCATTGGGAAGACGAAATTGTCCTTAAATACTCTATTTATTATTATTTATTATTATTTATTAGTTCGATTTATATGCCGCCCTTCTCCAGAGACTCAGGGCGGCTTACAATGCATTAAGCAGTAGCCTTCATACTTTTGTATATTTATTTATTTATTTAATATGATTTGTATGCCGCCCTATCTCCATAGGACTCAGGGCAGGTCACAACAAGTAAAAATAAACCCAATAAAAGACATAGAATACATAAATATACATACCTAAAATACATGAATGTATAAATATATAGTTTAAACATATATTAAAACCCATTAAAATAATCAAAAACCCCTCAGTCCAGGCTGGGTGATGTGAACAGCCATGTTTTTAACTCGCGGTGGAAGGTGCGGAGGTCAGGAGCCAACTCCCAGGGGGAGTTGATTCCAAAGAGTGGGCACCCCCACAGAGAAAGCTCTACCCCTGGGGGCCGCCAGCTGACATTGTCTAGCCGCCGGCACCCGAAGAAGGCCCTCCCTGTGAGAATGCACTGAGTGATGGGAAGCCGTTACTGGCTGCAGATGGTCCGACAAGTATCCTGGGCCTAAGCCATGTAGGGCTTTATAGGTCATCACCAGCACCTTGAATCTCACCTGGAGGGCAACCGGTAACCAATGCAAGTCGCGCAGGAGAGGTGTAACATCGGTGTATCAGGACGCTCCCGTCACAACCCGCGCGGCCGCATTCTGCACCAGCTGAAGCCTCCGAGTGGTCCTCAAGGGCAGCCCCAGGTAGAGAGCATTACAGTAGTCAAGATGGGAGGTGACTAGTGCATGAGTAACTGTGCGTAGGGCATCTTGGTCCAAATAGGGGAGCAACTGATGCACCAGATGAATCTGGGCATACGCCTCCCTGGTCACGGTTGTTATATGATCATCTAAACTCAACTGTGAATCCAGGAGGACATCCAAGTTGCGTGCCCTGTCTACGTGGGGTAAAACTTCATCCCCTATAGCCAACGATGGAACCTCTCCTTCGGATCGAGATACTGGTACCCACAGCCACTCAGTCTTGGCAGGGTTGAGCCGAAGCCTGTTCCTCCCCATCCAGACCTGTACCACTTCCAGGCACCGGGACATCACGTTGAGGGCATCACTGGGCTGGTTCGGGGTGGATATAAAAAGCTGGGTATCATCAGCATACTGGTGGTACCTCACCTCGAAACCACGGATGATCTCTCCCAGCGGTTTCATATAAATGTTGAACAGAAGGGGTGAGAGAACCGACCCCTGGGGCACCCCACAAGTGAGGGGCCTCATGGTCGATCTCTGCCCCCCTGCCAACACCACTTGCATCCGACCCGAGAGGTAAGAGGAGAACCACCATAAAATGGTGCCTCCCACTCCCAACCCCTCGAGGCGCTGCAGCAATATACCATGGTTGATGGTATCAAAGCCGTCGAAAGTTCTAATAGGACCAGAACAGAGGAATGACCTCCATCCCGAGCCCTCCAGAGAGTATATACCTGCTTAGTAGGGCTTTTTGGCCGCCCTGAGCTGTGTTCTATTTTATACAAAGTTTAAGTTTAAGTTTAAGTTTATTTAATTTGTATACCGCCCTCCTCCCGAAGGACTCGGGGAGGTGAACAGCCATAAGTAAAACATATAAATACAACATTTAAACCCCACTAAAATCCAATTAAATAAATTTGGCCATAGAAATATTAAAACCCCAATAATTTAAAACAAATTAAAATTTATAATATTAATTAGAAAAGGAAATCAGGCCAGGCCTGCCTGATGAAATAAAAAGGTCTTAAGAGCGCGGCAAAAGGTGCGTAGGTCTGGGATCCTCTGAATCTCCGGGGGGAGCTCATTCCAGATAGTAGGTGCCGCCACAAAGAAGGCTCTCCCCCTGGGGGCCGCCAGTCAACATAGTTTGGCCGACGGCACCCGGAGGAGGCCCTCTCTATGAGAGCGTACCGGCCGGTGGGAGGCCACTACTGGCAGTAGGCGGTCTCGTAAATAACCAGGTTCTAAACCATGGAGCACTTTAAAGGTAGTAACCAAAACCTTGAAGTGCACCTGGAAGAACACTGGGAGCCAGAGCAGCTCGCACAGGAGAGGTGTCACACAGGAACACCATGTCGCTCCCGTAACCACCTGCGCGGCTGCACTCTGCTCCAGTTGGAGCCTCCCGGTGTTCCTCAAGGGGAGCCCCATGTAGAGAACATTACAGTAGTCCAGGCGGGAAGTGACGAGGGTGTACATGACCGTGTGTAAAGAGTCCCGATCTAGAAAGGGATGCAACTGGCAGATCAGGCGAACCTGATAAAAAAAAAACCTGGTCACGGCCGTCAGGTGCTCTTCTAAAGACAGCCGTGAATCCAGGAGGACACCCAAGTTGCGAGCCCTCTTCATGGGGGCCAATGATTCGCCCCCAATAGTCAGTGATGGCACCAGCTGACTATATCGGGAAGTCGGAAACCACAGCCAGTCGGTCTTGGAGGGGTTGAGTCTGAGCCTATTACTCCCCATCCAGATCCGTATGGCCTCCAGGCACCGGGACATCATTTTAAGGGCATCGTTGGGGTGGTCCGGGATGGAAATGTACAACTGAGTATCATCAGCATACTGATGATACTTCACCCCGAAATCACGGACGATCTCACCCAGCGGCTTTACATAAATGTTGAACAGAAGGGGCGAGAGGATCGACCCCTGTGGTACCCCACAAATGAGGCGCCTCGGGGTCGACCTCTGCCCCCCTGCCAACACAGACTGCCACTGGTCGGAGAGAAAGGAGGAGAACCACTGCAACACGGTGCCTCCCACCCTTAACTCTTCCAACCGGTGCAGCATGATACCATGGTCGAGAGATCATGGAGAGATCTAATAGGACCAGGACAGAGGAGCAACCTCTGTCCTGAGCCCTCTAGAGATCACCAACCAATGCCGTTTCCATGCTGTACCCAGGCCTGAAGCCCGACTGGAATGGATCCAGATATACTGTTTCATCCAGGTACTGGGGAAGCTGCCGCGCAACCACACTCTCGACAACCTTCACCACAAAGTGAAGGTTGGAGACCGGATGATAATTAGATAGCACTGCCGGGTCCAGGGAAGGCTTCTTGAGGAGAAGCCTCACCACCGCCTCTTTCAAGGCGGCGGGGAAGACACCCTCACTCAACGAAGCATTTATAATCCCCTGGAACCAGCCTTGCATCACCTCCCAAAAAGCCAGCACTAACCAGGAGGGACACGGGTCCAACAAATATGTGGTCGCGTTCAGTCCACCCAGAATCCTGCCCACATCATCAGGAGCCACAGGATCAAATTCATCCCAGATTATATTCACAAGACCCGTCCCAGTCATTCCCCCTGAGACCACCCAGTCGGAGTCCAGGTTTTCCCGAATCTGAGTGATTTGTCATGCAGATACTGTACAAAATCCTCGGCTCTACCCTCCAAGGGGTCCTCCCGCGCTCCCTGGTGGAGCAGGGAGCGGGTCACCCTAAACAGGGCGGCCGGGCGGTTATCTGATAATGCAATAAGAATAAAAAAAACATTTTGCTGCTTTTATTGCCACTAGGTAATTCTTAATATGAGATCTTACCAGTGTCCGGTCAGATTCAGAAAGGCTGGCCCTCCAACTACTCTCTAGGCATCTTTTCCGGCGCTTCATCTCCCTTAGCTTCTCAGTGAACCAAGGAGCCAGGTGAGATCGGCACCGAGTCAGAGGCCGCAAAGGCATGACCCAATCCAGAGCTCCAGCGGCCGCCCTATCCCAGGCGGCCACTAGGTCTCCAGTCGAGGCGTGAGCCAGAGCCTCAGGGAATGGCCGAAGCTCCATCTGGAACATGTCAGGTTCCATCAGGCACCTGGGGTGGAACCAACTTACCAGCTCTGCCTCCCTGCGGCGAGGTGCAGTGCTTCGAAGGTCAAGACAAAGGAGAGAGTGATCCGACCATGACAAGGGCTCGGTAACTATATCCCCTATTTCAAGGTCACTCAACCACTGTCCAGAGATGAAAACCAGGTCCAGCGTGTTTCCCCCCGTGTGAGTAGGTCCATGAATTAGCTGGGTCAGGTCCATAGCTGTCATGGAAGCCATGAACTCCCGAGCCACCTCAGAGGCCTCACCCACAGATGGCAGGTTGAAATCCCCCATGACCATGAGTCTAGGGGTATCAACTGCCACCGCTGTGATGATGTTGAGTAGCTCGGGCAGGGCTGCTGTCACGTGGCAGGGAGCCAGGTATGCGATCAGCAAGTCCATCTGTACCCCATGGCCCCACTTCACAAGGAGGGACTCACAGCCAGCCGTCTGAGGAACAGTGGTCTCCCTTGGTCTAAGACCTTCTTTAATAATAACCGCTACCCCGTCCCCTCCCCTGTGACCTCGGCTGATGGAATGCGTGGAAACCTGGTGGGCACATTTCAACGAGGGAAACCCCCCCCTCCTGGCCCAACCAGGTCTCTGTAATACCTGCCAGATCTGCTCCCCCCTCCTGAACAAGATCACAAATGAGGGGGGCCTTATTTACTACAGACCTGGCATTGCACAACATCAGCCGAAGGCCTGGGCCTTGAGGGTCTGTGCTACCTGGAAAACGAGTGGAGCCTTGGGGGCTGGAGGGCACCACCACTCGTAAACAGCGCTCCCCAACATGATGTGGCCCCCTGCTCCTGCCATATCTGCCCCTCCCACTCACGATGATGTTAAAAACACTATCTGGATAAGCTCCAACCCTCCCCTCGACCCCGGACCCCCCACCCCCTATGCCGCGCTTCACAGCTACACCCGACCTTCCCTTTAGTGGGTTATCCCCCATACCCACAGTTCGAATTAAAATCCGACCCTCCCCCTCCCTGGAACCCCTTAAAATTTTACCTAAAAATTTATGTAAGAAACCCCTCAACCCCCTTCTCGCACTATGCCACTATGCCACAAGTCAGCTTATTGCCCGCACAAACCGGGTCCTCGTTTTACCTACCTCGAAAGGATGGAAGGCTGAGTCAACCTTGAGCCTGGTGAGAATTGAACTTGCAGTAATTGCAGGCAGCTGGCAGCTAAGTGCTACTTTAACAGCAGTTTAGTCTGCTGTGCCACCAAGGCTCTTTAGGGAACTACCAGCCGGCATTGGCACATGATCCTGCCCTAGTCAACTCCGTAGGGCACACCTTGCCACCCCCCCC
>WNWU01000006.1:45266424-45448359 GCA_012654045.1 Ptyas mucosa | reverse complement strand
TTGGGGTGGGGGTGAAGAGATTTCCCTTACTTTTGTGAAATGTAGTGGCTGGAGCAATGACATTCACTTTTTAGTTTTTCAAGTCTGCTGATCTGAAGAAAATAACAGGACACCTTCTACTTTCTTCTGAGATTCTGAGTGGTTGAGGAACAAAGTGGTTGGAAAAATCTTGGAAAAGATGATCAATTCCCTCCCCCACCCCAAGGTTTGAAAAGAAATAATAAATGGTTGGAAAATATTGTGACAATATTTATGGCCAACCAATTTTTGACTGTTAATATTGCTAAAAGTATTGCACCAGTGTTGGGATCTGGTTATTGAAATAAATTTCCCTTTTAGAATGGAAAAAAACCTAATGGAAGAAAAACTTTTTGGAAAATTAACACACAAACATCAGTCTAAGCCTGCCAATTTGATGTTGGCTGGACTTCTTGTGTTCTGAAACTGTACAGTAATTCAAAATGAAAATTGGATGAATGCTATTCTCCTGGTCATGCTGTATTCTCTTCCCTCCTTCTCTTATCAAACATACATACAATACCTTAATGAACAACATTTTATAAGAAAGGTAAGCAAATGTGTTTAATTATACCATGTGCAAAACACTTATTTTGCATTTCTAATATTGTATATAAAAGATGGTTCCAATTAACTTAATGAGGAGAAATTTTGTTCCATAAAGGAAAATTGTTATGCCAGCATGTCTGTGTTTATTTCCTTGGTGGAACCTCTAGTGATTATTGGTTTTAAATATTGGGGCTTTGCCTTTGCCTTAAAATGTAATTATTCCTTTTCATCAAGATATATTAGCCTCATCAACTCATCAAGCTTAATTAAGACTGTAAATCAATAAAAAATCTTGCCTGTTTCACTTTCTGTAATAATTTGGCAATATTTTGCTGTCTTCACTCCTATTTGATATCTATATGAGGCCAAAATGCAGCCACACAGCCAGTTATGTACGGTTCCAAAACAGCATGTTATGCCTCTATGTTGCAATCTGCACTGATTGCCACTTTGCTTCCAGGTAAAAGTCAAGGTGACCTTTAAAAGCCCATGGGGCTTCAAACAAACAAACAAACAAATAAATAATTGATTTATTATTAAATTAAATAATATTAAAATATATTATAATTGCAAATAATGTTAAAATTTAATTATACCAAAGGTGGTTTTTCAAGAGGTAATTGGACTTTCTTGTTTTTCTTTGAAGACATTTCACTTCTCATTCAAAAAGTTTCTTTGGCTCTGACTGAATGATGGGGAATGGAATGATTTATACTCCTTGCAGAGAGCTGGTCATTTGCATTATTTTAGAGCAGGGGTGTCAAACTCAATTTCATTAAGGGCCACATCAGGGTTGTGTTTGACCTTGGGGGTTCGGGGTGTATGTGTGTGGCTGGGGTGGGTGTGAAGAGCTCGATGTCACTCGACGAGGTTCCGTTTTCAGCTGTGACAGGCTCCTGTAGCCCTCTGTCAGCAAAAATGGACCCCAGGCAACCTACGCACAGCCTCCCCAAGCTCCATTTTCACTGGCAGAGGCACCACAGGCCGGTCCATCACTGTTTCCAGGGTGACTCCGCGGGCCAGATCTAAGCACCCCACAGTCCGGATCCGGTCAACAGGCCTTGAGTTTGACCATCTTGTTTTAGAGAGTCATTGACGCCACTGGGAGGTTTATCTGTGTGATCAGGGTCACCTGACTAGTGCAAATGGGTGTGGAGCCTTCTTGGAACTATTGAAAGGACTGTGTTGTAGATTAGAGATAGATGATGTTGTATCCCTTCCTCTCCGTTAAGAGAGGGTTGCTCAGTTTTGACATAGATGGCCTCTTTAGATGGTTTGAAAGAGGGTCAAAGAGGCCATCTATGTCAAAATTGAATAGCCCCTCTCAACAGAGGGGGAGGGATACTGCATCATCTATCTCCAGTCTACAACACAGTCCTTTCAATAGTTCCAAGAAGACTCCACACCCATTTGCTTTCTGCACAGAGTATAAATCCTTCCATTCCTCACCATCCAGTCAGAGCTAAAGAAGCTTTTTGAATGAGAAGTGAAATGTCTTCAAAGAAAAACAAGAAAGTCTAGTTGCCTCTTGAAAAAGCACCTTTGGGACAACTATGACCTGGATGACTGAGAATCTACATAGACATTAAAGTTTAATATTAATGCTAAAATTCAATATTAAAATAATATTTTAATTGAAGATATTAAAAGAGATTTATTATTTATATGTTTAGGGGGAGTCCTAAAACTGGTTCAAAAATTAGCATGGAACATACAACAAGCACTGTGCTGGGATAGATACATTAACTATTCAATAACTACTACAAGTCCCACCTAAGCCATGAAAGCCAGCTGGATAACTTTGGGCCCGTCACTCTCTCAGCCCAACCCACCTCACAGCTTTGGGGAAAATAGGAGGAAGGAGTATTGGACATTTGGCTGCCTTGAGTTATTTGTAAAAATAATAAAGGAGGGATATAAACAAACAAATTAACATTTGTGGTTCAGTCTTAAGGTGAAATACTCAAAAAAAGCAACAGAAAACACCAGACCATAAAGAACTGGTGAGTTCTGTTTTACAGTTATATATGCTTTTGATGCAGATTCCCTAAAGCTGAAATGGAAAAGGTGGATCTCCCATTTTGCTTCATTTCTTTTTAAATATAGCAGCCAGCCAGTGTCTGAGGGCCGAGCTTCCTATAAGTAGTTTAGTATATATGGATATGTGGTTTTTGGTTTGGTTCTTTTCTGATTTACCAGTGCTGCTTTTTTGTTACCACAAAATAAAACAGCGTAGTTACTTAAGCAAATGCTGTGCCTTGAGCCCCATTCTTTTCAGTGGTAATTTTACCTAAGAACCAAAAAATCAGCTCTAATTGTGATTAAATATTAATTACAGGATATTTTTAAGCCATGATACCCTTAAATATTTTCAAATTATTCAGGTACCTTTAACTATCTTGGGGAAAAGATATGTTTTCCCAAACATATAATGGGCACTTTCCTATTACGACCTTTTTCACCCTCCAAGTCCTCAAAAGAATCTTGAAAGTGATCTGTGGTATTCATAATTTCTGTAGACTTGTAAACAGGATGGAAATCACTGCAGCAACTGAACTACTACTACAGATACTCCACCAACAAAACTCTCTTATCTCCTTTTTGCACAACACAGGGCAAAAAGAAAAAACAGCAATAGGTTGGTTTTGCACACTGGTTGTTTCCAGTGGTTGTTTCAAAATGGAGGAACAAAAACAAAGCATTTCTAACTTTCAGCACCTATTGTGGATTTTTTGGTAGAGTTATTGAGGGAGAACTACTAAGTCCTGAAAGTAGCATTTTCTTTACAGGAAGTTCAAGAATTATAAGATGTGAAATAAGAGGTCTCTAATGGATAAAAGCAGCAGCATTATCTTTAAAAAACCTAAGCAACTAAACCCGAAGTAGCTCCTAATGGAGCTGATCAACTTGAAAAAAATAAGCTCAGCTCTACAATATTGATATCATAGGAACGCAGAAGTCTAGAGATGCTTTCAAGTGTTGTTTCAAGAACAGAATTCTTGTGCGGAAGAATGCAATGCTTAATATACTTCTAAAATGCCAGGAAACCAACAAAACTGGGATTCCTCAAGGCTCAAATTCAAAGTAACTTAAACCCCTGACTGAAGAAAGCCCTTCCTAATGGTTTATATTAATTATAAATATTCTTGTAGATTATTAATAGAATAATCAACAGAAAATTACAGCAAACACTGTACCATTGTCTACCATTCTGGGGAAAAATACATATTTTTGGAGTCCTTCAAACACAAATTCTGTTCTAAGATTGTATCTGACTTTTGGCTCTTAGCATATTTTCATATGGTTGTTTCTGTTTTGTTTTCACTTTACAATTCCTTACAATGTATTTGTTGTGGTCTGCTGGCAGCAGGCAGAGCTGGCAGCAGAGTCAGACAGTGAGGAGGCTGGGGAGGAACATAGGCCAGTCTTGAAGTCTGGGGAAGGCTCGGATGAGAGCTCTGCATCAGAGGCAGAGATGGGGCCAGGGCCATCTGGGAGTTATGTGCTGACTCCGCAGCCTCCAGAGTCTGACATCAGTAAGGGAGAGGAACAGAGGGAGCCTGTTCCCAGTGCACGCATGCGCAGAGCTGTCAGAAGACAAGAACAGTTAAGACAAAAGGGGTGATTCCGGAGTAGGGCTTGGAGATGATTGGCTCCTCCCATAAGACATAAAGGTGGAGCAAAGGGACATGAGCCGTTGCAGGAAGCAACTTTGTTCGTTCTGGTCAGTTTAAACTCTGAAGCTTCGTTATGACTTTGTGCTCTGTTTGGCCTTGCAAAGCTAATGGACAATTAGGTCTTTGGCAGTGTTTCACGGGAGATAAAGATGGGTGCTTATCAGCCTTATCCCGAAAGATTGTAGCAGACTTCTGTCAGACTATTCACAAACTGCTTAGGACTCATTATGGGCTGTGAATGAACATAATTCACAGCTGTTGAAATAAAAAGAGGGTTTTTAGGACTAAGCATGTGATTGTTACTGTCTCAGGAATCCTTGGTCAGAACAATATTTGAAGGAAACTTTTTGTGCCAGTTTCAAAATACTAATTGCTTTTCCCACCCCTGGAGCTGCCACAGCTCTAGGGGTAACAAAAATTCCCTTGTCCCATTCCACAAAAAACAAGATAAATTATTTGCCAGCAAATCCCACCCCCCCTCTCCATGTTTTAATACATGGGTACATTTTTCTGACTATTTGAAAATACACACAAACAGATATATTAAAAAAAGTAGTCAGACTGCTGTGATGACACAAACTTTTCTGTTAAGATGTCTCAGCTACCTGCAATGATGGAATGGTAACATGGCAATATTTTTACAATTGCATTATTTGCACAATTGTGCTAACTTGATTTCTAGAGCTTCTAGGGATATGACGGAGAAAAAGTGAATTAACGGCTCATTTAAACCAGAGGGCTGGGAAATAAGGCCAAGGCAAGAGAACCCTTTATGCTATTTCCTTTAATCAATTGTGTTTATCAATCAGGAAACTGATGAGAAGGGTTACGAACATGAATCACTTAGAATAATGGTTCTTAACCTGTGGTTCACAGACCCCTGAAGGGCTGTGATGTCATCACAGAGCATCCGTAAAGGCTTGAAGAAATGTAATGATTTAAATCTTGAGTTACATCTTGGGGGTCCACAAAAGATATTAAAGGGGGTCTGTTGTGAAGAAAAGGTTGAAAAGGTTGCTTCTATCATTTCCTTAGTGAAAGCTGCAGTGAAGATTGATGATGGACAAAGGAACTAGAATGACAAAACAAGAGCAGAGCCACAAGTCCCAACATTGTCAAACAAAGAAACAAGCAAGAAAGCTTTACTCAGTTTTAGTTATACTGGAAGGAAGCCAGAACATATTCTGATTTAATCCTTCCAACAACTCAAAGAGATTGGAATAGGCAGGTCTGAACAAGGAGTGGCAGGAGAGCCCATAGTTTATTATGGACATATTTAAGGACATTTACAGTGAAACATCCTAAGGAAAAGCCCATTTCAGTATGTAAATATAAATTATATACCATAGACACAGAGTAGATTTATATATATATATTCATTCAAAATAATTCTGGACTCTTACAATGTACTGCCATAGCTAAGGTTACCTATATGGAGCATGGAAACTTCAACTGAAGGTTGCCAATAGATTGGCAATAGGTTTAGCTACAGAGAACATGTAATTTCCCTGCTTTGAAATTTTTAACTGATGAAAAGTCTGGTTCAAGTTCAGTTCAAGTACTGGTTATAATCTGGAAAGGCCTGTTGAGAAGACTACCTTCTCACTTAGCAGCCTGCCCTGATATTCATATCTTTGACAGAGGGTGCAATTCAAGAGATGACCTTCTCATTCAGGCTTTTAAGCACCTTAGCAAAAATAAAAACCCCAAAACACCAGACTAATCAAAAGTATTTTTCAAGTAGGCTCTGGCTGATCAAGTTACAAATGTTTTTTCTAGTTTTTTTTCCTAGTGTGTGTTCTAATGATGTTTTAGTTGTATTTTTAATGTTATGATTTAACATTATTGGTTGGCTGCCATAACCACCATCTGTTAGTGGAGAAACAGGATATAACTCAAATAAATCTCCTATATTACCATCCATCGCTTAATGGAATTAACTGAACAATTCTAAGTAATCTGGGATCTTATTTGGACTGGAGGAAGGCATAGACTGCCTTACATAAATATTCACTGAAAAAGTAGATTTTCTTTATTCAACGTAACATATCTAACACTTAATCAGTAAATTGAAAATTCAGCAAATCTCCTGAATCAGGAAATTTTGTAAAAATGTCACGTTTTTGCCTTAATTATGTTTCTAGATTCGGGGTCAGAGAAACAGTGTTCAGAACCAGGGCTAGATTATGATCCCTCACTAAATGTTTCTATAATATTAGCAAGGCAGGACATATATTAGGAAGTATCCAGTTGTTGGGAATAAGTCTGTTATTTTAATTCAGTATCATGTTTTTTTTACATTTGACAGTTTTATTTGTTTTGATTTATTCTTTATTCCATTGCACTTTCCATAATGCTTCAGGGCTATATGTGTATAATTAGTTACTTCTCAAGCAACCCAATTCCTACTTCTGACACTACATTTTTTCCTTCTCCAGAACCCTGTTATTTCTCATCCCCAAATAAATAATTAAAAGATTACGAAGTTGCCACCCAGATGTGGCCCTCTCCTAAAGCATGATGAAAAGTCCTAAACACTGCAAGGAAACTCAAAAGTTTAAATTAGATGCTATCTGCCTTTCTGTCAATGATTAAATTAAAGACTCATAGCGCTGCTTATCTCTTTATCAACATTTTTGGATGTGCAGTTGTGGATTAAATAAAATTCTATGAGAATACATATAACACTGTCTCATTTTTGTGTCCTGTAGTGAGTGGATACTATTGCAATACACACATTTTTAAGACACATATTCTGAAATGTGGCCATGACATATCAATTTGGTATCTCAAAACGCAATAGTATTTGCATTTGTAATAGCATGTGGACAAACAAGTTCTCCTCCTACTCTTCCCACCTATCAACAGAGGAGCCAGCAATTATAGTTGAGATACAAACCCAAGCAAAAAAATTCTAAATAAGATGTCTATGCATTTTGAAAGTATGGAATAAAAGCAATCCTCCTGTTGCTCTCAGTAAATAGTTAATGAATCTCAAGGCTATGGTAGTAAAAAATGTAATATAAAAAAGGAGGAATGTGAACTGCTCCTAAAACCACAATTTTAAAAAGCCAGAATCTTGATGGAAATCAGGGAAACCATTCATTCACCATTCCATTTGCCTTTTAACTTTAGCACAATTCAAGAGTTATAATTTTGAACACTCAAAAAATATAACGCAACCTTTCCTGAAAAATATTGCAGCTTTGCTGCCCTGATAACTGATTGCAATTTTTAAAAGCTTACTATAATTACTTTTTCAAGCCATGTCAAATCAGATATTCCACAATACCATTCACTAGTAATATACATACTTTAGAAAGTACCTTATTCGAGGGGAAAGGGAGTTGAAAATGCAAGAATATAGATGCCTCGTCAGATTCCTGCTTGCAGAGCATTAATACTGTACAGCCCTGTAGTGTAAAACGAGCCTGGGAAACAAAATAGGGTTAACAGTTCCTGCCTAGTTAGTTATTAAGCAAACACTATCTCTGGGCTTCCCACGCACACTCCGATAGGATCCAAGAATGTCTCTAGCCACCACGCCCCTCTATTGCTTTTCAGGGATCACTGTGCCATTTCCTCAAAATTGCAACGTTGCGATCATCCTGGCTCTTGAAAGAATACAAGAGATTAACAGTCCAGAGACTGTGTGTGTTAGCGTTGTGTGGCTGTGTGTGTGTGTGAGAGAGAGAGAAAGAGAGCGATGACAGTATGTTGTGTAAATAAACATTTGTGTAATTAGATCTGTCTTATAATTCTGGTAATATATTTTATTTTGTAGAATATTAATAAACTGAACTAAACTTGCCGTTCAACAATACAACCAGATTTTGTTCTCTTCCTTCACCCCGTTCCTCCCAGCGCCACCCACTTAATTGCAATTCGCTTTGGCCAACACAATCAGAGCTGGTCAAAGAAATCTGGAGGGCTCGGAAGGGTTAACCAGCGATTATTTTCCTCCACCAGCAATGCTGGCTTCGGGATCTCCGATCCATTTCGCCTAAAAGCAGCTTTCCATTGGCACCATTTACCTCCGGGGGGGGGGGGGGGACAGCAAAGCAGAGAGGCGCACAGGTCGGGGGCTCGCCACGGTACCTCACCTGGCGCTCAGCCAATGGTCTGGTCCCGCCTTGAGCGAAGCGGCCCGGGCAAGGAGAAACGGGTCTCCTACGAGCAGCAACAGGACGGCGAAAAGCGAGTTGCGAAGTAGCAGGGAGATACCAAAGAGGCGGCGTCTTCCTTGATTTTCGTTTTCCCGTAGCAGCTCAACGCTGGCGGGAGAGCGCCGTCCTTTCAGTTCAGCTGGGCTTCTACAGCGATTCAATTCCCTCGGCTCGTCACTCAAGCCCAGATGAGCCCTCCTCAGTCACTCCCATCTCACAGGGTTTCCCCCTCCCTTCCTCGGTCTATATACATACACACACGTACCCTCTCCTCGCTATAGAACAGATGGGATGGTGGTGGAGAGGGGGAGCCTCACTTCCTCTTCAAATGCATTCTCTTAATTGCCCCACCCCGTTATGAAATGACCTCTCGGGCGCTGCAGACCCTTTTCCCATTGCATGCCAAAATGCAAAGCGCGGCTTCCTGCAGCATCGCATTTTTGTATGTTGCTGCCTGATGTTTGGATCTCGGCACAAGCGAGTGAGTCTGTTCGTGCATGCGCGAGAGCGCGCGTGTAATAACGACAGTTCAGTGGGACATAGTCAACATATTTTCTAGCTGAGGCATTTTGGACGGGTTTAAAAAAAAAACAACAACCAACGAAGAGTTTCTCACAGCCTGGCGTGTCTAATCAGTCTCTTCTTCTTCTTTTAACAGGACAGGAGATTAAACCGTTTTGGAGCAGCTTTTCCTAGGTCGGATGTGATGCATCTTGGAGTTGTGCTGTTTACTTTTCTCCTCAAATGTTTGGGAATTGTGAGACTTGCTTTTCAGACGCTTGGAACACGTTAGTGCTAATATTTCTGGCCCAAGCTCTCTTTTTTTTTCTTTTTTACTTATAAGAAGATGTGGTGGTCCTCATGATAAAATTTCTTAGAAGATAAATAGTAAACTCGCGGCAAAAACAAGTAGTGAAAGGGAATTCTGCAGTGTTCACGGGAAAGATCGATTTGCTTTCAAAAGGGCCAGATTACTCCTTAAACAACAGTCTCTCCATAAATATTACCAATGTATCCTCAAATTTGGAAATAAAAGTATATCTGACTGCATCCTTAATCATTAAAGAAATGTATGGCCTCAGCTACAGTGTAGTGGTCTGTATGGTAGTTCATTTATGTAAATAAATCAGAATTATTGTTTTTCACCTTGTAGGGGAAATGGGAGCATAAAAATTCAATAAATAAATAAATAAACCCACTTTTCTGAGTAGTGCCTGTTCTTATGGCAAAAATTATTTATTTGAAGATTGGTTTAAAAATGACCTTAAACAAGCAGTCCTACTCAACTTTACTCATAGGAAAGGTACCGTAACACTCAGATTTTAGAGAGTGAGTTTTGGTTGCACCCAACATTTCATGTTATAGGCCTGCATACCGATTCAGTGGGATTTTCTCCTATGTAAATGTGTAGTGAACTGCATTCTTGGAACAGTGCTCTAGTAATGTTATGATAATTTAAAACCACATTACTGATTTTTCATTGTTTGGCCTCCAAATTTGCATTTCTGGTTTATTAAAATCAGCGATAGTTTTGCTATTACTTAAAAGATAATAGATTCTAATCTGATTACTGGTTTTTTTATACAGTCAAATATTTTTTGCATTTGCAGTCTCCTGAATATTATTTCTAGCTATTCTGTACATAGGGGCTGTCAGAATTAATATTTTGGAACATTTGAATGTTTTACATTTACATATTTTAAAACACACTATTTTGATTCTAAATTCTTTTCTAATTACAGAGTTCCAGCATGCGTTTTGTATTAGGCGGCTTAGTGAACATTTGGGGAATCAGTGGAGACTCTTCTAGAACACAACTGCCATTCCAAAACCAGCTGGGAAAAATAAAATTTACAAAAGACTTGGACAGTAGTATTCAAACATTTGAAGTATAAGATAAAAGCCTTAGAAAGCATTAAAATTATTTTGCATGTCAGAAGTATAGAGAAAAATATGGAAAGAGAGCAAAGAATAAAATTAATCCATCTGTTTAGTTCATATTTAAACTATATGCATTCAGCCAAAAGTCAGTCATTTTATTTTTCCATTTCATAGAGTGCATATGAATTTAAATATGCTCATATAAAATGTGTTGCTCCATTAGGAAAAGTACTTGTTGAATTATAGCATTATATTGTCCAGGAGTTTACATACCACTAATATAATTTAAAATGTTTAAGTTATATGTTGGAATTTTTCATCTTCAGACATACTTCCATAATTGGATATTTTAGTAATTTGAGCTCAGTAAGTCTGAGGTAGTCTTTTCTTTGCTGCCAGGAAAGTCCAAATATAGGAAGATGCCAAAGCCTCATAAAATAATAACATTTGCTCTTTCTTTTTGAATCACACTTAAACTTACACTTAATTGCAGATAATAGTATCTCAGTCAAAACAATTGTGGTAGAGAAGGAATCTGAACTGAAGGAATAGAAAGCACAAGTCCCTTTTGTACTGGTAATTTCACCATTCAAAATCTCATATTCTATTTCTTTTGATACATAGTTATGACAATAAACCCACATTTGCAATCTTGCGTGCAAGGAAGAAGTGGAATTATTGGTGCAGAATCAATTTTGATAAAAGTGTGTGTGTGTGTACCTCATGAGGAAAAACAATCTTTCCTTCCCATTCACATCAATGGTTTGTCCTATCTTTCAAAATTTGTTCTGCTGATTACAGTAGTACCTGTGGTCACGAACGCTTCTGACCATGACCAAATCGGGTTCCGAACAAAAAATTCAGTTGTGGTTTTTTTTGCAGCCGATTTTTCCTTCTGTGCCAATTTTTTTTGTAAGTGCCAAATTTCCAAAATTAGGTTTGCGTCATGACCAAATTGCTTTGTGACCAAAGTTATGGAACAAATTATGGTCGTGACCAGGGGTTCTACTGTATATTAAAACTTTCCCACCTGGTAATGTTGCATTTGAAATTAGCCCCTCAGGCCTTTTTTTTCTGACAGAATTTAGATCTGCCTAATAGCATAAGAAAGAATTTGGGAGAAAATTTTCAGTGTATGAGCAGCTGTGGGGAGTATGTGGGGCTCAGGACCCACCATTTTGATCAACAACATTGTGTTGCATCCTCTGGCTCTTTTGACCATTGTATGTATGAAAGGGGCAGAGTACAATATCACAACACTGCTTCAATCATTTGCCCTTCTTCCCATCCCTGCTGATGCCTCTAGTACCATCCTCAGCCCCTGGACTCTCCAAATATTCTAAGGGAAATGCGCCATCTCCGTTGGATGGTCCCGGTTCCCACTTCCTCCTCCGAACTGGGCTCCGATGGGGCCATAACATTGCCAGAGGACTGGAAAAGAGCTGATGTGGTTCTAATCTTCAAACGGGGAAAAAATAGGTCCAGGAAACAGACCAATCATCCTGACATTGATACCTGGGAAAATCCTGGAAAACATAAGCAACAGATTTGCAATCACCTAGAAATGACCAAAATGATTACTAAAAGCCAACATGGGTTTGTTAGAAACAGACAATACCAGACAAATCTTATTGCCTTCTTTGATTGACAAAGGATTAGAAAAATGCTGTGGACAGTTTACTTAAACTTCAGTAAGGCATTTGACAAAGTAGACTACAGCCTACTTTTTGGAAAGATCAAAAAATGTGTGTAGAAGAAGACCACATCATCAGTTTAGAGTTCTGTCATAACCACAAGAGATCTAAGTCTTGACTAATCCAACCTAGAACTAGAGAAAAATTTCCCAAAAGTGAGAACAATTAAACAATAGAATGGCTTGCTTCCAGTAGTTGTGGGTGTTCCATTGCTGGAGGTTTTCAATAAGAGATTGGACAACCATTTGTCCAGAATGCTTTAGGGTCTCCTGTTTGAGCAAGGAGTTGGACTAGAAGACCTCCAAGATCTCTTCCAACCCTTTTATTTTAATTCTATGTTCTAAGAATTCATAAATAATTACTCAAAAAAAGAAAAAAACCCAACAAAATAAAATTGGTTCAGAGACCCATTCCCCATAATTTAAACGTATGGAATGAACTGCTTTAGTTTCCCATTGCAATCACTTAAATTGCCCTTTATGGAACAACAAGCAACAAAATCATATTTTTATGGCTGAATATTTTCCTCTAAGAAGCCACATTACAGTATTCAGTTCAGGGGTGGGTTCTCAGTGGTGGGTTCCTCCTGGTTCGGCCCAGTTCTCCTGAGCCAGTAGCGGTGACAATATGATGTCACCGAACCAGTTCTGCCCCCCGCGCCCCCCCAACCCCCACGTTATTCTTACCTTTTATTTGGCCCCATCCCCAATCTATTGCTGCCTCCTGAGTCCCAGCTGATGGTAGAGGGAAAAAAACTGGTTAAACTCTTGCCGTGGGGCTTCAAAGGGCCGCCCGACAGCAGATCAGTGTTAAAAGAAAACAAATGAGTAGACCGGTGTCTGCAAAAATTCATGAGTAGATCAGTGCCTGCAAAAATAAATGGGTAGACCAGTGCCTGCAAAAATACATGAGTAGGTCAGTGCCTGCAAAAATACATGAATAGATCAGTGCCTGCAAAAATATATGAATAGATCAGTGCCTGCAAAAACAAATGAGTAGACCACTGCCTGCAAAAATACATGAGTAGATCAGTGCCTGCAAAAACAAATGAGTAGACCAGTGCCTGCAAAAATACATGAGTAGATCAGTGCCTGCAAAAATAAATGGGTAGATCAGTACAGCTCTGCAAGCAGTTAAAAGCCTGGCAGACCAGTACCTCTGCTAAATCCTAAATAATTGTCACATGACCATCAAGTCACACCCACAAAATAAACCACGCCCACAGAACTGGTAGTAAAAAAATTTAGAACCCACCCCTGTGGGTTCTACTTACCTTTACTACCGGTTAGCAATGGGGCCACACGCGCACGCACTCTTCTGCGCATGCGCAGAAGCATTTTGATGACTTCAGGGTCTGTGGATAGGACCTCCCACCAGTTTTACTACCTTTTCTATAGAACTGGTGTGAACCAGGAGCAACCCACCACTGATTCAGTTGTTTGGCTACTGAATAAAGCTACTGTATGGAAGTTAGATTTGAAAAGAGGTTGGAGAACTGGTCTAGTGTACCTGTCAAGAAAGGCCCATATGAATTACTATTGTATCCATGATTTAAAAAATTATCTGAATCCCCTTCCTCCTGCACCAAATTTTCTTTTGACTCAAGCTTTCCATATCTGTCCTTGATTATATTTAACTAACTTGATCCTCAGACCCTGTAGCAGTAAAAGTCTAAGATTACATCAGTTGCTGATATTTAATCCTCTTTTGGCCTATGGAAGTTACACAGAGAAAATATAGCATCAATGAATTCATTGTGTGTGGCTGGAAGAACCTAGCTTTAAATCAACATGAAACTAATCTGTACAATCATTTTAGAAGAAAGGTGACATGTTTCAACCTAAATGGGTATATCAGAGAGGAATCTGGCAATTGGTATTGTAGCGTTGGCTTACAATGGAAGTGCTAGGTTTCACATCCTTTTTGAAAAAGGAAATCAGGGGAACCTGAAATAGCTTTAAAAATGTTTTACACTAATTGCTCCTTTATTAATTCATATGATGTTGTTTCAAACCGAATCATTGGACAGTACACTTCTCTGCATTAAAATGTCCTTGCTTCAAGACATTGTTCAAAACAGCAGTCTTCAACCATTTATAAATCTATAATTTATGTATTAATTATGCACTGACGTCCCCCAGGTAATCTGTAGAAACGTGTTAAAAACATATAAAAGAAATTGATATAAAATAATAAAAACTGCCTCATCATTGTCATACATTAGGAAGCTGAAAAAACCTCTCTGAAATAGCATGGCAAACCACTTTAGTATCATTGCCAAGAAGACCGCATGGACATCCCAACATAGATACTAGAAGCTGAATTTTACTCAAGGAAACATTCCTTTGATACTACTGATTATAACAATAATAAATACTGCAAAATATAATAGCAACTCTATGTAGTTCACTAACTCTAAAGTAGCTTCTAAAATGCTTGCGGAAAGAACATCTTCACAACATCATATTAAAAAAATGTAATTGGTATGTGAGTTTGTTGGTAGAGGGCATTCCACTTTTGGAATAGTTCTCAAGAACTGTTCTCCTGTTTTGCTTTCTTTCAATGAAGAAGGATCTTGGATAATAACTGTAAGGTTTAATTAGATAAAGCTTAAGGCTCAGCATTTTGAACTCATTTTTGTTACTTTTAGATAAAGCACTACCAGACCTTAGCTGCAAACATCCAGGCAATTTTTAGATAGCACCAAAGAGTTTCCTGAATCTCATTGCTACCTTCCAGTAGTTGTAGCTCTTTGTGGCCTTCTAAAGTTGCAGCCTAGGTATGATCTGGTGGCACAGTAATTAAAGTGCAGTATTGCAGTCAAACTTTGCCCACAGCTTGGAGTTCAATCCTGATGGGACTCAAGGTTGACTCAGACTTCCATCCTTCTGAGGTCGGTAAAATGAGGTCCCAGACTATTGGGGACAACATGCAAATAATGCTTATAGTGTAAACAGCCCAGAGAGTTCTGTAAAGTGTTACGGGGCATTGGGACAGTATATAAGCCTAAATGCTATTCTTATGGTAGCCTAGATTGCCAATCAATATAGATAGCAAAGCCCTGGATAATATATTATTCATCAGTCTATTTTATACTAAATCAAGTCTCAAGCCATTTTCAAACACAGCCAGATGCATAACTTGTAATAATCCAAATCTGTCATTATCAGAATGTAACTGTAGCACAACTAATTCAATCTAGCTGAATATGATAAAAGGCACGTGATATTTGGCAAATGATAAAAGGGACTCCAAAACACTTCCTTGAATCTCTGGTCCAGGAGTATCTCCAGACTGAGAAGCTATTTCTATAGGGTGGCAACCTTCTCTCAAACACCATATAATCAAAGAGATCAACTACCTACAGAGAATATCTCAGCCTTTTCTGGAGTCTCACTTTCTTGACTGAGATTTCAGCTCTGTTACACTGTTGAAATATTCATACCAAACATCAACTACATCATCTGTGTTGGGTGAAAAACAGAAAATGTCGTTCTTAGCAGTTACAATTCACCCTTCGTCTCCTAATTGGTAGTCTCTCCCATGTAGATGTAACAAAAGAAATAGAAAAGAAAAGAGAAAAAGAGTGCTAAGTTTTTTCTCCAGAACCATAGCTGAAATCTTGAATATATTTTAGAGGGGGTGGGTGGGAACCAAAAGACATTTCCTAGCTGTAAACACAGTCTTTGTGATTTCTGAATAATAGGTTAACACAGGAATTCAATAAATAATTATATTCCATAAAGTGTCATTTTAAAACAATTTTACTCAATGTCAACTTAGAGTATGTAAAGAAAATATATATACAGTACTATTTTCAGAAAAGAACAGTATTGGAAATCAAGGCTCCATTAGGCTTCGGGGGGGGGGGGTTCCAGATTTGTTTTAATATGTGCATATGATTCCTACTATGTCCTTAGTGTTTTATATGAGACCAGTTTGAACAAACGACGTTGCCACAACCAAGAAACAGAATGAGAGCTTCATGGATGGCATGGCTTTCTCATCAGCCTATTAAAGATTTTGTATGGTGACCAAGAATCAACAACTAAAATAGAATATGGAATCATTAATTGGTTCAAAACTGGTAAAAGAATTATGTATCACCTTATCTATTTAACATATATGCATAATATACAGTGTAATGAGAATATTAGAAAATTTTCTTAGTGTCAAAAATTATTTATGGTGAATCACCATGGAATGTAAACTTCCTTATGTGGGAAAAAGATTGGTGAATCTAGAAAAAGGTGTAGTGGCATCACGTCACTTAAAGTAACATATTATGAAGGCCAAGGATTCCCCAAATGTAGCATATGACTGTGAAAGCTGGGTCATGAGAAAGGTTGAAAAACTGATGTCTTTGAATTGTGGTGCTGGAGAAAATTGTTGGAAATACCTTAGAATGAAAAACAACAATTGGAATACCAGATGAAGTAAAACTGGACAGCTCAATGGAAGGATAAATAATGAAGATAAAATTTAAATAATTTTGGATACATGAGAAAGCAAGCATCATTGGAGAAAACCCAATGTTGGGAGATGTTTGAAAAATGCAAATGTAATTGAAAAAGAAGACTAGAGTTAGAAGACAAAGACACAAACATAAGTTTACAAGAACTCAAATAAGCAGTTACTGATAGACAAGCCTGGTAAAATTATGTCAGGCTCAGAGTCAGAGGTTACTGGACAAAAAAATAATAATGACATGACATGGCTCGTAGCCCTAGCAATCCCACTTTTGCTTTTATGGTGATTTTCAAGTCCAACTTTTCATTATGAAAGGACTCATTTCCAAGGTAGATATGAGATATCTGTGAGATATAGTTATATCTCCTTTATGAAATATGATTACACTTATTTACATCTAAGGCATTACAATTCCAAACTTTTACTTCCTGTTATACTGTATTTACACATTGGAAAACATATCATGTCAGATGAAAACATCCTGAAATCTTAATTTAGACTGTGTATTGTTTTACTATTTAAAAATTACATGAGAGTAACCTAATATTTTTAAAAGGTGAATAGAGGAAGGAAAAAAGCACTAGTTGTGAAGTTCCGGATTATAAACAGATTTCAGGAAGACTTCAGTCTACTGTAGAGAGCAGATGGACAGTTGGCTTCCTTGATAAGAATTTATTAAAAATACCTTGGTTGCCTTGTTTATGCATAATGCCAACAAAATAATCTACTTTGTTTAATAATAGGCAGGTTAGCAGATCAAGCTAATCCAAAAACACACTGTAATTTAGCACAATGTGTGAATCAGTCCAATATTTCTCTGCATCAGTTTTTCCAAAATATAATTCTAACAATAAGACAGCCAGTTTTCTGATTTAGTTACAATCCAGGAATGGCTGAGTGATTTCAACAGTGTTTATTTACTAACATCAGTAACTGATCCTCATGAAAACTATATGCAACTCCTAGTGTATCATAGTATATAATTAGCAGATTTGTCACTTATGTTTACAGACCACATATCAACTAACACTGTGTCTTATTTCATGTTAACAGAATAAATAACAGAATTAAAGAGTTGAGAGGGACCTTGGAGATCTTCTAGTCTAACCCCCTGCTCAGACAGGAAACTCTATACATTTCAGAGAAATGGTTGTCCATTCCAGTCTCTTTTCATAAGCCTCCAGTGATGGAGCACTCACAACTTCTGAGGGCAACCCATTCCATTGATTAATTGTTCTGTCAGGAAATTTCTCCTTAGTTCTAGATTAGTTCTCCCCTTGAATATGTGAATAACATTAGTACTGTTAATATCAGTGGTGAGTTTCAAATTTTTTTACTACCAGTTCTGTGGGTGTAGCTTTGTGGGCGTAGCATGGCTTGGAGGGCATGGCCTGGTGGGTGTGGCAGGTAAAATCTCCATTCCCACCCCAGGGGAAGGATACTATAAAACCTCCATTCCCTCCCCACTCCAGGGGAAAGTTACTGCAAAATCCCTATTTCCACCCGATCAGTTGGGACTCGGGAGGCAGAGAATAGATGGGGGCGGGGCCAGTCAGAATTTTTACTACCGGTTCTCCGAACTACTCAAAATTTTCGCTACCAGTTTTCCAGAACTGGTCAGAACCTGCTGAAACCCACCTCTGGTTAATATATTGTATTTATAAGTTTTTTAAAAAATATTTATACCATATTTGGGCTTGTTGATCACGTACCTGGTTCCCTTTCACGTGGCAACGGCCCTGCCCGAGCTGCTCAACGTCATAGCCAAGGTGGCGGTTGATACCCCCAGACTTCCAGTCATGGGGGATTTCAACCTGCCATCTATCGGTGAAACGTCTGAGGTGGCTCGGGAGTTCATGGCTTCCATTGTCAGATATTGCCTACGTATGATGCCCCAGGCACCAGAAGGGGTTAAGTCTTCTAAGTCTACAGACATCCCATGTGACTGTATAAACCAATGAACTCCCTTATTGGAGTCATACCCACAAATCAATTGGATATCTTCCCTAATTCTTCCCATCCATCTCAGCAAGACAACAGTGAACTTCTCTCCCTCTCAACCTCTGAGTCATACAGTTAGGGTAACAAATGCAACAGGACACCCTGTTCATTATTGTATATTTGTAAATAATAAAATAACTTTTAAACCTGAAGCTGTATGGCCTAAATAACTTCCTCATAGACTGAATGAGCACGACCATCAGTATATATCTGACATCCATGATGGCCATGGACCTTACTCAGTTAATTCATGACCCTACTCACATGGGTGGACACACTCTGGACTTAGTTTTTGTCTCTGGTCAGTGGTCGAGTGGCCTTGATACAGGGGATATAGTCATCGAACCCTTGTCATGGTCTCGCTCCTCGCTCCTTTGACTGGACTTTCTAACTGCTGCACCCCGCTGCAGGGAGGCGGGACTGACTAGGTGGTTCCGCCCCAGGCGCCTGATGGATCCTGATAGGTTCCAGATGGAGCTTGGGCCATTTCCTGAGTATCTGGCTCATGACTCGGCTGAAGACTTGGTGGCCGCCTGGGACAGTGCGGCCGCCGGGGCTTTGGACCGCGTTGTGCCTTTGTAGCTTCTGACCCGGCACCGAACTCACTTAGCTCCTTGGTTCTCTGAGGAGCTGAGGGAGATGAAGTGCCAGAAAAGATGCCTAGAGAGTGGTTGGAGGACCACCCGCTCCGAATCCGACCGAACACTGGTGAGGTCTCATATTAAGACCTACCTAATGGCGATAAAAGCAGCGAAATCTAGCTATTTTGCCGCTTTTATCGTGTCATTAGATAATCGCCCAGCCACCCTGTTTCAGGTGACCCGCTCCCTCCTCCACCTGGAAGTGCGGGATGATCCCTTGCAGAGTCGAGCTGAGGATTTTGTGCAGTATCTGTATGACAAGATGGCTCAGATTCGGGAAGGTCTGGCCTCTGACTGGGTAAGTCCAGACGGGATGATTGAGGCTGGTCTTGAGAGTGTTAGCTGGGAGGAGTTTGATCCTGTGGCTCCTGAGGACGTGGACAGGATTCTGGGATGGCTGAACACGGCCACATGTTTATTGGACCCGTGTCCCTCCTGGTTGGTACTGGCTTCCCAGGAGGTTACACGAGGCTGGCTCCAGAGGATTGTTAATGCTTCTTTGAGTGAGGATGTCCTGCCGGGTGCTTTGAAAGAGGCAGTGGTGAGGCCCCTCCTCAAGAAGCCCTCTCTGGATCCGGCTGTTTTGGCTAACTATCGACCATAGTATCATGTTGCACCGGTTGGAGGTGTTGGGGGTGAGGGGCACCATTTTGCGGTGGTTCTCCTCCTACCTCTCTGACCGGTCGCAATCTGTGTTGACAGGGGGGCAGCGGTCGACCCCGAGAGCCTTACTTGTGGGGTGCCACAAGGGTCGGTCCTCTCGCCCCTTCTGTTCAACATTTATGTAAAGCTGCTGGGTGAGATCATCCGTGACTTTGGGGTGGAGTTCCATCAGTACGCTGATGACACTCAGCTGTACATCTCCACCCCAGGCCACCCCAACGATGCCCTTGAAGTGATGTCCCAGTGCCTGGAGGCCGTGCAGGGCTGGATGGGGAGAAACAGGCTCCGACTCAACCCTTCCAAGACCGTGTGGCTGTGGCTTCCGGCGTCCCGATATAGCCAGCTGGTGCCATCGCTGGCTATTGGGGGCGAATCATTGGCCCCCACGGAGAGGGCTCGCAACTTAGGCATCCTCCTGGATGCACAGCTGTCTTTAGAAGAGCACATGACAGCCGTGGCCAGGGGGGCTTTTTATCAGGTTCGCCTGATATGCCAGTTGCGCCCCTTTCTGGATCAGGACTCCCTACACACAGTCACTCAAGCACTCGTCACTTCCCGCCTGGACTACTGTAATGCTCTCTACATGGGGCTCCCCCTGGGGTGCACCCGAAGGCTACAGTTAGTGCAGAACGCGGCCGGGCGGGGGATTATGGAAGCGACAGGGCGTTCCCATGTGACACCTCTCCTGCGCGAGCTGCACTGGCTTCCTGTGGTCTTTCGGGTGCATTTCAAGATGTTGGTGACCAGCTTTAAAGTGCTCCATGGCTTAGGGCCGAGGTATTTGCGAGACTGCCTTCTGCCGCCAATAGCCTCCCACCGGCCAGTTTGCTCGCACAGAGAGAACCTTCTCAGGGTGCCATCGGCCAGACAATGCCAACTGGTGACCCCCAGGGGGAGAGCCTTCTCTGTGGCAGTGCCTGCCCTCTGGAACGATCTACCCCCTGAGATATGAGTGATCCCAGACCTCCGGACTTTTCGTTGGGCCCTAAAAACGCACTTATTCCATCTAGCTGGGCTGGCCTGATCCCATCCTCTCAGTTTTAACTGAATTTGGTTTTAATTGGGTTGTTTTAAATTGCTGGGCCGAAATTGTTTAATGTTTTTAAATTGTTTTTAAATTTTATATGTTATGTTTTATCTCGGCTGTGCACCGCCCTGAGTCCCGCAGGAGAAGGGCGGTATAAAAAAAATAAATAAATAAAAATAAATTTAATAAATAAATATTTGACCTCAAAACTCTGAGAGGTTTACATATTTGACAATTAGGAAATATGGAATTTCTGATTGCTTTCATGTCTTCGTATTTAAAATCCTATGGAAAAGTGGACAACTTGGATTGATTTAATGTCATTTATTTAATGTGTCATAGATTATGTCCAAAAACAACCCCCCCTTTTTGCTTTATATTGTGGTTTTTCTATGTATATTATTTATGAAGCTATATTCAATCCACACATCTCCTGTTCCATTCTATTTCAAAGAAAATCTCATAGAGAATGATAACCAAAATAAATCCTGTCATATTTTAAACACTGAAATTTAGAATTTCAGTTTTTAAAAACTTTATTTAAAATGTGCATGCACATGTGTGAGACAGATGCACACATTATTGGAACATCTCAGGTATTTAGAAGTGGGATCTGGGAAAAGAGAATGAATGACAGCTATGATGGAAAAAATTTTGATGTGTGGAGGCTGCACAAGAATGAAGTATGCTGTCAAAAGGCTTCCAAACCCTCTGGAAGTTGGGTGGTTCTGGCCCCTCCAAAAATGGCATAAGAATTGGGCTTTTCAGAGGCTACAGCAACCGTGGAAGAGTATTCTCCAAAGTAGCTCCAAGAATAAAGGTCTTGTGTGGACTGGGTCTGCCTTGGGGAGGCTGCAGGGGCCTGTCCACAGAAAGTGAAAACCACCTGAAGGTAAGAGCATGCAGCAGATCCTTAGGACCACACACATGATTGGACTATATTCTTTAAAAATATATATTTATGTATTGGATATATGTGCCACCTCATTTAAATATGTAAACAGTTGTTTCTTTTTTGTTCAGTATGTGCATGTGTGACATGTGAGCAGAGTCAGATTATGCAACTTTTGACACACCAAGCCCAAAAGGTTCATCATCATAGGTCTGGTCTGTCCTGCAGTTCACTCAAAATGGGGGTGGGAAGGCGCTCCAGAAGCCAAAAGGATGGACCATGCCTGCAGCAACCTCAAGTAGTGGGAAGGACTGGACAGATCCCCCTCCAAACCTCTCAACAACTCCATTGTTGTTAATGAAATATGATAGATCCGTGATGGCGAACCTATGGCTTGTGTGCCAGAGGTGGCACGCAGCGCCCTCTCTGATGGTACGCAAGCCGTCGCCCCAGTTCAGCTCTTCTGTGCATGCACACGTGCCTCCCACCAGCCAACTGGTCTTCAGGTCTCTTCCATACGTGCATGGGGTGTGGGGTGTGTGCAGGGGGCTCACGTATGCATGCATGGGATGTATGCGGGGGCCACGCATGCATGTGTGGGGGCAGAGCACATGCGGTGGGGCACGTGCGCATGTGTGGGGGGCAGGGCGCATGCACGGGGGTCACACGTGCATTACATTTTGGGGGTTCAGGCACACCCGCACGCATTCGCACATGCACATGTGTGCTTTGGGCACTTAGTCTGGAAAATGTTAGCCATCACTGTGCTAGATTGTAGCCACAACCCAAATTGAAGAAAACGGAAGGAAAAGCTCATGAAAAATACTATTTTAAAACTAAGTTGTTAGCTGTGGATTGAGGATGAGATAAAGGCAATGCCATGGGTAAAAACATTAATGGGGTGTGTGGCATTTTGCTGCAATGTTAAGAGAAAATAAGGATGAGCCAAAGTGGCACTCTTGCATCAAAGAGTCAGCAAAAAATAACACTGGTGTGAAATTTGCCTTCCTGAGTTTTGTTAATATCTATCCTGCCTTTATTGTATTTATTTCCTATCCTGCCTTAATTGCATTTATTCCCAATTGCTGTCATTACTTGACTTTCCTTCAGAGATTGGTAATGAAGCATAACAGATTATATTCAGGCTGCCTTGGAATAATGGGAAGATGATTCTTTTAACACTGATGCGGTTAAGGGTGACTTAAGCCTGTCTAGGCAATGCGATGAGGTTATTGCAAAAAATAAAATCTTGCAAAAATCATATTTGTGCTGTGATTAAGTGGAAGTAGGGGAAGACTCTTGGTTTATTAGCTCATATTAAAATTGTTCCTGCAATATTTCTTTGCTTTCTCTTTCAGTTATAGCATTGTATCTGGGCAGGACTCCCCCCCCCCCCCGCTTTCCAAATAGTATTGCTATGAGAAACTTGCAAAGTACATAATATATTATTGCATTTTAATCCTCTGCAGCTGGTACAGTAGACATATGTTTATAAATTCTTTTCCTATTCAAAATGGTGCTTGTGGTACATTGCTTGATCAAGATGAGGAATGCAATTTGTCTTGAAAATTGGATGAAACTTTTATGACATTCTGCACAAATATCTTGAAATGTCAGATGTTAAATAAAAAGACTGTGACTCCTGACCAGCACATATATATAGATTAAATTATTGCCTTTTTGCTGTGATGGTAAATTGTAAATTGTCCTTTTATAGTACATGTTGATGCCCCAACATTTGTCTTATTTGGCTAAGCTCACAATGACAAAATTTGGAAATTGTCTATAGTGACAGGAGTTGGAGGGCTCAAACCTCATCTCTCAGAAGCCCCTTACTCAAGACACCTTAGCTGTCTCTCCTGTCTTGGTGGATGGCTTGAAAGTCCTTGCTGCCACTTCCTACTTCCTAATGTTCTGTTATAAATGATTGTACATTGTAGTCCTGTGAACAAAGGGAAGGCTTTGACACAGGTATAGAGTCCAAAAGAAAAGCATTATTTCTTTTCTCTCTTTCTTTTTGTTATCTTCCTCTTCCTCTTCCTCATCTCTATCTTTTGTCTCTATCAAGCAGACTGCAGAAGAAACATCATTTTTGCCTAAGCAACATGAAACTGAAGCTATCAATATATTTCATAAATGAACTCTGCTCCAAGGGACGCCACCTAAGAGTGTAAAAGTATTTATTTTTATTTATTTTATTTTTTATTTTATTAGGCTTATATGCCGCCCTATCTCCAATGGACTCAGGGCGGCTCCCAACAATAAAACCACAATAATCTATTATGCAAAGTTAAAATGCCTAATTAGATAAAATACTATTAAAACCCGTAAAAAAAACCCATCAGTCCAGGCCGGGGGACTCGAATAACCAAGTTTTTAATTCATGGCGAAAGGTGCGAAGGTAAGGGGCCAGCCGAAGCCCCAAAGGAAGTTGATTCCAGAGGGTGGGCGTACCCACAGAGAAGGCTCTACTCCTGCGGGCCGCCAGCCAACATTGTCTTGCCGACGGCACCCTGAGCAGGCCCTCCCTATGGGCGCGAACTGGGCGATGGGATGTTGTTGCTGGCTGCAGGAAGTCCGCCAAATATCCTGGGCATAAGCCATGTAGGGCTTTATAGGTCATCACCAGCACCTTGAATTTCACCCGGAGGCCAACCGGCAACCAATGCAGGTCGCGCAGGAGGGGTGTTACATGGGAGTATCGGGATTCTCCCATCACAACCCATGCGGCCGCATTTAAAAGTAACCATGTATTAGCTCTACTCTCCACCTGAACATTTCCCTCAAGGCTTCAATGATTTACCAAGAAATGTCCAAGTGTATATTTGTAGTTTTATAACTGTGGTGGTGAGGCTGAAAACCATTAAAAATGGTTTTTACCAGTCTGGCAAGACAAAATAATTATTTGGGAAAAGCTGAATGAAAAGGTTTCAAGCAAAAGATTAGGTTTCTTTCTTTAATATCAGTCTTTTGCAAGATGGTGCCATCCAGATAAACTCCCCCAAATTTCAACCAGCTTGGCCATCAGGATTATGAATGTTTTAGTCCCAACACAACTAAAGGGCATCAGGTTGGAAAAAAAGCTTCTCTGTAATGATACAGAGAAAATAATCTAACAATTATCAGAAAATGTCTCTGCCTTGCCCTGATATATCCCAATGCTACATGTGCTTTGAAAAAAAAAGATTTGATTAATTATCATGTTAAGAGAGAAGAACAGGAGGGAGAGAAGAAGATGAACAGTATGAAAGCCTTATAACCTGATTCCCTGAGCAAAAGCTGATGTCATCCAAGCACAAATGAACAATTCCAGTTATATAGTTATAATTAGATAATGAGGTGGCTGATTGGGAATATTTAAATGTTGCTAGCAAGAGAATTATGATATACTAAATGTGCAAATATGTTTGTGTGTGCACAATACACACACTCAACACATTCACATTATCAATGTGCCAGGAAAGAAAATGAATTCCACTGAAAGGTTATTGTATTCAAAAAGTTGAGAGAAACAGTTTAAGAAAGCTTTTAAATTGCCACGAAGCAAAGAGGTAGCACATCTGTTTCACCCGTATCCTGGATGTGACACTCTCAAAGGAACACAGTCCATAAGATTTGATATCTAAGATTTCATCTCAATAAAATGCCTTCCAGCTATTAATGTAGGTCATTCAATTTGGCATCCAATGATTTCCAGCTGTTTGCTGTTGAATATGAAAAAGAAGGAATGTATTTCAGTTACCAAGGACAAAGAATGCATTTTGAATTAATTTCATAAGGCTAGTTTCTATAACCAACAATAACAAATATGAATTAAAAGCCTTCCTCAAATTCAGACTCTCCAAATGTATTTGTAACAATTCCCAACCTGCCCAGTTAGGATGGAAATTCACCGTTGTGTATGAGTTCATATGAGTTGCAATCAAATGTATCAGAAATGCACAAGATTTGGAAAGATTGAATTAAATTCTTATCATTTTAAATATATGAGAATATGTACTCACTATAATTTTAAATATATAGAACATTCTCCAGAATTTTAAAACAGAGAATTAAGAATTTTACCTTAATTAAGCAATATGTTTTTAGTTCTCATATTTGTGCTTATTCACACACAATTATAATTCAACCTCCTGCTCAAGCAGGAGACCCTATACCAATTCAGAGAAATGGCTGTTCAGTCTCTTCTTTAAAACCTCCAGTGATGGAGCACCCACAACTTCTGGAGGCAAGCCATTCCACTGATTCATTGTTCTCACTTTCAGGAAATTCCTTCTTAGTTCTAGGGTTGGTTCTCTCCTTGATTAATTTCTATCCATTGCTTCTTGTCCTGCCTTCAGGTGGTTTGGAAAATAGGTTGACCCCCTCTTCTTTGTGGCAGCCAGGTTTATTGAACTTAACGAACAATTTTAGAGGATATAAATAATTTTGTTGTGTACATTCAGTATTGAATGAAAAGTTAAATTTGAGTTAGAAGTTAGTGAAAATAAACTTATAATTTTTTGCAAAGCTATCTATGAACTATGGACACCTGTGGTATATATATTTATATTATCTGTATATTATTAAACTATTGTTTTCAAATATCCAGTGAATAATACATAAATTAATTATGCTGTTTCTGCACAAGGATTTAATATTAATTATAGTTATCAGGTCATGATTTCAGAGACCCATTCTGCTCATTTTTTTGTTTTGAAATTTAAAAACTGAATAAAGTGATAATGCTAAAAATATTTATGATGCTTCTGATAGTATGAAACCTGATTAGCTTATACTGGGAGACTGAAATACCAAGTCTGAAAATTGCAAAGTATAACAGGAAATGCAGATGAGCTATCAGCTGAGATAATGAAGCCAAATGAACAATTTAACATTCAAATCAAAGAATTTCTTAATTGTAATCTCTCAGAGCTGAGAGAGAGAGGAAGCATAAAAATAAATATGTGATTATTGATTTGCATTTCTAGCTACTGGTGTAATTTTAACAGTCATCAACTATCTAAGTAGGAATTGGTATGAATGAGATCCACAAGATGCAGAAAGGCTCCTGTTTGGTCTAGAATTTGGCAGACACGTTGAATCTTCAAGGTGGCTGTGGCTGAAGGAACTGCATTTTATAGAAGAAAGCTAAGAAGTAAGCTCTGTTAAGTGTAATGGATTCTACAAAAACAGGAGAACCTTATCTTGTCCAGCATTCTATTCCCATAGGACTAAGCAGATGGCTGTAGTGTTAGCCAATGTTTTGGCAACTTTTAGACGTGTGGACTTCAACTCCCAGAATTCCTCAGTCAGATGGAGAAGGATGAACAGTAGTTTTATGTGCTAATCAAACCATGAATTCTATGGAAAAATAAACAAGTTCCCTTTCACTAAAAGAGTATGAAACAAAAATGAATTAGAGCCAAACAACAACATATACTGAGTTCAGTAGGAGAAGGGCGGTATAAAAATGTAATAAAATAAATAAATATATACACCCACAGGCCTAGCATAGATATGTAAAAAGTTCATACAGTGTGGACTTACACTGTAAACTTTTGGTTTACAAAAATAAAAGTTTCATTTCTATAAGATCCATATATTAACATATTGGAGAATGGGAACTAGTTGCATTTTACAGAATCTTGGAATCTGCTAGCAAGAGGAGCTTGACTCTGTTTGGAGGGAAAGAGTAGTAGAAAGTTGTTTATAAATCAGGTCACTAAAGGAGTGATTCAGTGCATATTCCTCTTTCCAAGTATATTTCAATTTCTTGTCATCCTTATTCCAAGATTTAAAATTATTTTTGTTCAATTTACTCACTAAATGACACCCAGGCTTCTTTGAGATATTTGCAGAATAAGAAATTATGATCCACACCAACTTTTTTGGCCTACGGGGGCACAGACTGCAGTCATTTGTGCAGCAAAGGAGATATACTGAGTAAAAGGCCTCATTGTGGAAGTGTAAGACTTCCATGGGAAATTTTAAAAGGAAGCTATGTTGGTCTACAACTTCCATTACCTAGATCTAGACCGCCCATTGGACGTCCACATGACAGATAATGGGAAATATAGCCCAACAATTTTGGAAGGGACCAAGTTGAGGAATGCTGATTTAGACAATAAGCTTCAACATCAACATTCCTGTTTATAGCAATTATAGAAATATACACATTTTCTCTACTATTTAAACATTTGGAACATCAGAGTACAAACACTGCAAGGTCATTCTCTGTATACTCTATTCATTCACCCACCCACCCCGCCCCCGTGCAATTATGTTTTCATGGAACACAGACACTTCTCAATGTGGCAGTTCTTTGTGCAGAAATGGGTTCTGTGACCCTGAATTGAAAGTGGTGTTTACAGACCAGGTTTATAGAATTGACTTGAGTGACTCTTCCTGACGTGGAGCTGACCCCTAAAGCTGACAGCAGTCCGTTTAGCGTGCTTGCAATAAATTTGGAATAGCCATTGATTTTTACTCTAGCATTTAATATCTGACAGTATGTTATCTTAGGTAAACCTGCTAAAAGCAATCCAAAGTGCAGATGACAGGAAGGAGATAAGGTTAAGCCATTTTACATTCTATGAAACTGTTTGGCTGATTTGCTCTAAATAACATACCCAGTTTCTTTGTGTATTTGAAATGGAGAAAAATCTGTTTTTAGATTGATTTCCTTCCTTCCTTCCTTCCTTCCTTCCTTCCTTCCTTCCTTCCTTCCTTCCTTCCTTCCTTTCCTTCAAGGAGCTTTGGATAGTATATTTGTCTTAAATGATACTATGATATGTGCCAAACTTAAGGATAGATAATGTGTTATCCCACTGTATAGAAATCACCAGAAAATTCACTTCAAATGCAGACTTTATTGAGATAGGCTATAATAACAGAAACCTGCAAGCTTGGTTGTGCTTTATTTTTCATCCTACTTATACTTTAATGAATCCTGCCTGAGCAGTTTCTGAATACCATCATACTTCCTGGGACTTAAAGAATGTTATTGCAACCTTGTCAAGGTTATCTCCCTTTGTCTCTACAGAACAAAAGCTTTCCGGGAATTTAATGAGTTTTATGGATGAGTAAGGATTCAAATCCAGTTCTTCTTTTCTAATCCAGGGTAAGGAAACCATATCTAGGCTGCATAATTTTAGATATATAAATAAATAAACATAGTAAAGCAATTTAATAATAAATAATTTTAGATGCTATTAGATGGCAGCAAAGAGAAAAGAAATAGCTAAATCACCTCTACCATCTGATGATTGTCTGGAATACTGCAGCCCTCATATAAAGGCCCCAATCCACGGTAATTTTGTTCTTTGTATGCTGGTAATTTTCTCTAAGCCATCACAATGATCAACATTTTTTTATTTAGGATCATATTTTTTTTTATTTCCAATTTATATACCGCCCTTCTCCCTGAGGACTCAGGGCGGTGTACAGCCAGAAATAAAAACATAAAATGCAAATATTAAAACAATTAAAATATATATAAATTTGGCTCCAGAATTAAAAAGTTTATATGAAATAAACTTATTTTTAAGCCTGATTCTGGATTGTTGCTCTCAAGCTGTATATTGAAGAATATTAAATTATAGCTAGGCTGAAACCAAGAAATCAAAATTGCAGAACATTCTTTATAGAATTGTGAAAAATTGATCTTGAGCAGATTATTGTTCATATATTGAGAGATACAGAAATTTACCTCTTGAGGTTTTTGCTGCCCACTCTTGTTTTGAATTAATAGAAAATGATCCTATGAGAGAACAGAACTTTCTTCCTTTGGTGAATGTAGGGATAAAATGGAATTGAAACTTTTAATTCTCCAGTTTTTATAATACTTTAATTATAGATTGTAGCAAAAAAATACTTGGTTTTATTCTTAAGGTCATGGAATCATTGCTGTTTTTCAGGCATGCATAGTCCATGGATGAAACAGAGTTTTCTTACTGTATTGTATCTAGGGCCAATGTAGCCTATGTAGCATTCAGTTGCCAAATATTTGGTTGATGTCCCTACAGAATTCACTAGGATAACACAATAAAGGCTCCATTTTGCAAATGGTCTACAGATGTATACCAACCATCCTTGAGTATGATGTCTATTTGTTGTAGCTGAAAGTCAGAAACCAGCATCTTTATCTTTTGGGGATGCTAGACACATATAGAATGTTAAGACCATGTCATGAAAAGTCACAAAATATCTCTACTAGAAAATTTGAGGATTTACAAAATACCTTATCTTGCTAAGTATAACCTGTCACAAAACATTTATTTACTAGATGGCAATTTGATGTAGATGTGTCCTGCCATCTTCTCTGTTACCCAAATTAGTTGAGGCCAGACCTCAACTCACCTTTATTTATAGATGTGTACTTTTTCAACATTAACTTCTAGGTTGCTGCCATCCACCATATTGATTACGCTTAAGTATTCCCTGCAAAAACAAACAAAAAACAAAGAGTCCTTTGCTTTGCAGCATGTCTATCTTTTAAATAAATGTTTTAAAAGTCCATTGGGGCAAGGTATCTAGTAGGCACTTTTAAGATTAGGTAAGATTTCCCCTGTCCAGTTGCATCTGACTCTAGTGGGCGATGCTCATCTCTGTTTCCTAACCAAGGGAGCCAGCATTGTCTGAGGTTGATTCTGTGGTCATGTGGCTGTCATGACTATATGTTGAGGCGCACAGTATATGTTACCTTTCCACCAAAGTGATACCTATTTATGTACTTGCATTTGCATGCTTTTGAACAGCTAGGTTGCCAGGATCCAGGTTGCCTTGTATAGTTCTTCAAGGGCACAAATTAGGGGATCCCAACCAGAGATAGATTCAGTTTCCTATATCTAATCCCAGAGCAGGACAAGAAATGACAATATAAGATGGGTAATATGCCTCCATGAAACACATTGCTTATTTTGCTGCTATTGTTCTAGCTATATAAGTCTTCTGATTAATTTTTACAAAAGCATAGAATCCATCACAGATCTGGTGCTAGAGACATAGCCACATGAGAGGAAGGGAGGAATATTAGCCATCACTAGAAAACTTTGTGGAATTTATTTCCTTATGAATTGATCAGAAAATTGTAGTGCTTTAAAATACTCTAATGTGCACACGCATGTGCACACATACACAAACACATTTGTGTTGCTTTTAGATCTATCAGAATTTTTGTGCAGATTTTATAAAATTATAAATAAGCCAGAAATGAGAAGACATATGTATGGGAATAAATAAATATATCAAAAATAAATTGATACCTAATATAGAATGATTTATTAATCTCCAGTTATTATGTAATAGTACAAGAAAAATATGCAAAAACAGCTGCAGTTAATAAAACAATGAATAGGCATGTAACACTTGTGAAGTTGATTTTCTTTAAATAACCGACTTTTAACATGCTACATTATTTTTATTTTGCTGCAATAGTTTAACATGACTATTATTCTGAAAATTAAGTTTTCATACTGGCTTAATATGCTGAAAATTAACATTAAATTTTCTTGGGATCCTAATTGGAAACAAATGGCTTTCAGGCTTAAGGTGATTCCCATATATAGGAGACACATATTTGCACTGGAACTCATTTTGATGTTTTTCTTTTGTTTAACCATGATGTAAGTAATTAGGCTCTTTTTAGGTCAGGATCTTTCTAGAAAAAAACTCCTACATTTTCCACTGCAGTGAAGTGGTTTCCAGTTTTTTTTTCTTTTATAGAATCATGCCAGAAAGGCCTGGGAAAGAAAATGATAAGCTGGCAAGTGGAAGCAGAGTAAACAAAAAGAGGACCTCTTCCAGCACAGTGAATAAACAGGACAACCTACAGAAAGACATTTTCAAGCTCGTAATATTACACATAAACATTCATGTACGTGCTTGTTTATATCTGTTTACAGTTAATAAATTATGAGCATCTTTACATATAATGGGAATCTGGTGCTTGATTATATAAATGAGCATTAATGAATATGAACATGAATATAGAAATGCATGGAGCATGTGATGATTTATGAACATGAATAGAAAAATATGTAGAGTTTATTGGAGATATCCAATACAGCTACTGTGAACAAGAAAAGAAGATGGAATCTATACATTAACACAACCCTACAAATACTTCCTTAGGCAATACGTTCCTTTCCTTGGATTGTTTCTTCTTGATGAACATGAAAGCAAGTGCTTTCTAGTGCATTATCTTCAGGACAAGGAGAATGGAATATTTTATATACAATGGTTGGAGATTCCCAAATGACATCCATATAAAAAATAAGAATGGCTGGGTGCATATTCCTAATTAAGATCAATAGCAAAGCAACAGCAAAACCAGGGTGGGAAATATCTCATATATTACATCACTCTGAGAATTTACCTATGGGTAAAGTGGAATGATTTTAAAAAAGATTTTAAAAAATAGAAGAATTTGGGCTAGTAGGAATTCATTTCTGAGCTACAATCTGCTTTTACAACCAGAAATAATCTTAATTTCAGAAATGTATTCTGTTCAAAGTAAATGTTGAAAGCAGTCTGGCTTGAGCAAAGGTATCTAGTCTTAGATTGTTTTCTTAGTAAATATTTCTAGTACGGGCTTCCTAGATTTAAACTGAATTTAATATGTCATAAAGGATAACTGCCAGTTTGGATGGCCTATATTGCAGCAATTAAAACATTTTAAAGCCCAAAGTGCTAAATATTTTTTGGGTATGATGAACAAACACTTCTCAACTCTATAATGAGCTTACATATCCTTCTTTTATAATTTCCCAATATACATATGCTTGTCAATCGAAAGGTCGGCAGTTCAGTGGTTCAAATCCCTAGTGCCGCTTAACGGGGTGAGCTCCCGTTACTTGTCCCAGCTTCTGCCAACCTAGCAGTTCTAAAGCACATAAAAAATGCAAGTAGAAAAATAGGGACCACCTTTGGTGGGAAGGTAACAGCATTCCGTGTGGCTTTGGCGTTTAGTCATGCTAGCCACATGACCATGGAGATGTTTTTGGACAGCGCTGGCTCTTCAGCTTTGAAACGGAGATGAGCACTGCCCCCTAGAGTCGGGAACGATTAGCATATATGTGAGAGGGGAACCTTTACCTTTACCTTTTATCCATTTCCAGGTGTATTTTGTGAAGGCATGAATATATTTTTTGTTTTTTAATTCACATTGAGTGTATTCTTTAATTTATGCATATTTAGTCTATGACCATATTATTTTAGTAAACTAAAACTGAACTGGGTGGTCGAGGGTATATAAAATAGGCCCCTCAAGTTCCTCCAAAATTTATTTAATATTATAAAGCTTAAAATGGCTCAAAAATTAAAAATTCATGAAAAGAAATTAATAAATATTAATTTATTTATTAATATTAATATTAATAAATTAGCCTGAGTGGCGTAGCAGGCTAATGCCTCCTACTAAGGCAGCATTTAACATCTAGCTGCCTGCAATTACTGCGAGTTCAATTCTCACCAGGCTCAAGGTTGACTCAGCCTTCCATCCTTTCTTTTTTTTTTTTAATTAAAAAGTTTTACAAACAAAAAGTTACATACATTTTTTTTCCCCACCCCCCTCCCTCTCCCTACCATCCCCCCTCCCTCCCTCCCTTGGCTTCCCGGGATTAGCTCAGGGTACAACATGTACAAACATAGAAAACTGTAATTAACTAACCATATAAAATTTCATTAATAACCTTGATCTTTAACTTCTGGTAAGAAAAAATAAAAAAAAAATTAAAATAAAATAAGATAAAATAAAAAATAACTAAAATACTATGACTATCTCTACTACATATATCATTCATAAGCTAACTGAAAACTCTTATTTTGATATTTATTTTGAATATAGTCTATCCATCTTCTCCATTCCTTTAAATATCTTTCATTCGAAAAGTCCTTAAGATATGTGGAGATTTTCACCATTTCTGCCAAATGCACAACCTTTAATGTCCATTCCTGAATCGAAGGTAATTCTTGTTTCTTCCAGTACTGTGCCACAAGTAGTCTTGCCGCTGTTATTAAATTTAAAATCAGTTTAATTTCTAATCCAGTACAATCTGTTATAATACCTAACAAAAAAAATTGTGGCATAAATTTAATCTTTTTCTTTAATATATTTTGAATTATCCACCAAATTCTTATCCAAAACGCCTTAATACTTTTACATGACCACCATATGTGAAAATACGTAGCATCTTGATATCCACATCTCCAACATTTGGGCTGGATATTTGGGTACATACAGGCTAATTTCTTAGGGTCCAAATGCCATCTATAAAACATTTTGTAAAAATTTTCTCTTAGATTTTGGGCCTGCGTAAATTTTACATTTCTGACCCATATGTTTTCCCATGTTTCTAACGTTATTATTTCTCCTACATTTTGTGCCCATTTTATCATACAATCCTTAACTAATTCTGTCTCTGAATCTATTTCCAATAGTGCGCTATATAACCTTTTTATGTGCATTCAGCTCTGATCTCTTATTTGCTTAATCAAATTCTCTTCACATTGTAAAATACCCTTTTTTTGGTCTTCCTTCCATCTGGCCTGTAGCTGGCCATATTGAAACCAGGTCTTAATTATTCCTTGATCTTTTAATTGTTGTATATTTTTCAACTGATACCCCTGTCCTACCTTCTCCAAGAGTTGTTTATATGAAATCCCATCTTGCTTTTGTTCTGTATTTATATTTTCAATCGCATGTCTGGGTATTGCCCAGATTGGTATTTTATCATTTAATTTATAACTATACTTCTTCCATACACGTAACAAGGAGCTTCTCAATATATGACTCTTAAAAATATTGTCTACCTTTTTATCATACAATAAGTATGCATGCCAGCCAAAAACCAGGCCATACCCTTCAACATTTAATATCCTGTCCTCTGTTAAATTAATCCAGTCACTAAGTAATGATAAAGCAGCTGCCTCATAATAGAGCCCCAAATTAGGCACCTTGAGTCCACCTCTTTCTCGGACATCTTGCATTATTTTCTGTTTAACTCGAGGTTTTTTCCCTGCCCAAACAAACTTATTTATACCTTTTTGCCATTCTTTAAGTATTTTATCAGTTTTAAGTATTGGTATTATTTGAAAAAGGAACAAAAACCTTGGTAAGAGATTCATTTTTATGGCAGCTATTCTTCCTAACAATGACAATTGTAACTTACTCCAATTTTGAATCTCTAATTGCATCTTTTGCCACAATAATTCATAATTATGATGATATAATTTAGAGTTGTTTGTCAGGGTATTTATGCCTAAATACTTGACCTTTTTAACTACTTCAAATCCTGTTTGCTTTTCCATTTCTTGTTTTTGTTTAAGAGTCATATTTTTAGCTATTATCTTTGTTTTGGCTGCATTTATTTTAAAGCCAGAGATTAGTCCATACTCTTTGATAATATCCATTAAAATTCTTACCGATTGTAACGGTTGAGTTAAGGTAACAACCAGGTCATCTGCAAATGCACGCAGCTTATATTCATGATTTCTAATCTGTATTCCTTTTATTTCTTCTGTATCTCTAATGTTGTTCAACAAAATTTCCAATGATAAAATAAATAATAATGGAGACAAAGGGCATCCTTGCCGTGTACCTTTTTCTATTAAAAAATTATCAGTTACGCCTCCATTAACTATTATTTGCGCTGTTTGTTTCTGATATATAGCATTTATTGATTGTATAAAAGTGTCACCAAACTGCATTCTATCAATTAGTTTTAATAAAAACTTCCAGTTAAGCCGATCAAATGCTTTTTCCGCATCTAAAAAAATTATACCTGCAGGGACCTGGTTGTTCCTTTCCAAATATTCCAATACATTAACAATATGTCTTACATTATTTTTCAGTTGTCTGCCACCTATAAAACCCGTTTGATCATGATGTATTATTTGTTGCAATACTTTCATCAATCTATTTGCCAACACTTTAGTAAATATCTTATAATCCGTATTTAGCAATGAGATAGGCCTATAATTTTTAGGCTCTGTATGGTCCTGACCTTACTTTGGTATTAATGATATAAAGGCTGCTTTCCATGAGGGAGGAACCTTTCCTCCCTGTTGTATACTATTAAATAATACTTTCATTGGTTCAGTCATTTCTTCATATAAATTTTTATAATAGACCGCAGTCAGGCCGTCAGTTCCTGGGGCCTTGCCCATCTTTAAATCTTTAATTGCAGACATAATTTCCTCCAGGGTAATTAACCGAGTTAACATATCCCTTTGTTCCTGTGAAACTGGCTTCAGATTTTGTTTCTTAAGAAATCTATCAATATCCATATCCTGAATCCTATCTGCCTTATATAATTCTGAATAATATTCTGTAAATGACTTCTTAATTAATTCTTGCTGAAAGACATCCTTTCCCTTATATTTAATTTTTTCAATTGTTCTTTGAGTTTGTTTCTTTCTAAGCATATAAGCCATCCATCTTCCAGGCTTGTTAGCATTACAAAATGTATTATATTTAGCATATTGTAGATTAGTTGCCGTTTGATCTGCTATCAACATTTTAAATTGTTCTTTCAGCAAATTAATAACCTCTTTAACTTTAATATCCCTTGGGTTTTTTATCAAAAGCTGTTCTTTTTCCTTGATTTGCTCTTCCAACACCCTTCTTTTTTCCCCTTGTTTTTTTCTAAATTTATTATTCATATAGATTAGGACACCCCGCATGTAAGCCTTACTAGCATCCCATACCATTTCCATTGAGGTACCCTTTTGCATATTCATAATAAAATATTCTTTCAAATATTTCTTACATTCTTTAATATTTTCCCCATACCTAAACAAATTTTCATTAACTCTCCAGGACCTCTTTGGTCCATTAGAATAATCTATTTCTACCCATACAGGGCTATGGTCAGACAAAGTTCTTGGAAAAATCTTTGTAGTCTTCACCCTAGGGAAAAGATCATTTGATATTAGTATAAAATCTATCCTTGAAAAGGATTGATGTCTATCTGAGAAGAAGGTAAAATCTTTATCTGTTGGATTTCTATCTCGCCAAATATCTTTCAACTCCCATTCCTCCATCAAATCAAAAAAAGATCTTGGCAATTTAGCTCTTGAGGCAACACTTCGATGCGATCCTAACTTATCTTTTTTCAAATCAATTACTCCATTCCAGTCACCAAGCAGGATACATGTTTTATATTTCCAATTGATCATTTTTGCATGTAAAAAACTATAAAAAATTTCCTGTTGTTGATTGGGTGCATAAACCCCCAGTATTAAAGTTTTCTGTCCTTCAATCAAAACTTCAATTGCCAGATATCTACCTCTTTCGTCTGATTCAATTAATTTAGAAATTAAATTTTTCTTTAGGTAGATAACTATACCATTTTTTTTCTCTGATGATGCTGCCACATAATGTGCAATTATGTGAATTTTGAATTTATTAAATAAATTTTGAATTTATTAAATATTTTTGATCCTGTATTCTAATATGAGTTTCCTGCAAACATATAATGTCATTCTTAAATTGTTTAAGATACGTAAATATCTTCCTTCTTTTCTGTGGAGAATTCAAACCATTAACATTCCAAGTCAGGAACCTAGTTCCTATGTTTGAACTTTTGAAGCCTTAGGAGCATTTGCTGGTTTTCCAACTCTATACGACTTTTCGGTCTGGCTCCTCCTACCGCTTCTGTTTTGGCGATTTCAGAACTTGGTAATTGCAGTTGTTGCGATTTTAACTCCTCTTTACGCTTTGCTGTAGCAGCTCTAGTCATTCTTTGTTCTCTGGGTTCTGGCACCTCTGCCACAATTTTAAGGATGTCTTCTTGACTTGTTGAAATTGTAATTTCCCCCTGTGCAATGGACAACAATCCTTCTTGTGGTAACTTCTCAGCTGTTTCTTTAACTTCCGAAGATTTGGACCTTCCAGCCTTTAAAACATTGATGTAAAAATCCCTTGCCTTGTCAATTGTATTCAATCTGTATCTTTCTCCAGAATAATTCACCACCAGACCGGCTGGAACATCCCATCTATATTGTAGTTGACGATTCTTTAATTCTTCGACCAAAAAAGAATAATCTCTTCTTGCTCTTAACATCTTTGGGGGAATTTCTTTCATTGTCATCACCTCTTGTCCATCCACTTCTAACTTTTTCTTGTAAGTTGCTTGCAATACTTCATTACGCATAAATCTTGTAGTAAAATATGTTACTATATCTCTTGGAAGCTTTCTCTGTCTTGCCACCCAGGAGTTAACTCTAAAAATTTTATCCATTTGCCACATCGCTTCGCCTTTTGGAATTCCCAGCGCCTGTGCAATTGCTTCTCCCAACTTCTCCTTCAAATTTTCTTTTTTATCTTCTTTCACTCCTCTAATTCTCACCGCAAACTCCATTTCCCTGTATTGCATAAGTAACAGGTCAATCTCAGATCTCTCAGTTTTTTGCTGAACTGTGTCCACCTTACTGCTCAGAATTTCAGTAGTTTCTTTAACTTCCTCAATTTTAGAGTCCAGATTTTCAGCCTGGGCAGCAAGTCCTTGAAATGCATAAAGTATGTCTTCTCTAATGTCCACATTACGTGCTGCCAATTCCTCTGTAACTGTTTGAATTTTTGTATCAATCACAGCAGTAAGATCCTCTGCAACATTTTGAATTCTAGCTGTCAATTTATTTTCTGTAGCACTCAATGCACCTTGAATGACCTGTTGTATCATCTCAATTGTTAAAGTCTGAGTCTCTTGTACTTTAGGAGTATGAGCAGGAGAACTTCCAGCACTAGATGAGCCTTTTGCTGGGACTGTCTTTACTGGAGGAGGTTTTGTGGCCATTTTGAAATTTTCCCTCCTCCTTCTTCTATTTACTTTATTTCCTTCTTCTTATATTCTTAAAGTTTCTTTTTAATTAAACAGCCAATCAGTCCAAACAATTCTTTTCTTTTTATTTGTTTTTAGAAGAAAATGCAAAGAAAAATCCTCCTTCTAGCAAATCCTTAACAAAAATACAGTTTCTTTGAGGCTCTGCTAGTAATCAGTTCACTTTCACTTTCCCAGCCACTCAAGCCTCAAACGCCATTTTTTTCCCTTCCCCTTTTACTTTGTAACTTCCGAAGGAGGCAATCCACACAAATAAAGAAGTTAAGTAGGATACTTGCTATTAAAGTCCTCCTGGCTGATCCCGTCTGCTGTTTGTTGTTGGTTAAATTTAATATGTCCAAAAGAAAAAGACAGTCCAACAGATGCGGTCGCGGCTTGTGGGTCTGCCGAAGCAGCGACGTTCCCGGTCTGGAGCACTTAGCTGGCTTCTGGGGAACTCAGCCTTTCACCCCCACAGAAATCCTTCTGGGGGGCTTTGGCGAGCTCTACCCCCACCAGCAAGCTCTTCACTTCCCCCTTTTGCCCTGCGGGAAGTTTTCAAACCTCCCGGCTGCGTTGGATTGCAGCACAGGGGTTTTTACAGGACCGCGGAGCGGGCGCGCTAATTAAGGCGCCATCCAGGCTCGCGGAGCCGCCGGAAGTCCGCCTTCCATCCTTTCTAAGGTGGGTAAAATGATGACCTGGTTGTGGGAGCAATAAGCTGACTTTGTATAAAATATACAAAAGTATGAAGGCTATTGCTTAACGCATTGTAAACCGCCCTGAGTCTCCGGAGAAGGGCGGCATATAAATAATTTTTTTTAAAAAATGAATTTATATTCAATGAGACTTTGGATTTGATTCTTCTGAATATCACCTTATTTCTGAGTATCAGAAGAGGAAAAAGTGGAACCTATTGCCAAAGAATGTCACTGACACTCTTACTGATATCTTGCTGCCTTTGTCTTTTCTGAACATTCAGTGCTAGTGGGAAAGACAGAGATAAAACAGACACTGGGATAGGAGACTCACTGGATAGCGAATGTATTTATAATTTGGAATATATTCAGATTTTAGGCTAGCAAAATTAGAGAAAACTGATCAGTGTTTAGAGCACTGTCATTATTATTTTCTTTGAAGTGATTTAATCAAAATTAAAAGTATTATACTAGAACTGCGTGTGAACTCTTAATAGCAAAGAAACCATGTCCTTGAACCTTCTACAGAACAGAAATAATAGAAGTTGTCTACCAGATAAATGGTTTAAAAAGGAAACTGGAGTTCCCCGCATGAAGAACTGGAACATGACCTTATGACCTGTGATTTTTGTTGTAAATGATTGATTGGAATTTATATTTGCCTACTGTTAAGACAAACTATGGGTTTCAATCCATTAGGTAGTAAAATAGGGTTTATTCTGGCTTTGCTCAGCCCTCAAGTTCTATGCTGGAGTGATAGCTCTATTTAATCAAAGCCTTCCTGAGCTGGAAAAATAAAAGCTGTATTTACTCTCTCTCTCCTCACCCCTATTAACTGTATCCTTCCTTCAATACAATTGCAGCGATGTAACTTTTATCACATTTCTGCATCCAGCTTGGGTGAGCATTTATATATTTCCACAGAAATGTGGCATTTGGAATTCACCCACGAGATTGCAACAGATTGGTTCTCTATCGTCTGTATGTTTCGCAGGCTTGCCATAAGGCAATGGACTCATATATTGGAATGGGATGGATACAGTGATTTTCTACGCCAAATTAAATACTGCAGCTTCTTCCAGGCCAAGTTGACATCATTTCTACATGACAACAGGCAGGGATCTGCTCTGCATCTGGCAGGCATCCTCACTGAACTTCTTCCCTTGCATTTCACTTCAAATTTCAATGGCATGCAAATGAGCTCCATATGGACAAATCAAATGCAAATGAACTACACAGTGAATGGGGGTTGCAAAGCTTTAATTCCATTCTTAGAGCTCTGAAAGGACAAGGCAGTCTGGGTAGAGGTTTATAGCCAAGGATTTAAAAAATAAAGCCACACACGGATCGTTAAAGGATCGATGTTGAAATTCTCCAAATGAGCCACAACATAGAGAAAATGGATTGTCAAATACTTTTGTTGCGCTATGGCTACTAATAGGATTATGACTGTTGCTATGCTGCTCTTATCAGTGGAACAGAATAGCATGCTGGTAGAGTGAATCTTTATTAGTATGACTATATTCTGAACAAGACACTTTTAGGAGGCTAAAGGCTAAAAAGTAGGCAGAGCTGAGAATAGCATCCTCTTGTTTTAGCTACAAATAGGTGGCCTAACTGAAAGTACTCTTATTGAAGGCAGAAGCCACTTCTCACCCACAGCCAGGTCGGATTAGCTTTGAGAACATTTCAATACAGAATTGGAAACAGTAAAAAAAATAAGGTGTCCCCTACCTGTAAAACAGATCTAGGTTTGACTCTTTCTCTGATGGCCATGGAGATTAAACCTCTGACAGGCTACATATCAAAGAGGTGATAAGGACAGCTGTAGTACCATTCTAGTCTCTTGCTCCTGTATGGGTACTAAAAAAAAATCAGTTCCTGTATTTATGTCAGCTCTACTATCTACACCAGCAAGGAGAGATGCATAATTCAAGTGAAACCCCTTCATAGGCATTATTATCTCTTGAAGTATTTTGAAAGAGAAGTATTGATCTGATTGGTTGTGCAGCAAATGCTGCAATAAATGCTGCCTGCTTTTAGATCATAGTGGAGTTCGATTAACATATCTTCATGTACCTGGTGTCTACTTTCTGGTGTCAGACCAAGGCTCTAGCTCAGAGGTCTTCAAACATGGCAGCTTTAAGACTTGTGGACTTCAACTCTCAGAATTCTCCAGCCAGCTATGCTGGGAGTTGAAGTGCACAAGTCTTAAAGCTGCCAAGTTTGAAGACCTCTGCTCTAGCTTGTGAGGACTCTCCTTCCTTGTTCATATCCCAATAGAGCAACTCAGAGCATATCCTGTGTTAGAAGAATTGGCAGCTATTTCTACCACAGTAACAGTTCAGGCCACATCCCTGTGGTAGGTTTAGGCCCAGGCTCTCCCTCTATTTCTGATTAGGGATGGGCAGGCTAATTTTCCAAATGCAAGGCAAGGTTGACTACCACTTTGATAATGTGAGGCTGACACAACAGAGCAGAGGTAGTAAAGAGAGACAGACAATCAAATCCCTCTTTCCCTTACCAGATATTTTTTATTTCTAGGAGTCACTGTTTCCCTACCTGTAGGAGTCTGATGACACCTGTTGACTTGATAACCCAACTAAGGATTGGGGCTCAAATTGAGGGCAGATGTGCTCTGTTGCTCAATGAAAAGTTTACATGCATGGCTATTCCACTGTATCAAATGAACTATAATGTTTGCATTCATTTATGAACCATGGTGGCCAGTGGTGGGATTCAAATAATTTAACAACCGGTTCTCTGCCCTAATGACCGGCTGGGTGGGCATGGCCATGGTGGGTGTGGCCAGGGGGTGCGACAGGCAGCACTCGGCCTCCTGTACACCCTGGGAGCAAAAATGGGCCGCAGGGGGGAATGCACCAACCTCCCGTGCCCTGTTTTGGGCCTAGTAGGCCTCCCTGAAGCCTCCTGGGAGTGAAAACGGGCCATGGGGGAGAGGTGTGCCACACCCCCCGTGCCCCGGTTTGGGCCTAGGAGGCCTCCCTGCACTTACCTGAGAGCCAAAATGGGGCATGTGGGGACTTCTGGAAGGGGCGGGGTGGGAAGGGCAGAGCCAGCCAGCAATTTAACTACCGGTTCTCCCGAATAGGCCCAAACCGGCTGAATCCACCACTGGTGGTGGTGCAGTGGTTAGAGTGCAGTACTGCAGGCTACTTCTGCTGACTGCAGGCTACCTGCAATTTGGCAGTTTAAATCTCACCAGGCTCAAGGTTGACTCAACCTTCCATCCTTCTGAGGTGGGTAAAATGAAGACCCTAATTGTTGGGGGCAATATGCTGACTCTGTAAACCACTTAGAGAGGGCTTTAAAGCACTATGAAGTGGTATATAAGTCTAAGTGCTATTGCTATTTGCATATATGGAGAAAAATCTATTCTGTGTATTAAGAGGGCGTGTATTTAAAAAAATGTCTCCCAACTGCATGGGAGGAAATAACTGAATACTTGTAATCAATCAAGGAACATTTGGAATCTCTTTTACTTTAAGCATTTCAATAACCCTTGAAACTAGACTTATATAACTTTGTTTCTTTAAAACAGAGGGAGAAGGAAGAGAAAGAGCAGACTAGGGTGGGGTGGGGTAGGAGATTGTCTTTGATTCAGCTCTATTCCAAAAATAACTAATTGCTGCAAAGAATATTTGCGGGTGTGTTTGCTTCAGCTGTGCTCTCTGTTCTCAGCTAGGCAGAAGATCAAGAATCATTTATTTAGAGAATTTTCAAGGTTGGATTCTAAGGAGTTGGGGGGTTTTGTTCAGATGATGAAAAATATGCCAATAAAAATATCCCTTTCAGGCTTTTGTGATACTACCCATTCATAACTACTGTCTCCTTTTTATTCTATTTGAATTGTCTTGGTAAATTACCTCTGAGGATGATTCCACCCACATGCAGCTTTTAAGTTTATTTCTCAGAAAATGTTGAACACCTTTCCCCCAGCAGAAGGAAGAAGGAAGGAAGGAAGGAGAGGGGCAGGAAAGACTATACTTTTTAATAGAAATACCTGTTTTCCCCACAGATTTTAGGATCGAAAAGCATGTTTGAACAACTCAGATATTCTTGCCACAATTAAGACAGCTTCATTAGATAAAATGTCCTATTTTGGAGATAATTCTAATATTCCATTCTCCTAGAAGGATAGAAGCTCCCTTAAAACATTGAGAATGATTTCATATGTAAGAGTTTACAGTATTGTACTGCAAATCACATTTATTTATCAGAAAGCTCATAATAATACTGAACACCATCAAAATAGATATATCATTCCTATTGCTCTTTAAGGAAGAATGGATCTCCAGTTCTAGATTGGCCAGGTTCTAACTTAAAGCTATCCAGAGAGGTTGGATTACTATCCCCATCACCCAATCAGCAGGAAGTTATTGTGAATTCTTACAGCTGAGGTGATAATAGCTATAAACCATTATGTCTAGGCATCCCCAAGTTAAAATTCAGTTTAATAAAAGGCAAAGGAAGTTACACCAAGCTAAAGCTTGCTGGAGGAAGGGCAACTCTTATACTGTCCATCCCATAAATATAACCTGGAAGAATATCTTCATCACATTCCAGACAAACATGATTCCAGTCAGAAGGAAACTCTCTTCTAAGGAACTTAAAATTAAGTATGGGGGAGCATATAAGGTGTCTGGGGACAAGGGGAATAAGGTTTTACAAATCATAATCAGCAATTGAATTATAGAATGCAGGTAGTTCTCAACTTACAACCATTCATTCAATGACCACTCACCACAGTGCTGAAAAAAAGAAACATGACCTGTGCCTGAAGTTACAGCCATGGCAGTGCCCCAGCAGTCATGCGATCAAAATTCAGCATACTACCTGCACTTACAGCTGCAGGGGCACTGCTGCTTCCCCCCATCCATCTCCTCCCCGCAATCTGTGCCCCTTTGGCTGCCCTGCACAGTGGCACTAGTCAGTGGAAGGGCTGGGGTTGAGTAGCGACCTGGGGCCTGGGGCCTTCAATGGTTTCAGCGGCAGCTACCACTCGCAGACATCTACTCTGTCCAAAATTTGCACACAAGTCTGAGAGGGGCCTGTGCTGGGCTTCCCAGGGCCTCCTCCAATCTCTTGAGATACCTTCCTGCACCTTACCTGGTGATGTGTAATGTCCTGCAATTTTGCTTAATGATGACAGCCTGGAGTATTGTGATTGCTAAGGGATGTGAATACATGGCATCTTGCTTTATGACCACTTTGCTTAGCAACCAAAATTCTAGTCCCAATTGTGGTTGTAAACTTCCGGTTGAGGTGTGGGTCGAGGCAACACGGAGAAGGAGCGCTCCATACTCCGTGTTGATTTTTTCAGCGTTTCGGTGCCCGTTGTGGGAGAGATCAGTCCCGAGGAGGACTGACAGAAAGAGGGATACTTCGGGAGGGAGGCGTGGAGAGTTGCGATCTCCCACCGCACCGAGAAGAGCCCTTATTCCAGATGTGAAAAGAAGACGGCTGTCTTGGCCAGACCAGAGACTCAACGTTTCAAGTTTAAAAGAAAGGAAGGAAATGAGTGAGCACGGGGTGAGAATCGATGTGAGCAAAGGAACAAAAAGTTAAAAAATCCTATTGACGATCGCTGCGAGGAGGAGACGAATTCGAGAATCCAGAGGAGCAGCAGAAGACAGAGGGACTCAGGAAGGTGCAAGCGGCAACCAACGAGGGGAGTAAAGGAGTAAAGTGACTCAGCAAAACCTGTCACAATAATTTTGTTTACTGAAGAAACATTTAAATATTTGAAAGAGTGTATATTTTGGAGAAAGGAACAATAGGAAGCAGGTCGCTGATTTTTTTCTTTCTAGATAAAGCTGCACCGACGGAGAGAAATAATATAAACAACAACTAACTGAGGGCAAAAAGAAACTGGAAAGTAAGAATCGCCATTTTGGACAGTAAGAAGGAGAGACTGGGTGCGCTTTACTTCCCAACTTTATAAGACTGCACTAACATCAGTGAACTTTGGAGAACTGTAAACAGTATGGTTCTTTAACCTGTGATCTGTTGTCTTTTTCAGCAAAGAATCACCTTTTGGCCCAGGATTTTATACATTCAGATGGATGGATGGATGGATGGATGAGATAGATGTAAGATTTACATGAAATTTAATAAACATTAATATTTAATGTTAAAAAAACATGTACAGTATGTGATGTAAATAAAAACTGAAATATTAATTCTGCTATTTCATCTTATCTTACCTTTTCCAACTTACCTTACCTTTTTAAGGTAAGATAAGATAAGTGGTGGAATATGTAGTCAGTGAAGTGATTCCCCCTCTGGTTTCTCAATACCTAGTGTTTCTGATACCAAATTACTGTTTTGTATATGGAAATTGACCTGTTTGTCACCTTAAGAATGCAAGATAGCCCTGCTGATGAAAATGATGGCATATAATGCAATGGAACCTGAACAGGTATATGAACTTTGGATATTGCAGATACAGGTGGCCCTTACCTATCTACCACAAGCCGACAAGTGCCACTCCCCTCAACCGCCTTTCCGAGTTGTTGACAAGGTGTACCTGTCAACGAACTACTTGAGGTTGAGATTGCCAAGTAGAAAGCTAGGACCTAAGTTTTGGGGACAATTTCCAATGGTGAAAGTAATAAATTCTGTAACTGTTCAGCTTAGCCTCCCACGCTTGCTAGGGAATGCTAGAAACTGGTTTTTCCTAGCAGCTGGTTAAAGTTGGTGGTAGACTCCCAGCTAAGGCCAGTTGACCGGGCAGCCCCAAAGCCTATGGTAGTGCAGGGAGAGACCCAGTATGAGGTGAAAATTTTTTGAGATTCATGCCTGCATCGGGATCGACTAGAGTACTTAGTCCATTGGTAAGACTACCCTGTCTGAGGCCACTTGGCTTAAGAATTGGGATGTCAAAGCAGACAAATTAGTCAAGCAGATTCAGATTTTCACCAGCTGTGCCAAGATGACATGCCTAATAAATCTATACTTTGAGGAATCCTGCCTTGGAGTTTTGATTTCCTATTGGCTGTTACTTGGAACCCTGACACAGGGGACATTTGTATTCACAATGATTCATCCTCTATGTGCATCTGTCTGAGAGGCAGGCATCAGACGTTCCAGGAATTTATTTTAACTGTGGCAATTAATTGTGCTGACCAGATGTAGTACAAGGACAGAACATCTGTCTGCCAGGTTTTCCTTTGTCCACCACCATCTTGTCAACCCACTTACTTTTAAGATTCTGAACAACTGCTGTATGGTGGGTTGTTCCAGAAGTTCCTTCAGCCTGTGCTTGATATTTCTGAATCTTACATTTAACTACCTGAAATTTTAAAGAGGAATAAAGCAATATGGAGTTCTACCTATTGAGATAAGATCCTTCCCCTTGAGGTGGATTTGTGTATATGAGACAAGATGAAGCTATACTTACTGTATCTCCCTCCTAGCATTCTCCTGACCTGTCTGGAGATCATGGCTGCAGTGCTGAAGATGAAATGTAAATTACCATTCAAGGGAACAGAAACAAAATCTACAGATATTCCTCCCAAGGGATACCTGCTAGAGAGTATATGAGCTTAGTAACATCACCAAGATATATGAATAAGTGAACTTTTGGGCTTTGTAAGCTAACAATATGTTAAGATGTTGACAGTTTCCCTAGAGATCTGATATGAAAACAATATACTTTCGAAGTCTGTTTTTATTTTAACATGTGAGCCTCTACTTATATATTTAGAAATGCCTTTGGCAAAATACCAATAAACTTTCCGTGAACAAAGTAAATTTTAATCTAAATAGTCACTGCATCCTTGTAACTTCTCAACATTAAGCAGAATGGATTTTTTACCAATTGTTTTTACCATTGTAGCACATATTTCATAAATTGGGATACATCTCTTATAGATAAATGAGAATATTGGAATGTATTATTCAATATTCTTGCAGTGCAATTATTAACATGGTGTTGTTTTATGGCTTTTCAGTTATAAGAATTACAGGAAAGGACATTCCAAATAAAACAGAAGATTCTTTATTGGCATATTTCAATGAGGGAATTTAATGGTAGTTACCAGAGATGGCCCTAAAGCAACTGCAGGAAAGATTATGAGATTTTTTATATCTAACTGCAAGGAAGAAGATGAAGCAGAATTCCAGAAAAATCAGGAAAGGAGTCAATTTTTCTTCAGACATGGAAACACTTGGAGTTTTATGATTTCTTGTAAGAATACATGCTCAGAATTTTGAAGTTTGTTCAAAACCCATTTCCTAAGCTTAATAAAATACGTTTATCTGTTACTGTTCATCTAGAAGATATTATTATAGTGGACTAGGTTGAAGTTTTTCTTGTAGAAAGCCTGTGGGAAATAAAAGAACACCAGGAAATTATTTTTAAAAATGCTTGCTAAATTAAAATATAAGAAAGTTTAATATATGTATGTTTGTGTTTGTATACATAGAGGAAGGAGCTTGTTTTTTTAAAAAAATGCATTTTATCTATCCATGCCAGATGCTATAATTAAATGTTATAATGCTAATACATACATCTCCAGGAGTAGTCCTATACTACATGAATCAAATATATAATACCAAAGAAATTAATGGCTGCAGCTTTAGATAAAAATGTCTATTTTGGCTATAAGTAAAAATGTATTTAGTCAGAATTACACAGTATACTAAAAAAAAATCTACCCAATTTTTATAGTTATAGTCTTTCTGTAAATGTCTGCTGTATAGATTATATCAATCATAGTGCAGTCCTACAAAACACTATCTCAGTGTTAAATATCATAATACCTATTTTAATAATGTCTATAGCTGTATATACAATGATCTGATAAACAACTTTTTTGTATTAATGCATATAGTGAATAGATTCCAAGAAATTTAGATTCAAAACTTACATGGCTTTTACAAGCTAAGCAAATGTGGTTAGTTCATCACCAAAAGTTCAATCTCAGGTTTTCAAAGGTTTACAAAAAACAACAACAAAAAAACCCCAGAAAGAAAACAAAAAGGCCAACTAATAATAAAAATCCAGTGACCAAATAATATAAATGGGACTTTGTGGATCTTTTAATATGATGGTCATGTAAGTTTACATTCCAAAAACTGATGTAGAAAAGACAATGAATTTTATAGCCACGTTCAATAGGAATTTCCCTGAGCTTACAAGAAAGATGTGCTATTTGAGGTTGGAGATTGGAATGCCAAAACTGGAAATAATGAAGAAAACATAGCCTGGACAATATGGCCTAGGAGATGTAGCAGGAAGATTATTTTATTCCTGATGATCCAATGATTTCTTTATTCCTAGCACCTAACAACCAACCAAGATTATGCTGAAAAACAAATATATGAGCAAATGAAGTACACAGAAATTAAATTACATCAGTCAGTCAGATCTTTACTATTATATATTTATTTTTATTTTTATTTTATTTCCAATTTATATACCGCCCTTCTCCCTGAGGACTCAGGGCGGTGTACAGCCAGACATAAAAAACATGAAATATAAATATTAAGACATTTAAAATATATATAATTTGGCTACAAAATTTAAAACTCACAGACCAATTAAAATATTAAAAATATTTAAAATTTCTTCTTAAGCCAGCCCGGCTTGTTGGAAAAAATGTGTTTTTAGGGCACGGCGGAAGGCACTGAGGTCATGAATTCTCCTAATCTCCAGGGGCAACTGGTTCCAGAGGGTGGGTGCCCCCACAGAGAAGGCTCTCCCCTTGGGGGTCACCAGCCTACATTGTTTGGCTGATGGCACCCTGAGGAGGCCCTCTCTGTGGGAGCGCACGGGTCGATGGGAGGTCATCGGTGACAGCAGGCGGTCTCGGAGATAACTAGGCCCTATGCCATGGAGCGCTTTAAAGGTGATCACCAACACCTTGAAGCGCACCCGGAAGACCACTGGAAGCCAGTGCAGCTCGCGCAGGAGCGGTGTTATGTGGGAGCGCCACACTGCTCCCGTCACTACCCGCGCGGCCACATTCTGGACCAGTTGGAGCCTCCGGGTGCTCTTCAAGGGGAGCCCCATGTAGAGAGCATTACAGTAGTCTAGGCGGGAGGTGACAAGGGCGTGAGTGACTGTGCACAGGGAATCCTGATCAAGAAAGGGCCGCAACTGGCGAATCAGGCGAACCTGACAAAAGGTCCCCCTGGCTACAGCCGTCAGATGTTCCTCCAAAGACAGCTGCCTATCCAGGAGGACTCCCTTTCTGCGGGGGCTAAAGACTCGCCCCCGATAGTCAGTGATGGAGTCAACTGACTATATCGGGATGCCGGGAACCACAGCCACTCCGTCTTGGACAGGTTGAGCTTGAGTTTGTTTCTCCCCATCCAGATCCGCACGGCTTCCAGGCACTGGGACATCACTTCGAGGGCATCATTGGGGTGGCCTGGGGTGGAGATGTACAGCTGGGTGTCATCAGCGTACTGATGGTATCTCACCCCAAAGCCACGGATGATCTCACCCAGTGGCTTCATAAGGTACAAACCTTATGAACCTATAGGCCTGCATAAGGTACAAACAAGAAGAATTACACTTGTTTTTAATAGTAACACTAGGATTATGAGAGGTAAAGGATAACAGAACTTGGGTTGTTTGTTTTTTTTAAAATTTGATTTATATGCCGCCCTTCTCCGGAGACTCAGGGCGGCTTACAATGCACTAAGCAATAGCCTTCATACTTTTTGTATATTTATACAAAGTCATCTTATTGCCCCCACAAACTGGGTCCTCAATTTACCTACCTTAGAAAGGATGGAAGGCTGAGTCAATCTTGAGCCTTGGTGAAATTCGAACCTGCAATAATTGCAGGCAGCTGTGTTAATAACAGGGTGCTTTAGACCACTGTACTATCCAAGGCTCTTGGATTGCTAACACAGTACTATAATTTTAAAATAAATAAAACAAAATGAATAAACAACAACAACTTGTGCTACATTAACTATTCTGATGCTGAATATGCAAATAATCTGCAAGCTCTAGTAATGTAAGTCAAGAATTAAACAACTAGAAAGCCAAATTTATGACAATTCGTTGCAGAAACCAGACAATGAAGACATTAAAGTGGGAAATAGCTTCTGCTTTTAGGGACTATCAACAATAAAAGATTCACTAATCAAGAAATATGCCACAAGCTAGTATTTGGTAGATGGGAGGGGGTTCTTTTGCAAAATGGTATAGATAACCAAGAAAAAAACCTGTTATCTTCCCTTCATTTCCAGAGAGGCTTTTATTGTATATAGTTTAACAAACTTGTTTATTTTCCTAAATTCTACCTTTAGCCCTTATAAATAAACATGTTATACTATATTTATGTCTATGACTGTGTGTAGACCCAGATTGCTGTAGTGGTTAAGGTATCAGGGTACAAACTAGAAATGATTTCTAATCCCACCCTGGCCAGTCACTTTCTTTCAGCCCTAGGAATAAGTCAAGGACAAACTACTTCCGACAAACCTTATTAAGAAAACTGCAGGGACTTATCCAGGCAATCAGACATTATTGATAAGAAGAAAAGATATATCTTATTCCTAAAGAGTCCTATAAAAATTCTAAAACATAATTGTTGTAAGACTGTTTAGGAATAAGATAACGGAACTGTAAAAGACAGACTAAGAATACAAAGTAAAATAGGCATGAAAATGGTAAGAGAATATTTGTCTACTCTAGAAAAGTTCAAATTATCAAGTGCTGATGGATTATATTCCAGAGTTCTGAAGGAGCTGGTAGACATGTTCTCGGGACCATTGAACCATATTTTTCAAAGATCCTGGAGCACTGGGGAACTGCCAGAGGACTGGAAAAGAGCTGATATGTTCCCCACCTTCAAAAAAGGGGGAAAAAACAGATACGAAAACCACAGACCAATCAGCCTGACATCATTATCTGGGAAGTTCCTGGAAATGATAATCAAGCCATAGATCTGCGAACATCTAGAAACAAGTAGAAACCAACATGGGTTTGTCAAAAACAGATGCCAAACAAATCTTATTTCATTCTTTGACAAAGTGACTAAATTAGTGGATCAGCGAAATGCTATGGACTTCAATAAAGCATTTGACAAAGTAGACCACAACCCACTTCTTGATAAGAGAAAAATGTGGGTTAGACAGCATCACCACCAGATGGATTTGTAACTGGTTGACCAGCCACACTCAATGTGTACTCCTCAATGGAACTGCATCTAAATGGAGGGAAGTGGGATACCCCCAAGGCTCTATTTTATGCCCAGTACTCTTCAACATCTTCATCCAATGTTTGATGGGGAACTCATCAAATTTACAGACAAGAAAAGCTGGCAGGAATAGCCAACATCCCAGAAGATAAGCTCAAGATCCAGATGGATCTCGACTGGCTTGAACACTGGACCCTATCTAACAAAATGAAATTCAATGGAGAAAAAAGTAAGACAAGAAAAACCAAATGTACTGATACAAATTAGATGAAACTTGGCTCAATAGCAGTAACTGCAAGAGGGATCTTGGAGTGCTAGTGGACAATCACTTAAATATGAGCCAGCAGTGTGCTGCAGCTGCCAAAAAAGGCAATGCAGTCCTGGACTGCATTAACAGAGGGACAGAATGAAGACCACACAATGTGTTAGAACCACTTTATAATGCCTTCATAAGACCACACTTGGAAAACTGCACCCAGTTTTCATCATTACAATATAAAAAGAGATGTTGAAACTCTGGAAAGAGTGCAGAGAAGAGCAACAAAGATGATTGGGTGGCCGGAGGCTGGAACTGCTTGCCTTCAGAAGATGTGGGTGCTCCATCAGTGAAGGCTTTTAAGAAGAAACTGAACAGCCATTAGTCTGAAATGTAATAGTCTCCTGCATGAGCAGTGGGTGAGACTAGAAAGCCTTCAAGATCCCTTCCGACTCTGTTAATTCTGTTCTCCTTTGCTGCCTAAGCTTATAACAAAGTCATTAGTTACAGGATAGTTAACTTCTACTGCTTTCAGCTGCTGTTCTGAACTACTGCTAAAACATTGACTTGGTAATTTCTCAGCCTATATAGTGGTACAACCTGGAAGTCTCATTTATAACCCAGAATGCCACAACTATAAAGCTCTATTTCAGGTAGCCATTCATTTTATAGCAGAAGCCAAAACTGCATTGTTTTAACAGTTAAGGTCAGAATGCTAGGAAAAAATAGATAATCAGTTTATGTAGTGGAAAATCATTGTTAAGGAGAATCAATTGACTGGTGTCAGAACCAATTGTAACTGCTATATCAAAAATAGTCTCAGTGTACATTAAGCAATCTAATCTGGAGGAAAATATGATATAAATTATTAAATTTTTATAGGCTACACCTATAACTTTTTTTTGGCTACTTATAGAGAGTGCAGTTTATGTTCACTTTCTTCTTTCAAATTTTTAGAGCTTCACTGAGCAATGTCGTATTTTCAGATCTACTGATATCAGCAAGAAAATATGGGAAAACGACATTTTCAGACTCCTGAATTTGCCTAGAAAGAAAATATATCCATCAATCTATTGAAATATACAGTATATATAACAGTTTCTATTTTTTTTTCCTTTGTAGGCTCTACAGAATCATTTCAGCAAAGAGATGGATGGCATATAAAATTTAATAAGTAAATATCTCTTTCTCCCTCCAGCTGGCTTTCAAAATACAGTAAAAAAATAATCTACAGTTAATAACACTAAACAATAAATATGCATGCTTTTTTTTTGAAATGATTGTTCTTGGGATCAATAAATTTTAGAGCCCAAAATTAAAAATATTAAATAAAATATTAAAAATCTAAGTACTTCGTACTCAGAGCCAAAATTAGCACAGCATGTACTGAATCTGATGATATCATAATGTTTGTTTTAATCTGGTGGATGAGCATCTGCTACTTATTTACAATCATTTCAAATGGCACAATGATGCAGGAATGAGACAGCCTGGGGATGATGGATATAAAAATGTATTAGAGAACTGTAAGATGCAGAATAAATAAGAAAACCCCCCTCTCCAAATGAATGTACAGTCAATTTATAAAAGTGAAGATAGAAGCATGTCATAGAATGGATCTCTAGTCATATGGCACATGACTTCTAGCACTATCTTATCAGACATTACTTATCGGTATATCTTTCTATACGCGAGGCTCTGCCTCAGTGAAAGCTATTTGGAAGTTGTATGAATACTGCGATTAAATCATGGATTAGTTAATTTATAGAAGAAAAGTTATTGTTCTCTCTCTTGCATTCTTGAAAGTTCTCCAACAGCTGCCAGGAGAGGAGGATCTGTGAAATCTGGCTGATTTACATCCTGTATTGAACAATCTTCCCCTCCTATCACATGTCCTTGAACTGCATCCTATAATGTCCAGATGGGAGAAATGACTTTAAGAATCAAATTAATTTTGTAATCTTGCTTTCTATTAACCCTCTTAATTTATTAGTTCTGTTCAAACAAAAATGTTAAGTTAGGATATTCAAACCATAGCTTGCTGAATACATCATAGTATCTTGATTCACAAATTACACTAAGTAAAAATAAAAACTGTATGGCTTACTGTGATGTGTCAGTGAGTTCACATTTAGCTACTATACATACTGTATTCCTAGGGCATGCTCTAGACATTTTGCCCTGTAGACAAAGTCATAGTCTGGTGCTCTCTATGCTTTGGTTCATTTCCTGATTTTGTTAGAAATTTCAAAAAAGGCCCCTCTTGTTTGTTTGGGGTTTTTTTAGCTTTACATTTATGATTTTCAGTCCTGGACCATTCTTCTTTTCTTGGATATTTTCACTCTCTTTCTACTGAAAAATTATATTCAACCTTCAAGGAGGTATACTGGATCACAGAGAGTGACATTTTTAGTTGTGTTTTTCTAAAGTATTTTAAATTTTGGCACTTCTTAAAATTTGACACTCCTAAATTGATGCCTTCTAGCTTTTAGCCTAATGTCAGCTCAGTGTATTCCCAATTTCTGATTTGGACAGTTCAGAAATAAGCACATAGCTTGAACTTCTCTCCCCCTGTTGCTCCTTTATTTTGTCATATTTAGAAGATTTCCTAAGAACACAATTTGCAAATATCCAAACTGGCAAAGTTTTTTTTTAAAAAAAATTTGCAAAATTAAGTGTCTGGCATGTTGGAGTGAAAGGGGCCAACTTTTTTGAGCACTTTTGGCATTTAAACAGTAAATTGGGTGCCCTTAGGTTTTCCTGAGTATCATAAGTTTAATTCTGCAAAATGGATGTTTTGTGGACCCAAAAGTATGATTAAGCTGGGTATAGTCCAGTATTTTCATTTTATAAGAGCTTCTTATTTGAATAACCTTACTAAATTTTCCTCCCAAATTAAATGGCATTGTTGCAACTGCTGAAGAATCAAGTACAGTACTCAATCAATTTGTAACCAAGTTGCAAATATAAATAATAGACTCAGGATACCACTTATTCATTTCTAGGATAATAATCTTATTTCATTAAGTAGAATTTGATAAGTGTTTTATTCCTCTTTCTAAAAATGCCCATGCAGTTCTGTTTTCTTACGTACACATTGCCTGTATAATACAGGTAATCCTCAGGTTACAAATGTTCCCTTAGTGAATGTTCAAAATTATGTGTGTCCCCTAGTATTTCCGAACAAGGCCCGAAACTAAGAATCTTGCAGCACCACGGCAATTGTTCGCCCTTACGAACAACTTCAGAGGCTCTGCCCTATTCGTCCTACATGTTGCCAGCTGAAATGGAGCTTCTGAGGGGTGGATTTCCCCTGGAGGCTCCATTTCAGCCTGCAATAGGCCGGGGGAGACCCGCAGAGGGCTGAATGGAGCCTCGGAGGGCTGGATCCAGCCCCTGTAATGTAAATGATGCAGGTTCAGCTAGATGCCCACTGAAGGGCCCTCTTTATTCACAGTATTGTAAGAAAAAAATGTGCTTGTTTGAGAGAAACGTGTTTGCTGGAAAGTATATTAAAGGCAGTTAAACCCCATTATTGGTAATATATCTTCTGATGAGGCCTAGCTGTCATGGAAAGACAGCCATATAGAGAATGTCTGAAAAGGCTCACTGTCAACCACACAAAGACATGTATGGGGCAAAGAGTTAATTATCACCTAAGGACAGCAGTAAAAACTCCATTAGTACTTACAGAATTTAGGAAAGTAGTCCAGCTGAAAATAATCTTATAAACTAGAAGCTAATGGTTTAGTAATGAGGAAGTGTCCGTTATTTTATAACAAATGTATGGAACAACTATATGAGGTCATGTATTTGATACCAAATGCAATTTTACCATATATGGAAAATGTATTAGATCACCAACTCCTTTGTCTTGAAAACATATATAAGCAGTTGTGTCAAAGCTCTTGGTTGTTCAGACTTTCAGGTATGAATCTGCTCTGAACCTTGCGCAATAATAAATCTGTCTCTGGCTGACCCAGAATGTTGTTTGGTCCCGTCATTCCATAACATTTTCTGGCGACTTGCACAAAGGGACTAAGGAACAAAGACGTTTGTTCTGCCTAACAGCTGCCCCAGCGGGGATCGACGCCTTCCCAAGGAAAAGTTCACTGGCCGGCCATTAGAACTCCATTGAAATCTACAAGAACCTTTCAGTGAGGAGGTGCCGTAAACCCGCTGCCAGGAGCAGACCAAGTCAAGGATCCAAAAGGTCAGCCAGACCCAGAAACTTCAACAAGGGGCCAAGAAGCAAGAAAGCCGGCAGAGTGAGTATATGTAAGAGGGATAGCCACCGACTTTGCAGTGAAGAGGGGGCCTGATCACCCTCCTAGGAGACGAGGCGTCGTCCTAAAGTCTCTTGTTAGAATTGTGGGGGTGGTTAAACGGTCGCAGTTCTCAGAGATAGCTGTTGGAACTTTCCGGTATCCTGAGTCCGCCGTAGTGTTTTATTAGGATGGGTTGGGGTAATCGTGTCCCCAGGACACTGTTACAATTTAGGTTAGAAGAGTGCTTTTAGTGAGATCAGTGACAGATCAAGCAGAAAGCAGTTTCCCTTTGGCTTAAGAAATGTCAGATGAAATGTGTGAAAGTGTGTTTGATGCAAGAGAAAAATAAAACCAACAGAAAGATAGTTAGAAACAAAGTTTTCAGTCAGGAGGATGAGGAAGAAGAAACAGAAGAAGAATCTAAACCCATTAGTTCTCAAACTCGAAGCCAGACGAGATTGAAGAAGGCAGAAACTCTGCCTCCCTTAAGGGAACTTTTGAGTCATGGAACTGATGCCCAGGGACAGCCCATCATTCGTCTCTTGTTCCAATATCAGTTTTTCACAAGGACAGATCTACTTAATTGGAAACAACATTATGGCACGTTTAGCAAGAAGCCCAATGAAATAGTGGATCTATTCAGTACAATAATACAAACTCATAGATCCACATGGGGAGACATCCAGCAATTATTAAACACCTTACTCTCCCTGGAGGACCGAGAAAAATTCAAAATAGCTAAGGAAAAGGCCTTAACCCGAATGAATCCAGGTAATGGAAATACAGTGCAAAAAAGGGCCACAGCAGCTGCAGAAGTAGATCCAAATTGGAATCCTAATGATGACCAACACAAGACTCTATTAGATGCCTACCGCCTCTTATGCATAAACGTTTTACGAGAGGCAGCAAAAGGTCCTGTTAATTACGCCAAAACTGCCACTATACTCTAAGAAAATTGCAGAATACCAGTGAACTGCTAGAAGTTGCCAGAAAAGTCTATCTGAATAGAGACAAAGAAGAGGAAAAAAGGCAAGTGATTAAAGAGAGAAAGAGGACGGAAATGTTAGCTTTGGCTCTGGGAGGAGTTACCTTAGGAGCCAACCAATGTGCCATCTGTAAGGAAGAAGGACATTGGCAGAGAGAGTGCCCCCGTAGAAGTACGGAATCAAGAGGCATATCCTACGGGCGTGGGCGACCTATATTTAGAGGAAGAAGTTTTAGAGGGACCCCGAGAGGAGTTTTTAGAGGAAGAAGAGGTACTGACAGATGACAAATCAGCCAGCCATATCAGAATGAGGAAGTAATTGGCTTAGCTGAGATGGAATGGGATGACTGAAGAGGCCAGGGCCCCACGGACCCACCCCCGGAGCCCATGATGGATTTATGGGTGGGAGGACGTCAAGTCTGCATGATGATCGATACTGGAGCCAGTTGGTCAGTAATTAATAAACAAGTGGCCCCCTTATCAAAAGAGAAAATCAGAGTTCAAGGAGTGTCAGGCACACCAGCCACACACAGCCTCCTAAAACCGGTTAAATGCAGGGTTGGAAATGGCCTAGTAGAACATCAATTCTTGTATATGCCTGAATGCCCCGTTCCGCTGTTAGGAAGAAATCTACTTTTTAAAATGAGAGCCACCATTTCCTTCAATGATAATGGACAGTACTTGACAGTGTCACATCCAGTGGAGGAAACTTGGCGATTAATGTTAATGCAAGACTCAGTTCCGGAAAGTACATGGGAAGAATTTAATGTTCCTACCCTGTGGGCAGAAGACAATCCCCCGGGGCTAGCTAAATTTGCCTCCCCAGTAGAAGTCAAATTGAAATTGGGATACAAGCCCATCAGTGTGCCCCAGTATTATGTCCCTCAAGAAGCGGCAGAAGCCATTCAAGTTTTAATTGACAAATACTTAGCCGCAGGGATACTTAGAGAAACTCAATCCCCATGGAATACCGCCATTTTGCCCATAAGGAAACCAGATGGGGGTGGAGACCGGCACAGGATCTAAGACCCCTTAACAATGCGGTGGTCACGCTTCACGCGATCGTCCCGAACCCCTACATTTTGTTGGGGACCATCCCTCATTCAGCCGAATGGTTTTCAGTCATAGACCTGAAAGATGCTTTCTTCACTATACCCTTGCACCCTGATAGCCAAGACTTGTTTGCCTTTGAGTGGAAAGACTCTAAATTGTGTAGACATTGTCAGTATACCTGGACAAGACTACCCCAAGGTTTTAAGAATTCTCTGACTCTTTTTGGACACGCCCTTGCCTTGGACTTGCAGCACTTCCAACCTGTTCAGGAAGGGGACTGTCTCCTCCAATATGTAGATGATGTATTAGTAACAGGAACCACTCAGGATAACTGTTTCAAAAATACCCAGACCCTCCTTGAATTACTGAGAGACTGGATATAGAGCTTCAAGGAAGAAGGCTCAATTAGTAAAGAAAGAGGTTACATATTTGGGATGCACTCTGTCTCAAGGTCAGAGAAATTTAGGTTTACCTCAGAAACAGGCAATTTTGCAACTGCTTCCACTGAAAAATCGAAAAGAACTGCGAGGTATTTTGGGAGTCATGGGCTTTTGCCGCTTATGGATTCCCAACTTTGCCTTAATTGCCAAACCCCTGTATACATCAACCCGAGGAGCAGAAACAGACCATTTTGAATGGGGCAAGGAACAAGCAAATTCATTGGATCATTTAAAGAAAGCACTTACATCCTCTCCAGCGTTGGGGTTGCCAGACCTTTCTAAGCCCTTTCGCCTTTATGTAGATGTTCATCAAAATGTGGCGTTAGGGGTACTGACTCAACAGCACGGATCATGGCAACAGCCGGTGGCTTACTTGTCCAAACAGTTAGATAGCCCTGCCCAAGGCTGGCCACACTGTCTTAAAATTCTGGCCGCTGTGGCAGAACTCATGAGAGACACAAACAAACTGACTTTTACATCAGAAGTAGCAGTCTACACATCCCATGCGTTGCAAACTATCCTAGAAAACAAAGGACACTTGTGGATAAGCAACCAGAGGTTGCATAAATATCAGGCTCTGCTGTTAGAAAACCCCCAGATGAGTCTTCACCAATGTGCCACTATTAATCCAGCTACTCTCATGCCCGTACCTGATGCATCCCTTCCATTGCATGACTGCCTACATGTGTTAGATCATCAGTATTCCTGTAGACCAGACACCCCTCTTCCAAATGCCCAGCTTACCTGGTTTACTGATGGCTCCAGCTTTATGGAAAAAGGAGCTCGTTATGCAGGATATGCTATAGTTAGCCAACATGCAGTTATTGAAAGTGCCCCTCTTCCAGTAGGTACAAGTGCCCAAGCAGCTGAGTTGTGGGGACTCATCCGAGCATTAGAGTTAGCCACAAACAAGACTATTAATGTATACACAGATAGCAAATATGCCTTTTTGACTATTTAAGCGCATGCAGCTATTTACAAGGAAAGGGGCTTCACTGACTCTACAGGCAAATTAATCCAACATGCCCCTTTAATTAAGAGATTGATTTTTGCGGCACAATTTCCCAAATCTTTAGCTGTCATCCATTGTCCTGGTCATCAGAAGACGGATACTCTCATTGCACAGGGCAATCGATTTGTTGATAGAGAGGCCAAACTGGCAGCACATCAACCCCTAGATAAGAATGACTAGTATCTCTATATGGCCCAAGAAATAGAATCCTACATTGAAAGATCTTATCCCACCTATACTCATGTAGAAAAGGAAAAAGCCGAGGGAGATTTGAAAGCCGCTCTTGTGAAGGGATGGTATACCCTTCCAGACAATCGCCTAGTGGTACCAGTTTCCCTCACCTGGCCTTTAGTATCGGAGGCACACCAAACCTCACATATTGGCAAGACAGCTTTGGCCCAACAGTTGCAAGCAACATTCTACATACCTAACTTGCAGAGTCTGGTAGCCAAGGCAACTTCCCAATGTCCAATGTGCACACAAGTAAATGCCAAACAAGGACCGCGTTTACCACCAGGACAGCAGCCTATCTCCTACTTGCCCATGGACTACTTAGTTGTGGACTATACTGATATGCCCAAATGCAATGGTTATAAAGCATTGCTTATTTTCATTGACACTTACTCTGGATGGATTGAGGCCTTCCCCACTCGAAATAAGTTAGCTATACAAGTAGCACGCTTTCTTTTAAAGGAAATAATCCCTAGATTTGGATGTCCATCTACCATCAGCTCTGACAATGGCCCAGAATTTGTGCAACGTGTAAATCGCCACTTAGCTGAAGTGGCAGGCCTAAAATGGAGGTATCATTGTGCTTTTCAGCCACAATTGTCAGGAAAAATTGAACGTGCTAATCGATCATTGAAAGCAATTATTACAAAACTGTGTTTAGAAACCCACTTGCCATGGCTTCAAGTTTTCCACATGGCCTTGTACATTTTTAGAACAGCCCCACGAACCAAATACCAGCTGTCTCCTTTTGAACTTCTGTATGGTAGACCCCCTGCCTTGTTCAAGCACCACTTTCAAGGCTGGCCAGATTTAGTTCAAAAAGGGGGGGGGGGGGTAGAAGCAAGAAAATTACTTTTGCAGTTACAACAGCACAACAATCATGTCAACCAACTGAGGCATTATATACAAGAATGTAGACCTCCCCCTATTACGACTACAGGTCATAACTACAAACCAGGTGATAGAGTATGGATAAAACATTGGAAAGATGAGCCGTTAAAACCTAGATGGAAAGGACCATATACTGTTGTGATGTGTTCACCTCTTGCAGTTAAGACCTTAGAAGGAAAATCCTGTGTCCACTGGACAAGATTGAAACCCGCAGATCAGGGTGACCCTGTCACCTACCAAGGGACAAAAACTGACAAGCCATGGGTGGTAAAATTCAAGAAAAATACACCCTGCTGAGTCCAACTGGCAAAGGACTCTCAACGCATGGTGGTGATCTGGTGGCTTTGCAGAACCACCCCTGAAGCTGGTTCCCAGTGCATGGCCGAAGCTCGGAACAAAGGCAGACAACATTCCATGACTGTAATTTGTAATGTAAAACCCATTAACAGTGATAGAATCCAGTGAGCAATTATTAAAAACACTCATGTTTGAGGAAGATTGGGTGTGGGGACTCTGGGCAGCTACTATCCTAGCTCTACTATTGGTATTGTATTATATATAAGGACCATTTCTGTGGGAAGCCTAGGACTGAGGTTGATACTGCTATTTCCCAAGTTACACATATCCCTAAGCCTCCTCCTGACATGGTAAGTTTGTAAAATAAGGGTGTTGTGATATTAAGGCCCTGTGTGTATGTGTGTGTTGAAAGGAAGTGATTATGTTTTTCTTACACATGACTAGTCAACATGCATCAGTATAATCAACTCTTGCAACTCAGTATGAGAACTGAGACAACACACACACACACAAAATACTTATTTGGAGGCAGCTAAACCCACCACAAACTCCCCATTTGCAGCATCTGCTCCAGATGGAAAGGAAGAGATGGAGATTCAAATCATTCTCTTCTCTAGGAACATGATTTCATTATGGTTTTTTTTGGCTTTGGATGTTTTTTAGCAAAGGGTCTACTAAGTAATAATATCTTGAACAGTAGTTCCCAATGTTGTGTCAGTGTCCAAGAAATCCCTCTTGTCCCTGCGGAAGGATTTGAAGATGTCAAGAATCCCAAGGAACCTAGCAGCATCAGGACACTGAATAGGGACACTTTGGGTCAAGTCAACTCCCGCCAACAATGTGGCATCAGAAGGTGGAGTGGGTATCTTAATCCTAAACCAACTCCTAGACCTGGGGTCAAGAGTTTGACAATCTTGGTAAAGTGGGGAATAGAACAAAGAGAGAACGGATCCCTGCAACAATTAAAGAAAGGGAACTACATGTCAAGGATACTGGAATTAGGTCAAAGTCTCGTTAATTAGTCTGATTCTGCCTTGGGTCAAAACTGCTGGTTGTGTTGGTCTGCTAGTCCTTCATCTGTCTCTTACTGTATACTCTCATATACGGGTCAACACTGAGAAACACACTTTCAAGCAGCACACTTTCAAGCAGCAGCATCCCTCCATTGTTTAGATCTGATAGGTTTATCTCTATTAATTCAAAGTCACTCTTCTTAGGAAGCCCTTCAAAATGCTTCTTTAGAATCCAAGCCTTTGCCCTCACCATTGTCCACAACCTGCATTTTATCATGCTGTTCCAGTTGAGCAAGATCTCTGGGAAAGGACAAAAGCTACCCTAGTCCTTAAAAGGAATATTAACAACAAAGCAGCAACATCAAAGGCAAGGAGATTTTTGTGGCACATTTGGGGGACTGGGAATTGGCCACCTTCCAGTGGCTGGCCCTGTGGCCACCGGTGTAGAAATCATAGGAACACCCTCTCTCTGTGTAAAGAGACATCAGACATCTGGGAGGCCTGAAAGATCCCTGACAGAAGAACAATGTCCATCAGAAGTGTACTGTGGTCCTAGAATGAACCTGAAGGATGTAAAACTAACCAAATATCTTTTTCCTTCTGCACACCACTCATTTCACCATAAGGTCACTTTCTCACTACCACCAACTGCCATCATCACAAGATGGGGAGGAGGGAAGGGGTCCAGGAATGTATCCAAGGAAAGGTGTCTATTCCATCCCCCTCGCTTCCCTATCTGGCTCTTCATTGGGTCCAGCACGGGTCTATGTGTCCTCCTTTCTCCCTGGGAATACTACCTCCCAGTATCTTTTTGAAGGCCCAATCCTCAGAGATAAGCAAAAGGACCCTTCACTAGAAGTCCCATTACAGCCGCTGGCTGGAATGTTTGTGGCGGGGACTTTGGGGGTCTGGACTAATGAAAAGAACCATTGGACCCATGCTTTCTCCATGAACATAGGCATGTGTGTAGGGGGAAAAAAGGAGTTTTCTTCTTATGCAGGAAGAATGCGTATTTATGTTTGCCAACAAATTGGACAGGAAAATGCACACTAGTACACCTTTTCCCTAAAATAGGTGTGGTCAGAGAAGTTGCCAAGGAATTGCAGGATAGGGCATCCAAGATAGGTCAGAGGTTACAAACAACTGACATGTGGTTTTCTTGGGTGCCTGGATCCGGATGGATTAAACAAATGTTATTCTTGTTGATATGTGCTGTGGCAGGCCTAGCTTTTATTCCTTGTGCCATCCCGGTGCTGAAACAGCTATCTATCAGAGCAATGAAAAGGATACCGACTGAAAAGGAATTAGTTGTGACAGAGCATTTTCTGGAAGATAAAAACTCTGAAACATACACATATGTAGAAATGGAGTCTGGGAAAGAATGGAGAGAGTACCTCCAAGATTAGGGAATGAAGATCAAGAAATACCTATCCCTTGCCTAGATTATTCATATTGTGCTAGATATTATATGAAAGTTTCTGTATTGAAAAAACTTTCAGAGGGGGGAATAATGTAAATGATGCGGGTTCAGCTAGATGACCACTGAAGGGCCCTCTTTATTCACAGTATTGTAAGAAAGAAAATGTGCTTGTTTGAGAGAAACGTGTTTGCTGGAAAGTATATTAAAGGCAGTTAAACCCCATTATTGGTAATATATCTTCTGATGAGGCCTAGCTGTCACGGAAAGACAGCCATATAGAGAATATCTGAAAAGGCTCACTGTCAACCACACAAAGACATGTATGGGGCAAAGAGTTAATTATGACCTAAGGACAGCAGTAAAAACTCCATTAGTACTTACAGAACTTAGGAAAGTGGTCCAGCTGAAAATAATCTTATAAACTAGAAGCTAATGGTTTAGTAATGAGGAAGTATCCGTTATTTTATAACAAATGTATGGAACAACTATATGAGGTCATGTATTTGATACCAAATGTAATTTTACCATATATGGAAAATGTATTAGATCACCAACTCCTTTGTCTTGAAAACATATACAAGCAGTTGTGTCAAAGCTCTTGGTTGTTCAGACTTTCAGGTATGAATCTGCTCTGAACCTTGCGCAATAATAAATCTGTCTCTGGCTGACCCGGAATGTTGTTTGGTCCCATCATTCCATAACACCTGGAGGCTCTGAACCGGCACCCAGAGGCTCTGTTTGGCCTGCAATGGGCCAGGGGAGGCCTGCGGAGGCCCAAACAGGATGCACGAGGGTGGAGAGGAGATTGCTTTCTAGATCTTCACAAGGTAAGTGACCCAGCATGGCAGGTTGGGGGGACAAGCAATTTGGGCTGGCATGTGGTATTTCAGTGGGTCGGGAAGGCCTTGAATGGTCTTTTTTTTTTTAATTGAAAAGTTTTACAAAAAAAATTTCCAAACATTTTCTTCCCCCCTCCCCCAATCCCCCCTCCCTCCTCACATTTTTAATAAATTTACATAATTTTTACTTTTCACTTTTATCTGTTTTTTTGGTTTTTTCGGGGCTGCTCTTCTACCCCTTTCTTTTATCCCAACCTTTCTTCCACTACTCCCCCTCCCTTCCTTTCTACCTCCCTGCTTACCTCCTCCCTTTCCTATTTCCCCTTCTCCACCCCCACTCCTCTCCTCTTTCCACCTTCTAACCTTCTCCTCCACTCCTTTTCCCCTCCCTCTTCCTCCTCTCCTTTTCCTTTCCTCCTCGCCTTTCCACCCTCTATAATCCTTCCCCTCTCTCCAGTTGTTTCCATTTAAATACAATCTAAAGTGGTATTCGAGCAGCCCCGATTTCCCAATTATGTTTACATTTATATAACATCTTTTCCCCAACCCATCCAACTCCCCCCCCAGACCTCCCAAAGCAGAAACAGGGTATTGCAATGATAAACATATGCTAAAATATGCTAACACACTGTAAAGTTCAAAATTTCCCATAACTCCTTTAACTCCCCTTATTTAAATTCATCAACCTCCCTAAAAATACTACAAACATTAAAGAAAGAAAGAAAAAAGAAGAACCCAACTAAATATCCTTCCCAAATTCTCCAGCACATTCTTTTTAAACATCTATAGTAACATCATCATAATTATTCATGCTTCTTACTTATTAAAATTATACATTTAAAAAAAACAAACCACAAACAAAACCCTAAACTCTTTTTTAAATCTAAGATCATTTCTATTAATATAAGTTCAACACAAACACTATTCATTTACAACATTTCTATAATAAAACTAAAATTATTATCAATCCCTTTTTTTTGTTAAAATTAAACATTTTAAAAACCTTAAACTTTTTATCTCATAAAATCATCAATAGGGCTTAAACCATTTCTACTAATATAAATTGAAAAGTTTCCAAAAAATATCTTCCAAATTTTTAATTAACCATTATAGTACCTTCAAACATTTAAAAAAATTATCATTTTTGTGTAGTAGATATAACCTTTAAAGACTACAGTTTAGTTAGGCTCTCCATCCTTTTTGTTAAGATTAAACGTTTTAAAAAACCTTAAACTTTATCTCATAAAATCATCAATAGGGCTTAAACCATTCCTATTAATATAAATTGAAAACTTTCCAAAATACATCCTTCAAGTTATTAATTAACCATTATAGTGCCTTCAGTTCAAATTTAAATTTAAAAAGTTATCCTTTTTATGTAAATCCTTGCCTTAAAATAACAAATAATAAACAATAATAAAGAAGGCTTTCTTTACTTTAACCATTATAGTACCATCATATCATTAAACAAGAAAGTTATCCTTTACATATAAGACATCCATACTTGAAATAATCTTTAAAACTGCCAATTTAATAAAAGTTTTACATCTTCTTCTTAAATCTTTTCCAATCCTTTTCTTGCCTTAATTCTTTCAAAATTCCTTCTGCGCCTTCTTTTCTTTTTAAAAGTTTCTTAGACTTGATCTGAGATTGATGTGTCATAAAAACTCGCTTCACTTTTGTAATCTTTTTCTTTAGCTTGAATTTAAACTCTTTTGCAAGTCGCAAGTTAATGCCAAATAATTCATCCTCTTGTAATAATAACTGATCCAACTCCAACTTTTCTGTAGGCAGAGTGGAAATGTCTGCCAAGCCCTCCGGTTCAGTTGTATCCTCCTGCATTTCAGTCCCACCAGCCTGTGATTCATTCTCCAAACTTCTTTGTTTAGTTTCAGTCCCACCATGCTGCATTTGATTCTCCAAACTCTTCTGTAAAATTTCTTCTTGTTCAGTATTCCAACTGTTTTTTTGAAAGCCTCTTTCAGTTAGAGCCAAAATGTTCAAAGTAACAGTGTCTAGAAATTATTGAAAAACTTTTGCTATTGCAGCTCGGGTATTTGCTGAATCACCAGGCAATAATCCAGCAAGTCTGCCCTCAGCCATATTTCAGCTTTTCTTATTAAACTATCAGCCAAAGTCTGTATATTAACCACTCTATTCAAAACTCTAATTTATTTAAAGTCAATACCAGTTGTTTTTTCCCCCACTCCAGATCCACTCTATAATGTAATCCAGTAGCTCTTTGTCTTTTGCAAGTGTTAACAAGCACTAACGATCTCTTTCATTAATCAGCTTTGTTCCATGCCCTCAGGCACCATTTTTGCATTTCAAATGGAGTTAAAGATTTCCCTTATCCTCCTCGTTTTTTCACCTGCTCTGCTCAGCCAGCCCTGAGATCTTACTTAAAAAAAATTCTTAAAATTGAGTTACCCAAAGAATGATTTAAAATTGTGTTGCTGGTGTGGTCACGGCTTCTTGCTCTGCTTCTAGCAGAATCGTTCTGGGTCCGGAGTTGCTTGGCTGGTTTCTGGGGAGTTTCCACACTTCGCCCCCCAGAGTTTTCTCTGGGTGGTTTTGGGAAACTCTACCCCCACCAGCCTACTCTTCACTCTCCCCTTTGCCCAGGGAGAGACTTTCAAGCCTCTCGGCAGTGTTGGCCAGCTGCTCAAGGGCTTTTACAGAATCCCGGAGCGGGCGCTCATATTCAGAGCGTCTTCGAAGGTCCGTGGAGCCACAGGAAGTCTCCTTGAATGGTCTTAAGAAAGTGGTCTTTTCCATTGGTAGGCCCACCATGGCCTTCCCCACCCTGAAATACCTTGCATTCGATTAGCAAATGCATGGGCGAAAGGAGGGAGTGATCTTATTCAAGGTACAAGATTCACTCCCACAAATCCTCAGGTTACGAATGGAATGGGCAGACTCCATTACATTCGTAACTCTAGAACTACCTGTATACATTACAGTAGTTATGAAATTCATTTAACATTAGTGGTGGGTTGCTACCGGTTCGCCCTGGATCGGGTAAACCAGTAGTGGCAGAGGCGGGAGGCTCCACCCACCCGCCTGGACGTCTCTGCGCATGCACAGAAGCGTCACGCGTGCGCAAGAGAGAGTGCACACCCATGAGCGAACCGGTAGCGACGGGATTTGAATCCCACTACTGTTTAACATACAATGACATTTGAAGAGAAGATGGTGGACCCTATTGCAGAAAGAATAATATCCAAATGGTTGTTTGTTGTTCAGCAGCTGCCCGGTTAGACAGTCAGGATTAGGAAACCTCCTGAAAATTATTTTATGATTGGAAACCTGTGGTTGCATTGGAGCACACATGGTGCCACACTAACATACAGGTGGGGTGAAGAGTCCCTCATGCAGAGTGACTTATGTTATTGTACTGAACATCACCAACTGCAGTATAATTAGTTATCCTGGTTTACATTGTCAAATCAGATAAGTGCAAAAAGCAGAAGTTTCTACCACTGATTTTTAGGTTTCAGGGCTTCCTCCAAATGCTATGAATTGTTCATTTTCAGCTTTTCACAAGGTCAAAATGAGTGAGGATTTACCATTCTCTTGGGTTTTCTTGCTCACAATGAATGTAACTTGCATCATCTTTGAATTTTCCAAGAGCCAAGAGCCATGGCTTAGCCAAGGCAAGATTGCTCTGGCTTTCTGTCTCTAGGAAACTCCTCTTAGAACTATCTGGCCTCCAAAGGAACAATCCTGGGCTATGTTATAGAGAAGGAAGAGAAGTACCCAGATCAAGTGTGTGTCTCTGGGGGTGTATCTACCCTGAATTTAATTATAAGGGCCATACCTGGAGCCAAATCGAAATTATAAAGACCATACCCGGAGCCTAGAGCCAAATCATATCTCAGTTGGCAGGCTGGATCAAATTGCTTATGACTGCCCAAATTCCCAGATTTTGTTTTAAATACAAAAGCTGAGAATTTAGTGTTTTACTGTCTTTATACCAGAATTTGTGAAAGAACAGAGCCAAGTACTTAACAACATTGTGTACAGTATCAGAAAGCAATCTGGCTCCTGCTTTTTTACATTAGATACAACTCTAATTCTCTTCAAGATGATTCCCTTGTTCAGGGAGTATCCACCATGTCTTCACTATTAATTTTATCCTCTTTCTGCTTAATTCACATCTTCAGGCAGAGATCCCCGTCAAGGTGCAGCAACTCATGCAAATAAGTGTGAAATCCTGGATATTGTTCTGAATGAATATTCTCAAATAATTTGCCCAGGTTGAATAAGTACCAAATTCCTTCTGACAACAGAAAAATTCATTAACTAAAACTCTTCACAATAATCATTTAATCTGCTTAACACTGGAATCAATGTGAAATTTAATCCTTTTTGGACACCAGTGGACAGGTATATCTATGAAATCTGAGATATATTAGAGTTATATTCCCAGGGTTCCTATTCAGAGTCATATAGAAGTATGCTAATATATTTGAACAAAACCTTGCTTCTCAGAATAAATTATAATACTCAAGCCAGTTAGTATACCTCTTTAAAAAAAATCCCTCTCAGAAAATGAGATTTTCTGTATGGGATGGTTTCTTAAGGTTTGGAATACAAATTTGGAGTTTAAACAGGGGGACAGCACCGATTATTTTAAAAAGAAATCTGTGCTGCCATTTCTTGTAACAAAAAGGGCAGATATGTCCTTCATCAAAAGTATAAGGCCATTTCAAAGTCACAATGATTATCAGGGAGGCCAAAGGACCATTGTGACATCATGCCCTCCAGCAGCTTAACTTCTCAGCAACTCAGGTCTTATGTCAAATTGGCAGCAGTGATCAGGCGAGAAGACATTTCTCTCCTAGCTTGTTGGTCTCTGAGCTGAAGGAAAGGAAAGAAAAGGGAAAATCATGTAAGTAAGATTTCACGGCAAAGTCTTAATTCTCCACGAGGGCTCTTTGCCAACCCAGTGCAGGAAGGGGTATCTTTAATATACTTTTTCTCTTCAGTTTGCCGGTCAGCTGAGAATGAAAGGAGGCTCATAATTAAATCTGAGCGGACAGTTGGTGGAAATTATTTTCCCTATCATTCGTAGAGAAGCCACCCTTCTGAATACAATTTGTTCCCCTTCATAATTATGCAGCCACATAGTTATTCCAAGTGAAGGTAGTGGCGGGGTGGAGAATACAGCAGTACATACTTAGATGCTTCTCTGTTGTGAGCCTGCCCTTTCGAACAACATTGCTCTAGAAATTAGTATGGCCTTACAGATCTGTAATCATGCCTCTTAGTCTGGCTTCTGCCCCAGACCTTGGTTCAGTGTGTAGCGGGGCCTTTAAAGTGGAGAATGGGATGAATTGTCTTCCTGATTTGCTCTCTCTGGGTAACTGTTGTTCTTTTGTTATGATATTTTTTCTCTCTGTTTTTAATTTTGAAGCAACCCAGTGGTGGGATTCAACTTTTTAACAACTGGTTCTGTGGGCGTAGCTTAGTTGTGGGGGTGTGGCTAGCTGGTCATGTGACCGGGTGGGCATGGCTAGCTGGTCATGTGACCTGGTGGGCATGGCTAGCTGGTCATGTGACCGGATGGGCGTGGCTAGCTGGTCATGTGACCGGGTGGGCGTGGCTATGTGCATAGGGACTATTCAGAGGGCTAAAAAAAGTCATTTCTGACTGGGCCTCACATTTTTGACCGGTCTTCGCACTTATGACTGGTCATCATTTATGCCCATTGTAGCATTCTTAACAACTGTTTCACTCATTTCACAACTGCTTCTCTTCACCATGATGACAAGATAGGGCAAAAACGTAAAATGCGAGGACAATCGTACGTTCGAGGAATGGTCAAAAGTGTGAGGACCAGTCAAAAATAACTTTTTCAGCCCTCTGAGTAGTCCATATGCATAAAAGGATACAGCAAGAGAGGGATGAAGGAATGGAAGGGAAATTAGAGTAGGAGTGAGGGTAAGAGAGGGAGGAAGAGAGGAGAAGGAGAAAGGAAGAGGAAATAGGGAGGAGAAGAAGCGGGGCAGAGAAAGTAAGAAGGAAAGAAAAGAGAGAGGTGGTAGGTTGGAGGAGAAAGATTGCTGTACAATAAAAAAGATGGAAGGGAAGAAAGCCAAACCCAAACAAATATAAAAATATTAAGATAAAGAATGAATTGTTAAACTTTAAAGAATAAAGGAGAACAAATATGAATAAATAGCAATAATTAGAAACACACATACAAACATACAATGTATTTTCTTTGAACAGAGTATTTGGCTGGTTCACAAATTTAAACAGTGTTTAGTCATTTCGATTAAATTTACAATTTCTATATTTCCTTTTTGCCATATTTATTCCTCATCTATTTTTTTAAAAAACCAATATTACCCTTCATCCTCATCTCTAATCTTAATCAAATTCAATTTTTCCCTTCTATTCTATATTATACCCCTTCCCATTGTCATCTATTTTTATATCCATCCTCACATTGGTTAATTATATATTACAGTTGTTTAATACAAATTCAACATTTTAATATAAATCAATTAGTTACATAACTATCTTTTTTGTATATTAATCAATATGAACATGAATATTCCAATTATTTCCATGCAATCCAATTTCTTACAAATCCATTAATTATATTTACCAATAATAATAAACCAAATAGTTTCCCCCATATATTCCTCCAAACCACATCCTAACCATTTCTGTTTTCAATACAATATACAATTAATAGTATCTCAATTATTACAATTCCCTAGTTAAATAGAGCTTTTTTTCTTTTGTGTTTTAAAATCTTGGACTCTCCTCTTTTGAACTAAATTTCCCATTGTTTGCACCTACCTTTTTTGATGAGCAAAGAGAAAAAGAAATCTCTCTCCTTGCCTCATTTTGTCACGTTGCAGCAGAGCCTGCTTTACTTTCAGTTTCCTTTTAGCTAGGGAAAAAAAATCACTCTTTGCAGCTAGCAAAGAGCTTGCAAAACAAGAGCTTGCAAAAGAGCCTGTGCAAAACAGCTGAGAGCGAATCAGCTGAGAGTCAGGAGGCAGATCTAATCAAGCCTAAGCTAAAGCTGAAATGAGTTTTTTCCTGCTGTTTGCTTGCAAGGAGGTAACTGCTGGGAGGCACAGGCCAAAGGGTGGGGGCCACCCTTCTTGCCACTTAGCCCCCCGTCGCCCCCTTTTGCCTCTAGCGCCCCCCTGCTGCCCTGCCCCGCCCCCCTAAGGCATCCCACTGCCCCCGGTACTGCCCCCTTTGGCAACCACTGGTTTAACTATTTAACTCCTTAACAACCGGTTCTACCAAAGTAGAATCCCACCACTGGGTCTATCCATTTATTTTTGCAGGCACGGGTCTACTCATTTGTTTTCTTTTGACACTGATCAGCTGTAGGACGGCCCTTTGAAGCACCACGGCAGCTGCAAGGCCAATAAAATTACAAAAAACCACCGAACCGTTTGTTAAATTGCTGACTCGCCCACCCCTTGCCCAGTGGTGCGGAGGGGCGAGGCAAGGGGCAGGGCGACCCAGCAATTTAACAAACAGTTCGGCCGAACCGCCTAGAACTGGCAGAATCCCACCACTGAACCCAGAGTATTTCTGAAGTCAGAATTTTATCTATAGTCTTCTCACTTTTGCTCCAGTTTCCTTCTAACTGCATATATCTTACACATTTGCCTCCTTATAAGACAAGAGGAAGATAAGAGCTCATTATATTGATTCAAACCTCCTTGGCCTAATTCAACAATTACAATGTACTGGAAATGTTGAGGGTTATAGGTTTGGTGAGTACTGGAGCTACCAAAGCCACAATGAGTAGATGACAGAGGTAAAAATGGCAGCAGTGCTCAGGAAAGAAGATAGAACTTTCTTTGTTTGGGTTTTGAGTTGAAAGAAAGATAGGAAAGGGATAATCATGTAAGACTTCATAGCAATCTTCATTCTTTAAGACAGTCTGAGATGGCTCTCTGCCAATCCACTCCAGAAAGGGATACCTTTAATACCCTCTAACTTTTCTTCTCAATTCAGTAGTTCTGGAAATAACTGGGACTGAAAGAAGGCTCATAATCTAAATAGAGAAGAAAGACGGTAGAAATTACAGGGCTCTCTTTTGCTATTTTCCCCAATGAAATGACCCTACTGCATACACTGGCCTACTCATCCTGAATATCTCTTCTGTCCCTTCATAACCATGCCTCCTCACAGTGTGCCAAAAATGTAGATCACCTGAATTAGTTCTCCAGACTTGCCCATTTCCTGGCAGTCTTTGGGGAGAATTTGTTCTTCATCAAGATGCTTCACTTTATTCAAGAATAATTTATCCACAGTCAGGAAAAAGGAAACATAATAGAACATTTCTCACTAGAAGCTCTTTTGTCTCCCTTATGGTTGTTATCTTCTACCTGTTTCTGCACAAGAGAAATTTCTGCAAATAATTTCTCTCATTTTTCTCTCTATTGTAGGCTATCCAAAATAATACAATTATTTTTTAGAAAAAATAACAAAGTTGTCCCAGAAGGACTGCTGAAGAAAAGGCCCTGCATTCTCCTCATCCTCAAGAAGAGCATCAGAATCCGACCTATGCAGACTCTTGGAAATTCCTCCAAGAAGTACTTTCTAGGTTCTGCCTGAAGGCTGGGGCACTTCTGACCTCAGTGCGGAGAAAGGCCAAGAGGGGCAGGATCTCCTCCAAACTGAGACATCATCGCTATTGGAAATGGGACATCATCATTGTGGCATCATCGCTATTGAAAATGGCGGTAAAAAACCTAGAAGGTGATAGAATGCAGGAGAGACCAAGGTTATAATGGGGAGGAGTTGTTAAAAAGGAGCAGAAATCTCTAATATATTATTCTAATCTTCAGGAGAAATGAATCTTTTGTCTCCTGAATAAGTATTTCAATCATCTGAGCATGTCCCACTTTTCTAGATCCTGCAATGGGTGGATCATAAATTTCACCCCCTTTCTGCTTGATGTATTGTGAAGTGGGGGTTGTGATGCCCATTGGTGCCTTAAGTTTACTGTCTTAATTTCAGATTCCCAGGCTTCCAACTCTGTTTTGAGGATGCAAGGGAAAATATGGCACTGCTTAAGATAAGCAACCATTCCCCCTTCTTACTTTTCCCAAAGAAAATCAAACTGTTGGCTCAGCCATCAAGCACTGAGATACAAGAATGTACATCCCAGTTCACATAATTCTGTAAAGAGGGACTTTATTCTTCCCCACTTTTAGGTTCCCTTAATTTTTAAAAAACTTTTCTGAGAAACAAAATTCCCCCCATTGATTCTGATACATCCTGAGAGCACTAGTTTCTTTTCCTCTACTACATGAATAAAAAAAAGGAGAAAAAAAGAGAGAAATTAACAAAAGTGTTTTCCCTGGACACAAAGTTGCCTACCCTTCCATGGGGCAAAATTGGCTCTGTCTACAGGTGTCAAAGCAGGTTCTTTTCAAGCTGAAATACTAATACACACCCATAAAACCATACCCTAAATAAGGGAAGGTGGCATAGAAACTATGGGGATAGCAGGATCTCCACTGTCATAGGGAAATTAATGATGGAATCTACTTTCTCTTCCATCAGATCATACAGTACTGGAGGATCTAAAAAATCTGGAGATGTTGACCTCTGGAGAAGAAATGGCAAAGTAAAGATAGCTCCACTAAAAGTAGAGTTGATGACCATAGCAGAATGAAGAGCTGGCAAGTAAAGCAGCTTTGTCATTCCCCTCTGGACAAGGAAAAGACTTGAGATCACCACAGTGCTTCATACAGTTGTTCCTTGCAAGAAGACCACAAATCAGCAGTCTTCAGTGGGTTTAGAATTCTCAGTCACAAGGGAATAACTATCTTTTTACACAAATTGTAGTAGGTGCCTTCAAAAGGACACTGGGTTTACATATTTTCTTGTTGGGTAAATGTCTAACCCCACCCAGGTAAATGTTATCACCTCCCCACTTCCCATCATACCTCCTTACCTTTGGCTCCTCCCACGAGATATAAAAGGGGTCAACACGTGTTATTCCAGTAGTTCCAGATGAGTACCTGAGAGGAAAAAGGGAGATCAGTGATTCTCTCCTCGATGAGGTCTAGAAACTTGACAAAATTAAAATAAAGGATTTAAGAAAAGATTTACTTGACATCGTGAGTTATTGGGTTAGATCCTAAGCTTGACAAAATGGTAGCAGAGGATGGTTACCCATAACTCTGGAAGATGTCTGATGCAGTAGTTTATTCTGAAAAGGAGAACAGAATAAACACCCGAGCCTACACCAAACTAATGGCTGAACTACGGGCACTCGAGGATGCCATGGCAGGAATCGCCACGACGGAGAACGAGCACGATGAAGACATCCACACATTTCCCAGAGAAGAAGAGCCACAAGAGGAGGATGACTTCAGAATGGCTCTACAGGAAATGATGGAGGCACCCATCGGCAAAATGGAACTCATCACGAAACTCCAAGGCCTCCTAGAAAACCATGGAGCAGCGATGAGCAGCTACAATGAAAACCGGGAAACCGCAAATCCGGTAAGAAAAAGAACACCCCCCACCATAATAACGGGCATGGGTGATTTCAGTTTCGCGCCACAGCCCCGGTGGCCATCTTGGAATGGCCAACAACTAATGAGCAGCCGGGATTCAAAATCCATGGCGCGAAACTGCCCAGGCCTGGACTTGGAAGAGGGGCACCCCGAGGAAGATCATGGGGGACGAGACCCACACAGGTCAAACCTGCCCACCAGGCCTGAAATAAAAAAGGCCATGGAGACCCTAGCAGCAGTATACGGCTCTGCTTTCAGGCCTCCCACCTCAGCCGCAGGCTGTGGAAGAGCCTACAGCAACCAGAGGGAGAACGAGACAGGCACACCGACCCGGCTATCCACCGGGAGAGGGACCCCTCCGCACGCCGCACAAGGGACATTGACCGCCTACGGGCGCACCCCAGGGCAGGACTCGAACCCATCACCCTACCTAGCGCGAAGGCCAAGCCCAAAGGAAAACAACCGGGGCTTCAACTTACCTGCTCCACCGGGCTTCCCCGCTCGCAGCCACGAATCCGTTGCCGCCATCGATGCAGCCGCCACCGTTGCCGCCGCCGATGCCGCCGCCGCTGTAGCCGCCGCCGCAGTCGCCGCCGCAGTCGCCGCCGCCGATGCCGCCGCCACCGCCGATGCCGCCGCCGCCGCCGATGCCGCCGCCACCACCGCCACCACCAGGACTCCGGGCTCGTCGACCATCTCTCCGATCCCCACGGAAGAACCAGCAGCCCAGCAGCATTCCCGGAGCTGCGACGAGGGAGCCAGGCAGGCCAGGGGTGAGTTCGAGCCTCTTCCGAACAGCCTTGGCCTTAACCGAAGAGCAGCAGCAGAGAGCTCCTCACTCAGAGACTTCCATCGACGAATGGACTCCACGCATGCGCAGTCTCCACCTGCAGAAAAAAATGAAAGAAACATAGAGACAAATCACTACAGAGTTGCTACTTGCATACCAGAGCCATATTGCGAGTTCCCTCACTCAGAACACCATGGACAGCTCCCTGCAGTGAGTAACCACAATAATAACTATGGGGCAATGCCTGTTGTTTCCACAAAATTACAATTAGATGGAAGGAACCTCATAGATTGGAGCCAGCAGTTGCAGATCACTTTTATGAGGGAGAACTTACTTTTCTTAATCTCAAACCCTCCACAAAAACCATGGACTTTAGAGGTTGACTGCAACCATCATAGGGCATTTTGTGTTCTGTTAACAAGTATATCTCCAACCATGTACCCCAGCATTGAAAATCATATGACTGTGCATGAAGTAATTCAAAAAATTTACAATCTGTTTTATAGTAAGAGCAGGGCCACAACAACCAAAATTTCCAGGGAATTTTATTCTGCCAGGCACAAAACAGGTGCCTATGAGTGAACACCTATTGAAGTTAAATGTGACAAGGGCAGAATTGATGCATAGGGGTGAGGTAGTGACTGAGGAAAGTATGCTAAGTATTGTAATAAACTCACTGGATAGCAGCTGGGACAATTTCGTGATACAGCTAGACAGTCTCAGCCTAGAGCATCTTACACTAGATACCCTCAGCAACCGCCTGATTGCAGAGGACAATCTGAGAAGAGATAGACACACTTCTAGAAGGGAACCCAGGCCCATAAGAAGGGTAGAATTCCAAGACAAGGTCAAGGGTAGCCCGGAATGTTTTTCATGTGGGTCCAAGGGCCATCTAAAGAGAGATTGCCACAAGAGGAATAGGGACAAGGGATACAGAGAGAGGCGCTCACTAGAGCGCGGGATTTTCAGGGAACGGGGCCGCGGGTGGTCACCCAATCCAGGAAGGAACCATGAACACAGAGATTCATCTAGGGATAGTAACTCAGGTACAATGCATGGGCTTAGTCATAAAGGAACTGACCCCAGACCAAAAACAGATAGAGATATGTGGCTTCTGGACTCAGGAGCCTCCAACCATACCACAAATGACACATACCTATTTGTTTCTTACAGAGAAATGAACTCCACTCTTAGAATGGCAAACCAAAGCACAGCTAAGGTCTTAGGAGAAGGAGATGTATTCATTTCAGGAGTTGGGAAAATTGAGGGGGTACTATACGTACCCGAAATACCTCTCAATGTACTAGCCATCACAAAACTCACCATGAACACACATATAGAGGTAGTGTTCAAGAAGGGCGAGGTACAACTACTAAACCAAGGCAAAAGGGTTGGCAAGGTAATTACACATGATGGTTTACCACACTTCACACCCTATAAAAAGGAAGAGAACACCAACACAACCAACACTGAAGCAGCAGGGGAACCCCAGGGAGAAACAGAGCACACACAAACAGGAAAGAAAAGGGTATCCATTGGAAAGCCCATCCACGATAGTTGCGCCCACCTCTTACATTGAAAGCTAGGGCACATCAGTTTCCCTGTAGTGACAAAAATGCTAGAGTGTACTGAAGGATTAAAAGTAAAGGACTGTAAAAACTATTTGGGTTGTGTGGTGTGTAAGTGTTCAAAAATCAAGGTAAAAGCAAAACCGAAAAGGTCAGAACGCACTACTAATCACACATTTCAGCTTGTTCACATGGACCTAGTGGGACCATTGAGACCTTCCATTGGGCACAAGAAAAGGTATTTTTTAACCATAGTAGATGACTATAGTAGGTATGGTTTTGTGTATTCTCTTAGAAACAAAAGTGAAACATTTCAAAGATTCAAGGAATTTTATAAAAGGGTAGAAATGCAACATGGAGCAAAAATCAGGCAAATAATGACAGACGGGCACGGAATTCATGACAAAAGATCTGAGGGATTGGTTGAGAGAGAGAGGCATATCACATTACACATCCAGCCCTTTCTCACCTTTCCAAAATGGAGTCACGGGGAGGAAGAATGGGGTACTCCAAACGATCGTCAGGTGCGTGCTAGAAGACGCTGGGATGAGCCAATCATTTTGGTCAGAAGCACTGCACTATTCCAATTACACGCTTAACCGATTGTGGTCAAGCTCAATCAATAAAACACCATATGAAATCATGTACAATAGAAAGCCAAATATAGCTCACCTACACGTATTTGGCGCCCCAGCCGACATACATATTCCTTGACAATTAAGGAGAAAGGGGGACAAACTATCCAAAAGATTAAAATTTGTTGGTTATGAACCAGGAACCAAGGGCTACAGATTTGTGGACTGTAATAACAAATTTGTTGTATCCAGGTCTGCAGAATTCCACGAGCACTCGAACTGGTCAAAGATCCACTCCAACGACATCTTTCCTGACAGGGGCACAAGCGACCAAGGCGACAAAGAGTCGAACATTGAAGAAGTGAAGGAAACAAAAGCAACCAAACCAAAACATCATGAGGTGAGGACTGAAGGGTGGAAAGAAGGGCACCCCACCCTGAACATAGACAGCCTCACTGAAAAGGAAGCCGAATGCCTCCACGAGACAGATACGCCCCCTGACAGACCCACCAGATCTAGCAGAAACAGATTACCAAAGAAGTTTGAGGACTATGTCATGTCCATGCAGACGGAACACACCACACCTTACCCAACTCCTATGAGGAAACACTCAAGCTTCCCAGGGGAGAGAGAGAGAGATGGGAGCAGGCCATGGAGAAGGAGATGGAGAGTCTACGGAACCTGCAGGTGTACTCACCGGCCACGATACCTGAAGGCAAGAAACCCATTGGGACAAAATGGGTATTCAAAATCAAGACCCTCGAAGACAACAAAACACTCTACAAAGCGAGGCTGGTGGCACAAGGATTCGCACAAAGGTATCCGGATGACTACACGGACACTTACTCCCCAACTGTTAGAGCCGAAAGTATCAAGAGCGTGTTAGTGATGGCTACTGTACTGGAACTGGGAGTCTTTCAATTCGACGTACAGACAGCATACCTTCACGCAGAACTGGACAAAAGAATATACGTGAAGGCCCCACCAGGGTATAATGAGGGGGAAAACAACACGTGGCTGAATAAGAGCTTGTATGGACTCAATCAGGTAAAAGATGGTATGAGTGCCTAGCCAAAGCTCTCAATACCATGGGTTTCAAAGCCACATCAGCTGACAAATGCTTCTTCACGAAAAAGGAAAATGGAGCATTCAAAGGAGTCCTAGTCTACGTGGACGATATCCTATACATAGGAAAGCAGAAGACCAAGTGCGAGAAATTTGCTACAGAATTAGGAAGTCATTTTTCACTAAAATCATTAGGGAAAATAGACAGATATCTTGGTGTACAAATAACCAGAACAAGCAAGGGCTTCCGACTCTCACCAAAGGAGAAGATCACCGAACTATTGTCAAAGTGCAAAGTGTCTGGGGCAAAATCTTGTGAAACGCCCATGCAACAAGACTTCGTAAAAGGCATGTACAATGAGGCCGAGCCCTTCACAGACAATAAATTATTCAGGTCCACCATAAGCTCACTACTCTACATTGCCAACTGGACCAGACCGGACATCGCACTAGCTGTCAACCTGTTATCCAGGCATGTAAGCAAACCCACAACTTTACACTGGGAAGCCATCAAAAAACTTCTCAGATACCTGAAGTACAGCATCAACGCCCAACTTTGCCTAGAACCAGACCCATCCCTGAAACCAAAACTGAGCTGCTACGTGGATGCCGACTGGGCCGGAGATACTGAGAGCAGGAAAAGCACATCAGGATACGTACTATTCTTAAACGGCTGCCCCATACACTGGTACACTGGAAAACAAAAACTAATAGCCACCTCTACCACTGAAGCCGAGTACATTTGCCTGTGAACAACCTTGTATGGTTCGATGACCTACTCAGCGACGTGTGGACTGAACCATTGTACCCCATTGTGATTCATGAAGACAACAAAGCAGCCATAGAAATTTCAAGGGCAGACGCAGTGGGGCAAAGATCTAGACACATAGACATCAAGTATAAGCACGTTAGACAGTTTTCTGAAATGGGATTCATTAGGGCAACCCACTGTGACACGGAGGAACAAATTGCTGACATACTCACAAAACCACTAGCACAGAAACAACACACGTACCTCACCTCAAAAATATGTGTATATTTGTAAATAGTATTCCTTGTATATAGCAAGTATAACTATAGATATGATGTAACCAACTTCCATTAGACATTTAGAGGGGGTTTGTTGGGTAAATGTCTAACCCCACCCAGGTAAATGTTATCACCTCCCCACTTCCCATCATACCTCCTTACCTTTGGCTCCTCTCACGAGGTATAAAAGGGGTCAACACGTGTTATTCCAGTAGTTCCAGATGAGTACCTGAGAGGAAAAAGGGAGATCAGTGATTCTCTCCTCGATGAGGTCTAGAAACTTGACAAAATTAAAATAAAGGATTTAAGAAAAGATTTACTTGACATTGTGAGTTATTGGGTTAGATCCTAAGCTTGACATTTCTTTTGTAATCAATTTTAGTATTTTGTAATCAATATTATTCTATTCTATATTATATTGAAGATTAAATATTTAACAGCATTTGAACAAAATCAGCATGTGTGAGTGTACTGAGATACAGCTAAGCCAATGCAGGCCTTCTCATACTTCTTATCTGTGTGAAATTCTTTCAAGAACTAACTAATCTCCAGTTTGAAAGGAATTTGGACAATAATATAGAACAGAGATGGACAAAGATGAAGATTTGTGGGTGACAAATCTAGATTGGCATTAAATACAAAGTCCCTAGCCTGCCAACTAGAGTTATGAGCAGTTGCTGAGAATTGTTTGCTCTAAATCCAGGATCTCAGTCTCTTCACATAAACAGCCATTCCTCATTTTCCTCAAGATTTCCTTTTGCACAGACTCTGGTGCCTTTTATTTAGCTCTTCACATCAAGATACCGACATTGGAGACCCTGGAGGATAATACAGGACAACCTGTGTGAGCCAGATCTATTGAGTCTTGGCCATTTGATCATTCAAGAAGTAATATATGTTTATGCATCTGGTCCATCCTTTTCTGACCTAAGGCATATAAGTTAGCACATCAAGAAAAACATGGGACAAGAAATGTTATATTCCCATGGTTGGAATGCTATTAATTGGAATTCTTTTGTGAGCACATTTTATAGCCATAGTAACATTTATGGCCATACTGGAGATATGCCAAGATTACAGTCCTCAAGTTATGATGGCAATTGGAATCGGCTTTGATAAATGATGTAGTCATAAAGCATAACATTGTATGACTGCATTACTTAGTGACAGCAATTCCACCACTTGCTTGCTGTCACTAAGGGAGGGCATTCTGTGACTACAGCTTCCAACTTCCTCTCATCTTTCCCATTGATGTTGCTTGTAGGAAAAAGGCAGGGAATGTCAGAAATCATAATGTGACCACAAGGATGCTGTGATAGCCAGGATTTCAAGAACCAATCGTAAGTCCTCCTTGTTTGCAAGTCACTGAACAAGTGGTTGAATGATGCATTGCTTAAATGGTATAGGCCCGTGATGGCGAACCTATGGCACGGGTGCCACAGGTGGCACGCGGAACCATATTGGTGGGCACGCGAGTGTTGCCCTAGCTCAGCTCCAGCGCGCATGCACACACCGGCCAGCTGATTTTCAGGCCTTCCGGTTCCACCAGAAGTCGTGAAACTGGCTGTTTCCGGCCTCCAGAAGGCCTCCAGGGGGATGACGAAGGCTGTTTTTGCCCTCCCCAGACTCCTAGAAAGCCTCTGGAGCCTGGAGAGGGGGGAAAACGGGCCTACTGGGCCCACCATGCCATCATGTGCCAAAAGCAGGGGGAAGTGGGGGGGGCACGTGCGCATGCGTGGGAGGGCCAGGCGCATTGAATTATGGATGTGGGCACATACACCCGTGACCCCCCTGCTCCCCCCCGCTTTTGGCACGCGATGGCAAAAAGGTTAGCCATCACTGGTATAGGCAGAGAGGAAAGCTGCCAGGAAGATGAAAATCCCGTGATTACACCAGCCTTACCTAGGGAAGAGAAGGAAGGCTGAGGTGACTGAATCTAGTTCCCTTTTCTTCTCAATACCTTCCTGTGACATTAGAACTTTTTCAGAAGGATTCCATGGGTTCCAGTGGATAATCAGAGCATGCTACCAAGAAACAAACACACTCCTGAGGAAAAGTACAGCTTCTCCAATCTTACTAGCAATTGCTGGAGGATGCTGCTGCTAGTTGAATGTATAGCACTTTGCTAATCTACTGCTGAAAGCTAGCAGAGAAAGAAATCCCACAAGCAAAATGTCAGGGTTCCAAGTAACACCCCCCCAACGAAATCAAACTCTGAGGCTTGAAGTTCTTCAAAACTAACTTTTATTAGAGATGTCATATTGGCACATCTGGGAAAACCCAAATCTGAGAGCTTCCGGGTTTTCCTCCACCCAAGAGAAAGTTCAAGTCCTTGCCCCTCACCCACATGTCCATCACACAAACCAATCAGGTACCCTCCGGAACAGAAGATACCTCCTCATTTTTCTCAGCACAGCTGCAGGGCACAATGGCCTTGATTTCCTAAAAGAATTCTATTTTGACTACATATCTTATTCACTCTATACTATCCCCCTTCTCATTTTCCCACAGTAGAATTTGTGGCAGGCCATAAGCCTGAAGGCACAAAAGTAGAAAGATGGCTTCCAGATCTGACACAAAAGCTGTTAAAAAATGGGGAATCTAAGAAAATGTGGTAATGTCATGGATTGGCAGCTGAATTATCTGGACAACCCAAGTAGCCAGATGATGTGAATCTGCGTCATCTGCGTCATCTGAGGTGAGCGTGAAGGGAAAGAAGACAAACCATTAGGAGGAAAAACAAGGAAAGGAAAGAAGATGAAGAAAGTGGACAGAAGAACAGAGTGCAAAGCAGTCTCAAAAAGGCATTGTGAGGAATTACAACAGCCCTTCAAATATCCAACCCAAGAGCCAGCTCTGGGAGGGGGTCACCTGTCAGCTAACCACTGTGGGGAGCCATAGTTTTCTCATTTCCTGATGCTGAATAACTTTTTCCCCAATTCATAATTCACATATCACATCCTAAATGGGGAAATTAAAAAAAAAACACATTCAGGGTTTAAATCCATCTTGATACAACTGATTTCACATGAGGTATATGTGGTCCCATATTACATGCTTTTCTTCGTTCCCCTGTCTTTGTTACCTTGACTTTGTAATTTATTCAGCATCATATGTCTATATGGAGGAAGTTGTCCAATATTGGCCACTGTTATGCATTAGTCTTTGCTTCCTTCAGGAACCAAACATGGGCAGTTTTCAGCTGACCAGAAAAGTGTTCATGCTTATCTGTAAGTGACTTTGATTGCTTATAGAAATGAGCTATTTTATCTATCGACATGACAGACATGGTTAGGTAAGGTTATGCAGGACACACCATAAGAAACAGTCATATGTAAATCTGGAATTACTGAAGGACTAAGTGATAGAAAATAACAAAAGAGTCAGAATGAAAGAAGCAATCCAGAACTTGGGTGCAAATTCAGAAACAGGATTAAAGATGAATCAAGCACATCTGTGTTGAGGAAGGTGTAATATTCAAGCAAGATGGAACAGGAATACAAGACATTTTATTTATTATAACATAATCCAGGGTTAGTCTGCCTCTCCATGCACTGCACATTTAAGGTGCACTGCATGGAATAAATGCATATGGATCTAGAATTTTTAACAATGTAAGAGTTTCGAATTACCTTCCATAGAGCATCAAAAGTGGCAGTTCTCATTCAAAGCATACTGAGGGAAAATGCCTGTAAAATATCTCAATTCAACATTATATGGACAATATGATGTGAAATCTACAATCAAATTGAAGTTAATTGAAGTTAAATGTAACAACCCACCCATTAAGTTCTTCTGTGCAATTGATTTGATTTGCCCAATACTTAAAATTATAGCTTATGTATTTAAATAATGCAAATGTGAGTCACATCAAGCAAGCAAGAAAAGTAGAAATAGAGCAGTTTTGGAACCGTGGGCTTAACAAAAGAACAAACTCATGGCCACTGGGTGAGATTCTACATTTTCAAAAGAAATACCGATACTAGACTAGTAGTTTGCATAGGGTTTGACAGATGTCAAGTATCGCTGAATTTCCCTTGAAAATTTAAAATATTGCAAGCACCCCTGTGAATTTGCTGTGGGATACTGGGGCAAACAGATTGGGGGTTTGGGACTTATGGATCTAAGCCATGAATGAGAGGTACATGCAGACTACTGTTACTGACATAAACACCACTTTCCATAAAAATAGGTAAAGAAAATGAGAAATGTAACTTTGTAAAACATCACTAACTCTTTGGCCATTGCTTAAGACATCAAGAAGGAGAAAGAGAAGAAGAATGCAAATTATATGTTGTTTTTATTTTTTTTAATTTTAATATTCTTATCTCTTTAAAGATAAACTCAGGTCATCTTCATACATAATACATCTATTCAATGTAGTAGTCCTCAGCGCTACAGCAATGGATGAATCTTCTCAAGCTGCTGTCAATCACAGCAGAGAGTTCTTTTGGGGGAGAACAAAAGAGCTGGATCACTGGCAGCTTCTCCTTCATCAACTCTTGTTAAGAGGCCAATTTACTCTTGGTTTCCTCTCGACTGCTCTTTGGCTCTGCAGACCTCGTCTTTGGAAGTGTTAGACATTTCCTGCAGGGAAAGGCAAAGCAGCTTCTCAGTGGTTACTCTTCCTCTGAACACTGTAAGGGCCAAGCTGACCTCTTTCTCATCCATGTCTTTTCCAGTGGAAGACAAGGTTGGAGCCATCCATTGGCTTTTGTATGACAAAGGAAGGCAGAAAATGGAGCTAATGGTTCTTATGTGTGTGTGTGGGGGGGGAGGGAGAGTTGTATCATATTACCATGATATCTCTCCAGGGACAAAGAGAATTAATAGCTGCTGTCTGGTTGCATGGTGTTAGATGCAATCTTTTCCACTTCCTACTCAGTCAAGAGTAGGTGACTTGTTGGTTGATTATTTATTTAAAGCAGGAATGGACATCTTTGTAATGCCATGTTATTTTTGGAAGATAGGCACTGCAAAAAGGCAGGGATGACCATGATGAGAGTTTTTGAGAGTTTCCTTGCTTTTTAGAAGCAAATGTTTCAAACTCCCAATTTAAAGTAGTGGAAATCAGGCCATCAAATTTCAGCAATGATTTATACCAGAAAAAGTATGGAGCCATGAACACCTTTGGGCTTGCAAGTTGCCTATTCATAATTTACAAGATATTTGATTGCAAAGGATCTCTTTTGTTATCAGGCAGAATGACAAAAATGAGCAGGGGGAGAACTTCCAGTGGGATTGCGACATCGCCGGATGCATCTTTTTGAAGCGCCAACCCAGGGCTCCGTAGAACCGCAAGAACAGCGACTATCAGCTGTCTTGCGGTTTGGAAACTTTCCTCCTGGTAAGAGGGGGGAAAGTGAGTAGACAGGTGGGGTAGAGCTCCCTGAGAGTGCCAGATTTTACCCATAATCTAGCGCTCGAAGATGGGAGCTCCCCGCTAAGCCTGTCAGTACTCCGGACCCTGGATGTCTCTGCTTTGCAGAGCTAGATGTCGTGACCATCCCAGCAACCAACTTTAAACAAATACTTTTTGAATCAAGCTGGCGGAGCATAAGCAGCATGAATAAAACAACAAGTATTTTCTTTTTTTTTAACCCCAAAGATTTACCTTCTTTAAAAGATTTTCCTTAAGCTGAAAGTGAAAGCAAGATGGTGTTTGAGTTTCAACGGGGCGTGAAGAAGTGAAAGTTAAAGGTAATTATTGACAAGCCCCTGTTTGAAACGTAAAACTCTTTTTTGAAAAGTGGATGAAACAAGAAAGGAAGTAATTATAATAACTGAAGCAGTAATATAAATTACAAATTGCAAAGGGTCTTTTTTTTCTTTTTGATACTTTTTTCCCCCTGTCCTTTTGGAAGGGAAGGAAGAAGGGGGGCAAGATGGCTGGTCTTTTTGAAAGCAAAGAAAGCAAAGAAGGGTTAATTAACCCTCAGATATGGTCTGATTTTGAGGAAGCTTGGAGCTCAATTACCTCTGCTTTATTGGAAAAAATTGATACTATATTTCAAGCTTCTCAAGCTGGAAACAATGAAATACATGGAAATACTGAGTTGCAATCTAGCAGTGGGGGATTGAATGAAGAGCTGGGAGATGGAAAAGAACAACAACAGCATATAGTAGTTTTTTTTGGGAGAGAAAGATGGATGCTGTGCCGAATAAGGAGCAAGAAATTTTGGAAGCTGATGAGACTTTGGCTACATGAATCTTTTCTTATAAAATCCAACCTGCATTTAAAGAGCTGTTTTCAGAAGAAGTTATATTTCTGCAAAAATTTTATAATATGCAATCCCAAAAAATGCAAAATTTTACTGGAGTTAAAAAAGGCAGAGGGATCAAAGTTAAGAAAAGAGTTCGTAAAAAGGAAAAGAAGAAAGACTGGAGATATGGAAAATAACCTTGCTTGATGAGATGATGGTCCTTAAAAAGTATTGTTTAAGTGTTTAAAGATTTTGAACTTTTGGAAGAAAACATCCAGCAGCTTAATGCCAGTTAACTAAGCGATGAGCGACGATGAGGAGGTAACCTACAGCTGTATTGGAATATTTTGAGAAGAATAAACAGATCACAGCAATGCTGGTGTGTTGGGCTGTGAAATATGCCTTGACCTGAATGATTTGGAATATTTTATTAAGGACTGTAATAAATTTGGACTTAATTGCAATCGCAGAAGTTTTATTGAATATAGTAAATTGGAGTTTTCTGTTTGATCGTAATAAATATAAGGCAAAAGGACTATGGGCCTAGGGCAATTGCAGTTAATCTGGTGGTTTCCCTAATACGTCTGATGAATTTATTAATCTAATTTTTGGTTGGATTTGATGGATACTATTTGAAATACAATTACAAAGTCACTCGGGTTTTTTTTTTTATATAAAGAAGCAATTTTTATTTAGGGGTAGACGCAAATGAAGAAATTCTATATGCTGTTGGAAGATGTGAAGATAAGATGATTAGCAACTGGTTTAATCTAGTATGAAGAATTGAAATGTTTGATATAGCTATTAAATGATGTTTTTAGTTGATTTGTTAATATGTATTGATAAATTAATAAGAGGTTTGATTATTATTTTTTAGTTAGAAAAATTTTTTTTATTAAGTGTTTTAATTATAATTGGACCTTGATGGTTTAAAAGTGGAGGACCGAAGAGTTTATATAGTATTTTATTTTAAATTTGGGGTTTTTGAATGAGGTTTTTTTTTTGTTTTAAATGAAAAAAGTTATAAAATATCTTGTTAAACTGTATAGATCTAATAATCTGTTAAGTATCTATTAGCTAAATTGAGTAATGATAGGTTTGATTAGGTAATACTTAATTGTTTTATTAACTGCTGTAATTATAAATGGATACTAATTTTGAATTAGATGGAATAAGAAGAAAGAAGACTTGCTTTCCTTTTATCTATTTGTTTAATGATTTTGATAAGTGAGAGATGGAGTTGAATTTAGGGGATTTAAGCTGTATTTTATATTTTGTATTTGCTCTGGGAAGTCGGGGGGGTGGTTGGGGAGGGGGGAGAAAATGTATGTAAAACTTTTAAAACTTTTTCAATAAAAAAAAAGAATGGAAGCAAAAAAAAATGAGCAGGGGTACACTTGAGGAACTGGGTGACTTCCTTTTAATTTTATGCAACAGTGAAGATATAAATTAACTGTCTTCAATTAAGATGGTAAAACATATATAGCTCCAGTTGTAATTTAATTTGAAACAATATCAGAGAAATGGCCTGCATTGTTCAGTTCAGCTCAACCATATACTGGTAGTTCCACATACTGGATTGTTCAAAGAGGAAAAAGTAACTGTGAACAACTTTTAGGCTAGTATTATAAAATGTGTCAGCAAGTAATCTGGTTTTATCCACCCTGCTATAGAATTACTTTCTTATGTAGTCCTTTCTCTTACCTTTCTATTTCTTTCTTCTTCTTGCTGTCTTGGGAAGTAATTTCCTGCAGTGCTTCAGTATAAGAGGGAAAAGTATCATTACCATTGTCCACAATGGGCAGTTCTCAGAACCATTTTTTTGGTTAGTTTTATGATTACAAGGAAGAACACTTGTTTATTTGTACTATTCCAGTGACGTAACTAAAGGAGTAATCCTTTAGGCTGTGATTCACAAAAGAATGTTTCATCTAAAGATGAACTAGAAATAAATAGGAAGGTTCTTTGGGACCGTATGTGAAACATACAAGAATGTTCAAGGGAAACAAATTACAACAAAAATAATTTGATATTTTATTGGCTGTTTACTTATCTAAATTTTTAAGTCCTAAGATTTATCATGTCTGTGAAAAAAAATGAAGGAACAGGTCAGGAAAAAAGGAATGAGAAACTACAATAAGGATGAAGCTGGAATTCCTTTTTAAATGCATACTTGGTTTTATTGGAATTGGATGATATCAACTAACCCTTAATATTTAAGAAAGTTTTTCAAAAATAAACTCTGAAATGGTGAGTTTGGAAAGAAGCGCTGATAATCACTTCCATATGTTGATATATAAGAAAAATAGTATTTAAGTACAGGTTTCCTTTGAGGAAAAAAAAAGTCTCAACAGAGTCATACACTCCTTAATTGTTGCCTTTCAATTCTATCAGTTTTTTTCCCAGAGCTCTATTTACCACCTAATTATCAAAGTAGATTGAACATATATTTCAATGTAAGAGCATTTCAAAGCAGTGTCTTTAAAAGAGGGAGAGAGCAAAAGAGCATACAGGTAGTCCTCGACATATGATTGTAATGCCCATTATGGTCGTATGTTTAAATGTCATAAAATGTCAGTTGTGTGACTGACCCAATTTTATAATACTTTTTGCAGTGGCCATTAAACAAACCAACAAACCAATGCTATAGGCATGGTTTTGTTAAAAACCAAAAATGCCAGTTTTCAGCAAAACGTGTAAAACACAGTAATATGATGGTGGGATGCTATAAAAGGCCATATGTGTTGCCTGGTGCCCAAAGTTCAGTCATGTGACTGCAAAGGGGGGTCTGAATGTTGGAACTTTGAATTTGCGTTATAAGCCACATTTTGGGATTGGTGTAATTTTGTTGCTAAGCAACCAGTCATAAATCAAAGACTACCTGTACTGTGCTGCCATCTCTTTAAGGGAGAAATATATACTGTATTAAGAACACTTCTACTTCTCCAGAGTAATCTAAGTGATTAGTCACTTCCACCGAGATGCAGCAATTTAGATGGCTGAGCTTGGACACCAAAATTAATTTTCTTAAAACATTTGCATATTACAGCTCATTTTTTTTAAAAAAAAATCTTAAAAGCAGTTTGCAATAAAATACTGGTCTGCTTTTGATCATAGAAGAAGCTCACTGTGATATCTGGGCTAATTTCTCTCTCTTAGCCCAATGTCTTTCAACATTGCTGCTACTGAGAAAAAAATAGAAGCAGAAAAACTAGACTTTAACAAAGATTCTACCAGAGAAACTTATGTAGAGTTTTAACAATGTTAAGGTAAGAGATCCTTCAATTGAAAGGTAGCTCATCTTGCAAACGTGTTAAATATTTGTTTAACCATACTCTGCATACAGTACAATGCCATAAAAGAACAATAAGCAACTTGCTATAAGCTTCATTTTGTTCTTCTCTGATATATATACATGTATAAATGCAGTGCATTTGTGCTCTGGTTTTCATGAATATGTGCTTTTGTAAAACTTTTTTTCAAATACATTTTTAAAAATATGTGATGAATTTCAGAGGATAACTATATTTGGGTATGCTCAAAACTGCCAAATCAGATAAATTCATATTTAAATGTCAACTAAATAAAATTATCTCTCCTCCCTATTCTATATAGTAGGTTCATTGTAATTCTGAACAGATATAAGATTCAACATGATTGACAATCATGTTCACTTGTATTTTGGGTATAAACTTGACAAATAACACATTCATTCACAGTATGAAAGAGGAAATGCTTGAAGATCTATGCCAATTAAATGTCATCTTGCAAAGCTGTTCATTTTAAAATGGCAAAATATGAATTGTGCCTTGATTTATCTTACAGACTTTTCTGTAGCTTTCTCAAAGCATTAAAATCCTTGCAAATCCTATTAGAAGGACTTGGTGATATGGAGCCTTTAACAATGAGGATGTTATGTGACAAGACTCTAAAAAGCTGTTGTAATGATATATCTCTGTCTAACCTCAATCAGTGGCCAAGACAAGTAAATAGCAGAGAGAGAGCCAACTTAATGTCATGCAATGATTCTTGGGTTATGACACGTTGCAAAGTATCTTGGAATCAATTACATATTCCAAATATGGTCTTACTGGAACTGAAGCAGTTTCCATACAAACGCAAACAATGAGGGATGCATACATCCAAGTTATTGTAAATCCCTTCCCAATAACCTGGATTTTAAGATAGTTTATGGTATATGTGCTTAAAATGTGCTTGAAGTCTCTTTTACTTCAATATAGCAAAGAAGTAAAACGGACTAAAGATGGAAAAACTATTATATTGAGTGCTGGATGGAAAGAAAACAGGGAAATAAATTGCTGAAGCAGATGTCTGTTATGAATGAAGGGGGGGGTTTGAAAGAAGGAGGGGTGGGATAATATTGGTAAAATATCACCATTTCCTGCTCAAATAATTTCTCAAGAGTCAGCATAATAGTTTATGAAGTACTAAAATTACTGCAAATGCTCTTTAAGGCACAGCTTGACAACCATGTTAAAATACTTTCTTCCAGTCCCTGGGCCAGCTGAAGACTGTGCTGGCCTAAACCAGGGGTCTGCAACCTTAAACACTCTAAGAGCCATTTGGACCCGTTTCCCACAGAAAAGGAAACACTGGGAGCCCCAAAACCCTTCCTGTGCCTGACTATTTCCTGAGCGGCCGCAAAACTAGCTTATGTAGTTGAATTAAACATTCTGTTTTCTTCTGAAACTTTTCTTTTCTTTGATTTATCCATGGTTGGCCTACCGGGGGTTGAAAAGCTCAATAAATTGCATGCCGTCGGGTGTCACACATTGGTGGATGCGACACATATTTTGAGTGACAGGGAGCCACAGCAGAGGGGTGAAAGAGTCACATGCGGCTCCAGAGCCGCAGATTGCTGACCCCTGGCCTAAACCGTGCCAACTCCATTATAATTTTATTCAGTCTCAGTGATAAGGGTGATGACTGATTGCAATCCTCATTGCTTTAGTGCAGGACAAATTAAGGAAAGTAATTGATGGATTCTGCCTTCATTTCCCCTCTGACCTGAGTATCAACTGCTTGTGAAAAAAACCAACCACTTCTTAAAATTTGGAGGAAAAGGATGAGTAATTGTGAAAGATCACAATGGCTGGTTTAGCAACCTGTTACCATTTCTCAAGGTAGAATAATTACAAAACATGGCTCTAGTGCTCTTTTGAAACAGTGCTAGGCCCATTAGTAATAGTGGTCCAACTGGCAGGACAGAGTCATGCAAGGACCATTTGGAAAAAGCAATTGATAACAGCAACCAGAATTGGCCTGAGGAGAAACCACACACTAATGTCCACATATCAAAAACAGTAAAAACATGAAAATCCTTGTTGGTAGATAATAACAGAGCCAGCAATACACAGTTAGCATAACCTGGCTCATTCCTGATTTGAGTCAATTGTATCTGCAGCAGGGGTGAAATCCAGCAGGTTCTGACAGGTTCTGGAGAACCGGTAGTGGAAATTTTGAGTAGTTCGGAGAACTAGCAAATACCACCTCTAGCTGGCCCCAGAGTGGGGTGGGAATGGAGATTTTGCAGTATCCTTCCTCTGTCATGCCCGCCAAGCCATGCCCACAGAACCGGTAGTAAAAAATTTGGATTTCACCACTGATCTGCAGCATAACACTTAAGGCCATATAGGATCTGACAAGTGCTTCAGAAAATGCCCTTCAGAATTAAAGTACATACTGTAATTGATCACACAAATATAACCAACAAAAATATATAAATGCTTTGATTTCCATACCCATAGCCTAAATAAAGAGATACTACCTCCTGCCACTAGTGTTTCACTCTGGATTTCTCAGCCCTTCTCTTAATTGTCATGAACTTGAAGGAACCAAATTCCATCCTACTGCACTACCCCATTTTTAAAATCCATTACTCAAAGGGCAACTGTTGAAATATATGAATGGCTGCATTCACACTACATACTTAACCTGGTTACTGAATTAATACATTTTATGGGTTCACATACTATATTGAATGATACCTACCAAATGGGTTGGATTTGCATAGCATTCAGTGTCAACAACAACAACAACAAATAGCCACAGGAGTCTAGGATCTGTAGTGGAATCATGAAAAAAGCCAAGGAGTTAGTAGAGATCACCCCTTTCCCTAGGTGCATGTTTTCCCCCTGTGATCAATACTTATAGGCCCTAATGGATTAATGTGACTTTTATGACATGAAACCAGCATTCCATAGCTGTGTGTTTACTTTAGACCCTCCATTTAAGTTTTCAGCATAACATGATCTCAGACCCTCAAACACAAGGTCAGCTGCTTTTGGAGATTGATTTGCACAATCAGCATGATTGTCACCATGATATCTTTATCATGTATACCAGCCCCCTTTTTTTCTCAAAACAACAGAAAAAGTAGGTAGGTAGGTAGGTAGATTTGTTTGTTTGTTTGTTTGTTTGTTTGTTTATTTATTTATTTATTTGATTTGTATACCGCCCTACTCCTGAAGGACTCAGGGTGGTGAACAGTTAACAATAAATACAGACTATAAATATTTAGAAACTGATTAAAAATACAATTGAATAGATTGATATAGAATGGAATTAAATTAAAACATTCTCAAATTTATAGGGTAGATCCAAATTTAAAGAATTTAATGGTTTGAAGGGAGGTTAGGCCAGGCCGGCTTGCATGAATAAGAATGTTTTGAGGGTCCGGCGGAAAGCCCGGAGATCTGGGATTAATCGTATCTCCGAGGGCAGCTCATTCCAAATTGTGGGTCCTCCCACAGAGAAGGCTCTCCTTCTGGGGGCCACCAGTCGACATTGTTTGGCTGACAGCACCCTGAGAAGTCCCTCTCTATGGGAGCGTACTGGTCGGTGGGAGGTTTTTGGTGGCAGAAGGCAGTCTCGAAGATATCCCGGTCCTAAGCCATGGAGCGCTTTAAAGATGGTAACCAAAACCTTGAAGCGCACCCGGAAGACCACAGGGAGCCAGTGCAGCTCGCGCAGAAGGGGAGCCACATGGGAATGCCCCGTTGCTCCCATAACTACCTGCGCTTAACCCTAACGTTAACTCTAAATCACTCCTAAGAAATGACCATCAACTCAAGAAAGGTGCTTTTTGCTAGCTGGAATAATCTGAGAAACATTCCTAGTTGCTTTTGATGAGAATAAGGGGTAACTATCTACCCAAAGGATGCGAGATTCTGGCCTCTATTTGCACTCCTTTCCTGATTTTATTGCATCGCCTATGGGTATTTCCATTCTATATTACGTGTTGCAATTAACATTACTCTTTCGATATGCTTTGCTTATAAATCCTTTCAGCTTTTTATCTTGTCTGTTTTATTGCTTTTGAATCCAAAAAACCATTTACATTTTAATGAGGCAAAGCACCATGTTGAGTGAATGCATCAATTAGCTCTCCAACAGACTTGCTCTTCCTCAAACAACTAGGGAGTTTTATTCTCTAATCCACATTTTCCACTCTGTCTGGCATTGCTCAGGCAGGCTAGAAAGCTAGAGGACTTGCTGGCACAAGGTACATCAATCAGTGCAAAGGAAACAGGAAGAAAAAGGTAAAGGCAAAGATAAATGAGCAGGCTTGTATCAAATTGAATGGGCAAAAATGGGCCCCGTCAAGAGAAGGGAAAGGCAAAAGATGGTGATGACTAATGAGATCATTCCTAGTCCTCCTCCTACAAAATGCCTGATTTAGTTAGCCATTCATCTACTTAGCTTTCATTAGGTGTGATTTTAGCAATATGAAAAGCTAGCTGTGTCACATGTCATCAGGTAAGAGTCTTTCCCTCTGGAGACAGGAAGGTCCTAACATCCCATGAACTTTTCAACAAAAGCTTTCAGGACATTACCGCTTCTTTCAGCTCAGCGACGCCAGCAGCAAATGCAGAGGAATAGCTGGCAAAAGAGAGACAAAATAGACGGAAGGGCGAAAAAGTACAGTAATGCTCCAGGGGCAACAGAAATTCAAATGTTAATCCCGATCACATTTTATCTTCTTCTGGAGTTGTGCTACAACCTAGGAATGATCACTAGGTGGCGGCAAATACTCTTTCTAGCCCCCTGCTCATTTCTTATCCTTTCAGGGGCCCCCATTCGAGCCCTCACCATTCCCATTCATATTCCTCAACTTTGCCCAATGCTATCCCTAACTCAATTCCGATCAGGCCAGGGAAATAAAAACACACATAACTGCATGCTTTCAACAAAAAGCAAAGCAGGGAAGGTTGTGGGGAATGGCAGCTCAGAATATAATAACTGCAGCAAGTGGAAGGGAATGCAGCAGAATTTAAAAGTTGACTGAAAGGAGCACTGGCAAATAACTCATGGCACAGGGAACCAGGAGCAGATATGAACCCACTTCCCTGGCCCATCTTTACCCAACATTCAGTAATACTCTTGAATGCATTCTTCCAGGCAAGGTGGATTTCCAATTACGCCTTGATGATTGGCACCATGACCTCAGTGATTCATGGGGCCAAAGTTCTACGATACCACTCTTATTACACCTACACTATCATTTAGTATCACATTCTGGGCTTTCCATGGAGAAGATCACATCCAGAGTTAAATCGACCAATGCCAAAGAATACAGTTGTTCCACCTCTTGCTCAGAGTTTCTTAATCTTGGCCATTTTAAGATGTGTGGTCTTCAACTCCATACTGGAGTTGGCTGAGTAGCAGTGGTGGGTTCTACTTACCTTTACTACTGGTTTGCAGTAGTGTGTGTGCTTGCTTTGCTTGCGCGCATGCGCAGAAGCATTTTGATGATGTAAGGATCTGTGGGCGGAGCCTCCCACCAGTTTTACTACCGATTCTATAGAACCGGTGCGAACCAGGGGCAACCCACCACTGCTGCGTAGTATATACTGGCTGGGGAATTGAAGTCTACGCATCTTAAAATGATTAATGTTGGGAAACACTGCTCTTGCTCATTGAGATCATCTAGCATTTGTCCATAGCAGAAGGTTTCTGTACTATTCTTCTGCTTTCTCCCTCTCAAACCTAGATTCTCCAGTGGCAATCCACTGCCAAGCTCAAGGTGGCCATGGTTCAGTGGTGGGTTGCTCTGAATTCTGTCTGGTTCTTTAGAACCGGTAAAAAAGCAGGGGGAGGCTCCGCCCACCCACCTGGAAGTCATAATTGATAATCTGCGCATGGCATGCACAGAAGCGTGCACGCTCCCATTGTGAACTGATAGTAAAGTTAAGTAGAATCTACTCCTGTCATGGTTCATAGATAAGGATAAGTTGAGCCATTGAAGTAGGATCCCACTGTCAGCCATATATTCCTGGATAACATCTCTCATTTCAAAAAGATGGGATACCCTTTTGTTTATTACACAAGAATTAATTCTTTGAGCTGTTTCTTTATGACTTTCTTCTTGTCTATGCAATGTTGGCAGGTACAACAAATGCTTCACTCATTATTTTTTTCTTCATCATTTTTTTTTATTTACCTCCTGCACTTGTTCACGGGTCAGGAGTTCTGACAGGATAGGCAGTATTTGTGCTATTTGTTTATATTTTATTTGTCAATTTTATATGGCTGCCCATCTCACACAGAGAGGCTCTAGATAGCATGTAGCAGAACTATCTGGTTCTTTCCCAGTTTCTTTTATGCCATGGATAGTAAGGAGTCTTTGGTGGACACTGGCTCTGAGGATGGGTACCAACCCTGACCTGACATTGTACATACTGGGGTTAGAGGTCCTTTATAGCCAGTTGCTTCCTCCAAATAAGGCTAGTGTGTTTGTGTGCATTTGCATGTGCATGTCTGTAGATCCTAGAGATAGGGGAGCTATACGCAAATGAATAATGCTGACTGATATTTTGATATTCCTACAACACGAATTAGTTTAAAATGGAGCATGATTGGGTTTGAATTAGTATAAATTTAACCTCCCCCCTTCCAGGTTAGATCTCTGGGTCAATTAGCTCACTTTTTTGTATACTCATGACACACTTATATCCCCCCCCCAATTAAGCATGCATGGGAAAATATCGGACATTTGCAACTAGGATGTGCTATTGGCAGAGCTTTGTGAGGCACAGAGCAATTCTTGTATTTCTACAAGGAAAGAAACTAATTGTATAGATGCAAAGAGATGTGCAATTAGAACAGATAGACACAGCAGTGAGATCTGATGTAACCCTGATATATTGACAGATCCTTTTAGAATATTGTTTCTGCATACCTGTCTACTGTATTCAGACAGATTCTTTGACAAGAGAATCTATCAATCAGATTTTAGAAATAGCACCAACTTCTGAGTATAACACAATCACCTATAATTTAATTCACACAATGTACTAAAGCTTAATGTGGCTTGTTTTTTTGCTCAGAGTGGCTGAGCAAAAGTATGGCTTATTTAACAATTTAAGGTTAGATAAATCATGGATTAAGAAGATACTTAAATCTGGACTGTCTTCCAATTGCTTTTGCAGCAAATTAATAGGAAATGTGTAATATTAAGTGCTTTAACTGAGAAAAAAGCTCTATACAAATAACCAAGATGGAAGCATTCCTCTGCATTACTTCTCTCAAAAAACAGGCTCCCCCCAACTCCTTTAAACAGATTGGGAAAGCATCCTATGAAGAAAATCAAATAATAATTGATACATGAAAAAAAAAAGGAAGATAGCAGTCTTATTTCTTTTTGCCTCTTTCCTCAATTAAAAAAAACCCCATCTGAATATTCCTGCTGCAGTGCTGAAACAGGAATGCTTGGAAACACTTATCAAAACCAATCATTTTAACTGCACCTGCCTATAGGCATGGAGATTCAGTGCCCAGATATCAGTGGAACTACATATACTACTGAAGATGTTCTTGAGAGCTGCAATCAGCTGTTGCAGTCAAGATAGGGCAAAGAATTGGTTTTCACTAGAAACGCAAACATATCCTTTAGATGCGCATCAAGGTTTCATAACTGAATGCAAGGATGTTTTTATGTTCCTCTACAAAATTGCCTATGTATTTATTACATCTGTTGAAAAAGACAAAAATGCAGATGCTCAGCTGCAAACCACAAACCTCATGTCCATAACAAGTAAGCATCCAGGGAGGAACTGAAATTCTATCACAAAACAGAAGCAAGTAGCAAAAGGAAGTGAAGCCAACAAGATTGTAAAGAATGCTCCCCTTTTGCACCTCACTGAAAATTCACTGCAACATATAATTTCCAGAATGTGGAAAAACAACTAATTTTGTCTTTATCATTTTACTTCCAGGAAAGATCGAACACTTTTGCATGAAGCTCCTGGAAAGATTTATCTCCTAACCTATGGGTCAATTTAAAGAGAGTTTTAATTTTCTAATGTAATAAACACAGTTTCGGAGACTTCTCTTTCCTACATGGCATCCATGGTGCTGATGGCTGGATGCATCTGATACCATTTTAGAATTCCAAATGAATGGAAGGAATCTAATTCATCTTCTGTGATTGCACATCTGATGATCCACTACCTTTTCAATGGTTCATTGCTCAGTGCAAACTCTTACTATTGAAGTACCCCAAAGAGATCTTTGCCACACATATACTGTTAACCCTGCCTTTTCCCAAACCCTTAGAAAACTGCACATTCTTTCCACCTGCTTCCATTTTCCTTCTTTTATCCTGCTGGCTCCCTTTTCCATCTTTCTGGAGGAATGGAGTTAAAGAACTGGAAAGCATTCCAAGAATGAGTTAACAAAATACAAATAATTCCTTGACTGAAAATCACTTGTTTAGTGACCATTTGAAGTTATGGCATTGAAAAAAGGGCCATGGCCATTTGTCACATGATCATTGCAGCATCCCCATGGTCACGATTCAGGCACTTGGCAACTGGCATGTATTTATGACAGTTGCTCTTTCCTTGGGTCATATGATTGCCATTTATAACCTTCCCAGCTGGCTTCTGACGAGCAAAGTCAATGGGGTGGGGTGGGGTGGAAGCCAGATTCACTTAACAACTGCAGTGGTTCATTTAATAATGGTGTCAAAGAAGGTCGTAAAATGGGGCACAAGTCACTGAACTGCTATGCTTAGCAATGCAATTTTTGGGTTCCATTGTCATAAATTGAGGATTACTAGTAATCAATGGAACCTGAAGAAATATTGAGGTATGTTGTTTGTGGCTTCTGCTGCCGGGGCTCCGGGCTTTCCATTCTTTTTATTGCTTCCCCTCCCCCCTGGCCTTAATCTTAATCTAGCCAAAAATGTTCCCAGATTAGATTATTGACAGAAGTGGCGAGATAGCCTTTACCCTCAAGTTTATAATCTAGAAGTGACAATAGTGGAAATTGATGAGGGAAGCTCTTCTTCCAGTTGTCGTCTTCTAACAAACTAGAAGGGCAAATATTTCAGGTTAGCCTTGTAAAGTGGCTGTTCTGTCAGAACAGACAATGATATTTATTAGCACACAACCCATTTACACATTCATTTATTTGGCTGCATATGCCGCTTCAATCCAAAGAGAATTTTGAGTACTGTAATTCACGTTTCTGTTTTCAGTTAAGATAAGAACTAGATGTCATTTCTAAAATAATACAATAGTGAAGAGAATTACAAATAAATTAAGGCCATAAAAATATTTTTATTATGAAACTAAGTTTCCTCCTCCAACTCTCAACTAACATTCCTTGGTTATACTTTCATCTTCATTTCTTTAGCTTTAGACTGCAATCCTAAAATCACTTACCTGGGGAAAATTTCCATGGGATTCAGCAGGATTCACTTTTGATCAGACAAGGACATGACAAGGACAAGTCTTTTCAGGTTTTTAACTGATTACAGTGGATTTTCCGTTTGTACGGGAAAAATAAAATATTCTAATGGGGAACAAGTACACTATGAATCCAACAACTAAAAGCCAAATCTGAATTGAAATGGGCAGTTCTGTCTTCACGTTTTCCAGTTATGCACGAGTTCTCTGCCTCATATATGTCAAACTCTAAAAAAGTGTTTGCAGAATATTGCAGAACAAAAAGTCTCATAAAATCTGGGAACAATTCATTTTTGCCAGCCTGAACCAATCCTGTGTGCCACTGTTGCAGTATCAGATTTTCTCAGATGTGACAGTCTGAAAGCAGGGAGTAAATCTATGGAGATTCATCAACTTGTGTTATTTCATTGAGACAGCAGCTTCAAAATCTATGCAAAAGTTGAAAAGTCACACCTATGGATTACTGGACTGTGCAATACTTTCTAATCTTGATCTTTTGCTAGTTTTGATTTTAATGCATTAAAAAGTTCAATTTATAACTACGTAATGATGAAGGATCTGCATCTTATATGGTTTTACTTCAAGAACTGTGAGAAACACTAAGTACTGTATAACATTAAGTTGGGTGCAGTGAATGATCTTGCTCAGGGTTGAGCAACCAATTTTTAGCTTGGGGACATTTTTTCAAGGGAAGATTAACTAAGCAATTCACTAATCGTAAGAAAATCTATCAATTGTTAGAATCTCACTAACCCTTCCCACAAAATTTAAGTGAAATATGATGGCAAACTAAAAAAAATATTTTTTTCGTAAAATATATATTAATTTGTAAAATTAAGAGTAATAACAAAATTATTACTTTAATTAATTCAAATGCTGGCTTATTATAGTATGATTGTATTAGACACGCTGCAGACAAAACCATATTTTAACAAACAATTGAGTAGTTAAACTTTTTTTCCACGCTCCAAGCATTATGCTGGATTCAACCAGAGAAATATTCCTGTCTATAACAAGGAAGAAGTCATTATAGGTATTTACTGACATTACTGTGTAGTGTGTATATATAGATATAAGCCTTGACTGGCAGCAACAAAATGTTTTGGCTGTGATAAAATACTCCCACCTAATGTACACAGATGAGAAATGCAAGAAAAAGCTACTGAGTACTTCTAAGACATGTGTGTTCATCTAATGTTATTTTTTCCCCATGGAGAATAGCAATTTCTTTCCATGATCAACTCAGGTGTTCTTAGTATTTGTCAGCACAGAATGGAGTTCCTAAGGAAGAGATGATTTTAACTGTTTTTACTTAAAGTATCTTAGTCAATTTCTCCCAATAGTATGTACAGGATTTCAGGAGAAATGAATTTTTTCTTCAAGTTGCAAGAAAAATCCCACTACTAGGGAGATTCATGCTAACTCATTCTTTCAGTCTATTAATCAAAATTATATAGCCACCCATCTGACAAGAAGTATCTCTGGGAAGTTTACAACAAAGATCTACAATAATAAAACATGTTAAAATAATCATTATTTGAAAAGTTTTAGAAGCATATGGCACACATGACGTTAGACTAGTAAGGGAGCCACTTCAAGATCTCACTGGTCTTGAGCCCCCCAATCTTGAATGGCAAAGCTAGGTCTTGAGGGACTTCTGGAAAGTAAGTAAGGATGGAGCTGATCTCACTTCGGGAGGGAGGGAGGGGGAGGAGGAGAATATTCTATAAATCAGGCACCATAACAGAAGGCCCACCTCCTGAGACCCACCAAATATAATTGTTTAACAGATGGGACCTGCAGCATGTCTCTTCTGCTGGATCTGATTGGATGAGGTGGTATAATCAGGGAAAGGCGGTCCCTCAGATAACCCAGCCCTCTGCCATGAAAGGCTTTAAAGGTTAAAAACAGCATCTTGAATTGGACCCAGAAGTAGATTGGCAACCAATGCAGCTCACGGAGCAGACATGTCACATGTGCTGTTCTAGAAGCATTTTGCACCTGCTAAAGCTTCTGGATACTCTTCAAGGACATTCCCATATTATAGTAATCCAATCAGGAGATAACTGGGGCATGAGTGATTGTGAGGACTTCTCTGATCCAGGAATGGGTGCAGCTGATGTCTTACCCATGACTGCACCTACTCACTGAGTAGGAGTCGTGAGACCAGGGGGCTCCTCAGATTGCTCATCAGGTCTGTTTGGGGCAATTCAAGCCAATCCAGCACCAAAGATAGTATTTTATCAGACTTTTAATGTTCTTTCTTCCTATTTTTCCCACAATAACAGCCCCATGAAATAGTTGGGCTGAGAGAATGAATGATCCAAAGTTACTCAGTTCTGGAACTGGCAGGCCTCAAAACCCAAAGCTATTCAGTAATTTCCAGGATTCAATTGAAATCCGTTCTTCCAATTCACACCCTTACAGCCTCCAGACATCAGGGGAAGACATTCATAGCATTGCTTAAGTCATTAGGGAAAGATACCATGTTTTCCCGAAAATAAGACCCTGTCTTATATTTTTTTTTGAATCCTGAAATAAGTGCTTGGCCTTATTGCCATGGTCTCAAAAGCCCGATCAGGGGATGTCTTATTTTGGGGGAAACAGGGTATATATAATTGATAAATATATATGATCAGCATGCTAAAGATACTTCATTCTATGGGAATGGATGAGCTTGCCCAACAGCCTCATATAGGAATTGAATACGAACGGAGAGCGCACCTAACCACGTGGCACCCAATATACAATAATAGGGGCTGTGGGTGGGATCTCCCTTCCCCAATCATCACCAGCTGGAATTGACCTTGGAGAAACCAGTATAACAATGCTGCTCATGCTCAATCCTGCTTGACAGTAATCACCCAAAAGTGCAACCAATGTCATTTTCAACCTATACTCAGATCTGAATTCTGACTGAAACGAATCCTGGTAATCCACTTCAACAAGGTATTTGGAAGTTGTTGTGCAACCAACTTCTCAACCACTTTCATAACATGGAGGTTATACTGGGTGAAAGTTGTTCAGTATTCTGGAGTCCAGCAATGGCTTCTTGAAGAGGGGATAAACCAAGCCCTCTTTTACAATAGGACCCTCTCACTCAAGGAAAAATTCTCCACAAGAATCCACTCATACGATGCCCACCCCCCAAGCTTTTTTAACAAGCCAGGAGAGGCACTGTTCTAAGGAGAGGTGGTTGAGTTTACAATCCTAAGGACGCTGCCCATTTCCTCAGATCCAAGAGGTTGAAACCATTTCCAGAAAATTGGGCAAGTCTTCTCCCCAGGCCTCACCTCCACACCTGCAAAAAGGCTGGCATCCAACCCCAAGCAAATTCAAGTTACTTTTGTCCAGATGCTGAAAAAAATTCCTTTGTACATCCTTGCAGATGGTTCTCTGATCACCGGATACCTAAGAAGGCACATGTCACCTGAAATGGCCAGCTATCCACAGTTGCAGTAAGGGTGGTGGAGTAGATGCTTCATCATCCTTACTGCCACAAGGTAGGCCTTATTAATGGCTGAAAGCTCTGTTTGGTCAAGTTCACCTTTTGTGAGCACCAGCAATACTATAGATATCTCTTCTTCAAATTTGTCAACTCTGTGAGTGGGAGAGATTGCATGGATGTGATCCGATCTAAAGCTCAGCTTCACCCCATTCTAGGCAGTGACCAAGGCTTCAGCTGGACTGTGCAGCAGGCCAACACGAACAGCCCCCGATTCCCTCTGAAAATCATCCAGGTTCATCAGTCACTAGGGATGGATGAATCAAATGGGTCAAGACTCCCTGCAATGGATAGTGGTGCTAGAGAAGCCCATGGTCATTAGAAGTTGATTTGATCATGACAAGGGAGAACTCCCGCTATTTCAGAACACATAACCACTGCTCAGATCCAGTATGAGACCACCCTTATCCAATTCAGCTAATATTTTTCTTTCTGATATTTTCCGATCTACAACTTTAGGGCCTGGATCCTAACAACAAATAATCATATACAACGTAAAGAATCAAAAGTATCACTGCATATGATGAACTGTTTGAATTACCAATTAAATTAATTCAAATGGATCAATTAATAGTCAACAACCAACTGGTCAAGAAAAAAATCGAAGGCTGAGACAGAGCACTGCTCTTAGCTTGTTAAAATTCATTTTAAAATTGACATTCTCTTGTATTTCTTTCATATGCTGAAACAACAGCTACTGGAGAATGCATATTCAATCCAAGTTATCAATTTCAAGCCAGAATCAATCAGCCAATCAATCCCCAAATGCATAATTGTAGGCATGAGAGAGTATAGTTGCTGCTTGCCTCACATTCTTCATATGCATCTCTTTCCACCCCTTCAACAGCTCTTCTGATGTGTTTGTACATATACCTGTACACAGAGATAAAATATTTTTTCTCAAGATTATACTCCAGGCATCTGATAAAGTGGGCTGTGATCCAGAAAAAGTTAGCAGTCATAGATATGTTAGCTTTTCAAGTGCCGCAAGTGTTATTTCTGTTGCATGAGATAAGCTATTCCATCAGAAACTGCATTATAATAGTTTTCAACAGTAATAGATGCATTAACATAATGCAGCAAACATAGGTGAAAAAAGTCAGTGTCTTAAAGACAATTTCTGAGCCACTGCCACAAAATATAGGGTGAGGTTCAATAATTATTTGTTATACTAGAATACTTCTCCAGGCTGCTCACCATTTGCTATTTTCACTCATAGCAGCTCTTCAGAGATCTTTCCCCTTATTTCCCCCCCCCCCCCTTTTAGTTGAGAAGCCAGAGAATAAACTTGGAGTTGTCTGCATGCAAATCAGGTATTCTATCCCTGAGTAAATTTAATAGCACCATTAAGGCTGTAAATGCAGACACCCTATAGCAGGGGTGTCAAACTCAAGGGCCCCGGGGTACTTAGATCTGGCCTGTGGGGCTGGCCAAACTGAAAACAAAAAAGAAGAAATGTTTCCCCTTTTGCATTTGAGCATGCATGAAGGGACAGGAAAGAAGAAAGGGAAAGAGGAAAGACAAAGATAAAGAAGGAAAGGTGGGAAGAGAGCAAGGAAGGAAAGAGGGGAAGGAAGAAGAAAGGAGAATAAAGATGAAGGAAAAAGAAGAAAAGGAAGGAAGAAAGGAAGATTATAATGAGCGAGGGAGGGTCTCAGGGAAATCCTGCCTTAACACTTGCCCAGCACAGGTGCCCCCAACACAAGTCCCGTGTCATGCCCCCCCTCCAAAGTCAAACACAATACTGATGCGGCCCTCAATGAAATAGAGTTTGACATCCCTGCCCTACAGTAAGATAGGCCAGATACCCTGCATCAGTATGCCTTCCAAAATAAATGGATTCAGACTGGCAGGCCTCTTATACTGTCACAACAGGAAAGTAAATGATGATATCCGCTTCAGAAGATCATCTAGTGTGATCTGAATGATCAAGGGGATCAATAGTCTGACTCATGGAAAGGAGCTCCTAACATCCAGGGACTGTGCCTGCTGTCTACTCATAACAAGTACAGTGATCCTCTGGAAGTGGCTAACTGGATGGTCAGTTGGCTGTTCTGATATTCTTTCATTAACTGAGATATTCCTAGATATATTTTCTTCAGTGTCCTGTTTTTCCAGTAAAATGCAGAAACAGGAGATTTTGAAGATTAAATTATCACAATATCTTTTGCAATCTCAGAGAATCAATTCAAATCATCTTATGCTGTCAAGTTTCAATAAATCATTTTAAATGCATAAAAGGAGCAATACTCGAATTGGTGAATGTTTCTGAGAACATTCATCTTGGGATTTCAGCCACTTAGTAGATGTCAATTTAGTCCTATATATTTTATATATATGAAGACCCCGTTTAAGCTCTGGCAGTCACAAAGAAATAACAGAAAGCTGTCTAACATTGAAATTAAGTTCAACATACCATACCATACCATACCATACCATACCATACAACACACCATACCACACACCATATACCACACACACCACTATACCGTATTTTTCTCAGCTAAAAGTTGTACATGGCTATTATAGTTTTTACTTTCATTACCAAATATACAGAAAAAAGTACCAAAGTAAAAAAACAGTACAAAACTTAATTCTGTATAAATATGAAGTCTATTGAAACATCTTTACTTTCATTGTTGAATGAGCCAGATAATATGTCCATTGAAAAGTAAATTATGCATTCTAGTGTACTTGATCCTAAAATCAAGACCTTGGCTGTTAAGTACTGTGTATCAATGGAGTCAGGCAAAGTCTAATATTTGTAAGATCACTTCTTTCTCTTTTTTTATTTTTTTGAGACCACCCATTTCACTTTCGGAAGATGGTTGAAGAATAAAGATGCAATGTTCAATTATGAATTATGAATTATCTTCTTCCAGAGCACATCAAGATGTTTATCATACCAATCTAACATGTTCCCCATTACACATTGGTCCAAATTGTGCTTTCAACTCTGATGGGAAAGACATTATTTATATAGTTCAGAGCATGATGGTATTCAGGCAAACACCACAAAATTAGTCCACTATGTATTGTGGCATACAAATCTTGAGATGTTTCTTGATATGCCAAAATATTACTAGTAAGTCTTTGTTCTAGGAACTTATTCCAATAGGTTTGGGTGTTCAATCCATGTAATCATCCAGTCTGGTTTCACACCCTGTGTGAATTCTCTTCGAAACCTTTAGGAAAAACAAAGTAAAATAATGAAGAGACAATTGCATAAGTCAAGCAACAAACCCTTTGTGAATGGCCTTAATATTACAAACACAAATGTAATATTAAAGTGGTGAACAAACATAATACTAAAAATAGATTTAAGACTTGGCTGCCAAATCTCTCAGATAAGAACTGTAATCTGATTTAAATTGACAGAGCAAAAAACATAGCAGAAGATTTCAAAAACATCATAACAGTTGCATTTATGAACACTTTCATTAATAAATAAACATTAATGAAATCTGGAGGTTTATTCAAGTCATATCATTAGGTTGGAGGCAGAAGGCATGTTGAGCAAACAAAGCAACTGGATGCCCATATGCTCTTCCAGTAATTAATGTTGGAATCTTTTATGATGTTGACATACAAAAAGGCTGTGTGAATGGAGCAACTGATTATCTAAAGTACTTGTTTTCACTGTCAACATTCATAACTAATACTTTTTATTTATTGCATCCCTTAAAATAATAATTAAAAAAAAGCAGAGATGACTAGATTAGATGCAAACATCCAGTTGGAGCCAGAGAAAAGCTATAGCCATGATGGCGAACCTGTGGCACGCATAGCCATATCAGTGGGCATGCCAGCTCAGCTCTGGTGCTGGTGCACATGCGTGCACCGGCCAGCTGATTTTCGGGCTGCCTGGGCCCACCAGAAGTAGGGAAACATGCTGTTTCCTGCCTCTGGAGGGCCTGTGGGAAAGGCCCGTTTTTCTTTCTCACCTGGCTTCAGATCCTCTCTGTGCATCTGAGGAAGGTGAAAACGGGCTTTCCCACTCCCTTGGAGGCCCTCCGGAGGCCTGAAACGGCCCATTTCCCAACTCCTGGTGGGACAGAAAGTGACGTTTTTTGCTGTCCCCAGCCTCCAGAGACTCCTAGAGAGGTATACACAATCTTCTGCTTAAGAACCATTCTCTCTAAACATCTGCTTTTCATTTACAGCTAAGGAGAAAGGTATTCTTAACTGCCTTGTTAAAAGCCATCCTTATATTTGGATTTATGTGTGTGAATGCTGCTCTGGCTTCCATCACTCTTGAATAGGCATCCCAACCACATGTTCTGCAGATGTGTTGGACATTAATTCCCATAAATTATACAAGAAATAGAATGTAAGAGAGAATCCCACACAGTATAACTAAGGCCAGTATAGACTACAGTCCTCCAATATTCACATTAATTTTTTTTCTAATATATGAATGACAAAATGTGGAGAAAATGGTTTGCAGTTGGAAATCTTATGTGGTAAAACCAGATACAAAGTGATTCATTTTTTCTTGAAAAGCATCTCAAGGGAAAATATCTACATTTGATCCACCAAAATGGTTTTTAGCACTCATGCACTCCCCAAATTTGCTCCAAAGAGTCTTTGCTCCAGACTTTTGCAAATAGCTTTAAGGAGGAAACAGAAATCCTGGCTGTACAACCTCTCTTCTGGTGGTGGATGAAAACAGTCACACAAAACTGATTCTTGCAAGACTAACTTCTATTACTTTTACAATAGAAGGGGAAAATATTTTGGACATTATTTTAAAAGCAGTAAAAGTACTAGAAATGTGGCAATGTATTTATTTATTAAAATATCGTTATGCTGCTGGCCAATGAAATATTCTGGGTGAACTACAAACAATATAAAAGTGGTCTCCTATAATCATTCCAATCAAAATTCTTCATTATATATTATCTTGTTACAGTATTAACTCTTCATTGTTCATTTTATAAACCAATCCCATCTCTTTAGATACCTCTTTTAGGCTAAAATAAACGTATTAGAGAGAAAAATTGTCCTGTCCATTTTCTCCTTTATAAACTGATCATAAACCTTTGCCTTTCTGAAATATCAACTTAAGCTATTATTGACTTCCTAGGACATTTTGTTCATACTGTACTGCCTGTGATCTTTATTCTCTGCAACACTGGCCTTCCAATAAATTCATTTTTCCTCTTGATTAGCCAGGTATATTGCTCAAGATACAGCATCACTTATATACTACAGAGCTAATCTTGTTTAAAGTACACTGAAGTTTCGCCATACCCAAAGAACAAAATCCCAGTCAGGTAGAAAAATCAATGACTGACTTACTCGTAGTTTGCTAATAAAAGATGTCTTCTTTTTGGTGCGTTTTCACCGCTAAGCACAATCTGGAACACTTTAGCTCCATCTGGAGTCTTATCAGGGATGTCAGCACTGCTCAGATACCAGAACGACATCAGGATACTAACAAACTTCCTGCCTGTTCACAGAGCAAGATAGATTTGGAAACAGAGAGACATCTTATAATACATGATGAAAACATCTCTCTTTTTCTTTCTAACACACACACACACACACACACACACACAAGTGAAAAACTGAGCACAGCAATGCCCCCAAAGCCTCTTTCAGAGACAAAAGCTTGAATTGCCATATACTTGATCCATGTATTAGGCTAATCCAAAATTTACTTGTCCAGAGTTTCCTAAATATGTAACTATTAACATACATAACAAGCAGGATGCAGTCCAATAATATTATGGATTAACACAATGCACAAAACCAGCCAGAATTCTGGTGTAGTTTTTTTGGGTTTTTTGGTGTGTGACTCTTCAACCATGATTCACTCATAGTTGCAGCCAACTACTTTCAGCTTCCAGAGGACCTATTAAATGTTTCCACCTCTAACACAGGAGAGATGGTTCTCCTCTATTTTCCTTTCTCTCCCCAGCAAAAATCTAGGAAGTGGTATAGACACAAATCAATTGCTTTCTCCTACTAAGACTAATACAACATAATTCTATGAATGTTTGTAGATATCAAGTGGGAAAATTCATGGCTCGGGTATGAATTAGAGTTATTATTGTTTCTAATGTTTGCCATTCAAGTGATTAATTCAATTTAAAAATAAAATTATGAAAATTGTTTGTCCTGCTGGCCAACCTATAGGAGAAAATTAGCTCTGTGTACTTTTTTTTTTAAAAAAAATACTGAGTCTGATTCATTGTACTACATCACATACTGATTTCTTGGGAGTATAGTTGATGATCAAAGGTATAAAAGGCCTTTCTCACCAATCTCTGAATAAACATTAGCATGTATTTAACTAGCAAACTGGATCTTCTTAAAGGGCCAAGCAAACTCATTGAGCTTCTCAATTGCATGTTGATATAAAGTTCATTCTATATATCAGGTTCCATTGTTTTAGAGCAATATCTCAGGATCCCTTTACATTTTTAAAATGATTGAGGACCCCGGGGAGTTTTGGTTTCTATGGGTTATGTCCATTATTAGTTTCTAGTAGTAACTAAGTAGTAGTAGAAATTAAAACTGAGAAATTAAAAAAGTTATTTGACTTCACGGGCCCTCTGAAAGGGTCTCAGGAACCTCCAGGGATTCCTAGATCACATTTTTGAGAGCCATTTAAAAAAAAAAAACCACCTTGATTTTACTTGGGTCCAAAAGATTGCAGGAAGAATGAAATAGATACAAAACCAGACACATGTCAAAGTAGCAGACAGGTGCTCAACATGAATACTGTAATTAAATGGATAGAAAAGCAATTTTAAGCCCTATTTAAAAAACTGAGGGATGCTTTTAAGGTGTGTGAAATAGAATGAAGGCATACCACTGTCATCATAGTAAATGCCCACATCTCCTGTTGCTGTGAACATAATTTCATCCATCTCCGCAGCCAAGGCTTTTCTGTGGTTTTCAGACAATGAAGAGAGCTTCTCTCTTAACACCTGAATCATCTGGATTGGAAATGGAATTGTTAATATTAGTGCTTAGTAATTCCCTTACACCAACTCACTTAATCAGCCATATAATAGTTATATAAGATAGTTATTGAAAACTATGTTGCCATTTCTCCCTGCCACTTCAAAAGTGAAGTTTTTTTAAAAACAGTCTTGCTTTAAAAAATAATTAGATGAATCTGGTTATGGTTGATTTCCTTTGTGTGGATTCTGAAGCTCCAATTTAATGTAGAAACTAGTAATTTGGGAAGGGAGCAAAAAAGGGAGAAAACCTCTTTCAATGAGTGGCTGCTGTAAACATTATTTACTGATGAGGGGAATAGTCTTCTATACAACTAGTATTCCACTTACAACTATTTGTTTAGTGACAGTTCTAAGTTACAATGGCACTGAAAAAAATGAGTTATGAGCCGTTTTCACACTTACACTGCAGCATCCCCATGAACATGTGATCAAAATTCGGACTCTTGGTAAATAGCATGTATTTATGGCAATTGCACTGTCCCCAGGATCATGCAATCACCTTTTGTGACCTTCTGACAAGCAAAGTCAATGGGGAAGCCACATTCACTCAACAACCATGCTTCTAATTCAACAACTGCAGTGATTCATTTAACAACTGTGGCAAAAAGGTGTGTAAAGTGGGACACAACTCACTTAAAAGCTGTCTTGCTTAGCAACAGAAACTCTAGGCACAACTGTAGTTGTAAGTCAAGGATTACCTGTGTGTCCTTAAAGGCACCCTTATAAAACATTTAATAGTTCTATTAGACTTAGTCTTCCTTCTAAAAGCCGTTCAAAGCTGATGCTGTGGAAAACTGACTCCAGGTAAGCGTTCCACTACTGAGAGAAAGTCATGCTGACACCCTTTTGGAAGGTCTTGGATATTCATACCATCCCTTCTTTACTAAAAGTTATATTAAAACTGTAGGCAATTCTGTTTTGAGAAATGAAGTGGCATGTTGTAAAAATAAATTAATTCAATCCTACTTCTAGATAAACTGTGAGAAAACCTAAATTAGAATAAAGGGAACAAGCAGATATGGTGGTTAAATTACACTGAAGAGAAACTGATTGTTGCCCTTTTAAGAAAATCAAACGTAAGTTGTCAGAGTTTCTAGGAATAAAAAGCTATCAGTTTAGATGCTATTTGCTTGTTCTTCTTTAGGAATAGAATATAAATATAAATTCAAATTGTTTCTTCCACTTTTAATTAACTTAAGGCAGTGGTCTCCCCTCTTACATGATCCAAATACACAGAACTTCAATGCTTACAATTTTTAGCCAATATGGCCAAATTTATACTGCAAATATAGGAGCTGACACCTTACAAATCCACTATGTTGTGAAAAACTGGCTGATGCTGTCCTCTGTAAAAAAAAGAAATGTTCAGTTCAAGGAACAGTGAGGAGAATCTTGTTTTTCACATATGAGAAATATTAAATATTTTACCTCTTTTGATACAAGTTCTTCCAATACATCGTATTTACACTGAGAAATCAGCCTTGAAACAACAGTAAAGGCCTAGAAAACAGAAAAATGCTACTTTAATTAAGATTCCTACAATTTGCAGCTCAACTATATTAATGGACTTATAGTCAGGGTGGATTTGATTTAAATCAAGTCGATTTAAATCATGATTAGTAATGTCATGTAAAAAGGCTTGATTTAAATCAACTCAATTTAAATAATTTTTAAAGAGCAACTGTCATCTCTGTCCTGCAGTGGCTTCTCCTCTGACCCGCTGTTGAATCACCAACAGTCCCATTCACTTTAATGGGATGGCTGATGATGCAGCAGTGACAGAACAAGGTGAGGGATGTGGCAGACAGCAGGTAAGTGGATGCCCACTAACAGGTGCTGCCATGATGGATCTGAAATGACAGGTGCTCTTTAAATGTAAGGACTCATTCTTGCTGGTAGTTAGAATTTTTCATATTATTTGCAAACAAAATGAAGGTTTCCTATTATTTAGCTTGCAAGCTTGGATTCATTGAATGAGTTTACCAAAAATATAAATATTGCAGAATATTCAGCCTCATGCTACATAACTAAGCTCCATTTCATGCTGAATAAACTAAATTATTAATGTATCTTAAATAGAAAACTATCTTTAGATAGATTTTTTTTACTCCAAAGGCATTTTATTAAAATAAATTTGATAAAAATCAAAATAATCCAACTGAATTAAAAAAATCTGATTTAAATTTAAAAAATCCGATTTTTTTAAAAAAAACACCTCGATTTTTATCCACCCTTATAGTGAAAACATCCTTTCTAGTCTTTCAACTGATGTACAGTATTCTCAATTTGAAATGCAGAATCCGATAAAGATGCAGGTTCTATAGACTAGCATGCAATGCAGCGCTGTCTTGGTGCACATTTAAAAAGTAAACAGTTTGGGTTCATTTAATGCAAAATACAGAAGGGCAGGACCTTGTGATATTATTGAGCTTAAAAACTGATGCAGTAGAAAAACGACGACCCACAGGCAGAGCAGGAGGACAAGAGCCCTCCGCTATCGCACAGCCATAAACAGCATTTCATTTAAGCAGCCATTGCTAAACGAACCCCAAAGCTTCCTCGGAGGGGTGTTAAAAAGAAAGGGGGGAGGGAAAGCTGTCCTTCTTTTTAACATATAACACCCCGAAATGCGGCAGGGCGGCTCAACCAACGACTCACGTGCTTCGCCCCTTGCATGAACTCCTGGACGCTGAAGTCGCGGTCGAAGTAGGTGCGGATGAGGAAGAAGTAGAGGCGAGTGCGGAGCCATCTCAAGGGGTTGGGGAACCCCAAGAAAAGCGTCCGCTCCTCCGACTTGGAGCCGCCGTTGCCGCTGCTATAAAAGCGCGCGGGGGGCAGCGGCAGAAACGGGCATCGGCCAGAGGGAGGCAGGAGGCGTCCGACCCCTCCGCGCTGGGCGGCTGAGCCTCTCGGGGAGGCGGGGAGACCCCGCAGCTGCCAGCACCAGCAGCGCCTGCAGAGGACTCCGCGGGTCAGCCCCATAACTCCCCGCCTCGGCCCTCCCGTCATGCCGTGGCGACGGAAGAGAAGCCGGGAGATCGGCAGGCGGCGAACCGGTTTCCCTCGCAGCGAAGGAGCGGCCTTTGTGCCGCCTCTCGGGCCTGCAGGAGGGCGGGGGGGCACCTCGCTCCGCCCTTGAGTTGTATAGCAGGGGAAAGACTCTCCTCGCGGCCCCCCCGGCGGTGTGGGCGCCTTCAGGGCACGGGGGGAGGTGGTGGGGTCTATTGGTTTTGCGAGGCCTCGTTGCCAGCGGAGGGAAATAACCGCCGGACCCATAGGAGGAAGTGACCGAGGTGGACATGGAGAGGCAGCGAGTCTCGCAGTACACCGGGGTTACCCGGGAACGTTTTTTGCAGGACGTCTATCCTCTGGTGAGTGAAATCCGGAGGCTCAAAAACGCATTTTTTCCGTTTCTAAATAACGTGGCATGATAAAGAGTCAGCGTGGTGTAGTGGTGGAGGTGCTGGCCTAAAAAACGGAGGTTGCGAGTTCTAGGCCGGTCTCTGTTAGCGCAGTTCACCTCACAGGGTGGTTGTTACGGGGAAAATAGGCAAGAATAATTGGTGTAAGTAAAAATTAAAAGGGATGAAATTTATTAATAAAAACCGTTCTATATATATATAGTACTCAGATGGGTCCTTTGTTTCTTGGACTTCAGGGAAAAGAATACATTTCTAATTAATCCTGCGTTTAATCTAGTACTTGCTGTGCTCTGTGTGGTTAGTATTTACATCCTAAACTATTATAAGTAATATTAATAATATGGTTAATACGGGATCTGCTAGATGATCATTGCTCAATAAACTGGCTCTGACTGATCCGGAATGTTGTTTGGTCCCATCATTCCATAACAAAGCCAGTACCAGGTGCACATAAAGCAAGACATCTTTTCCTTCTCCAGATAAAATAGGAGAGGGAGATAATTAATTAACCGTTTCTTTTTTAATTGGCATGTTTGGAGTGTTGATTGCAGGCTAATTTTGGTAGCATGTTAAGTGCACTTTCAGAAAGTATCTGCCAAAGTGGATGTGTTCAGATGTGTTCAAAACATGCCAATTTACCACAAATGAATAAATATTCCCCAGCAGTCTTTAGCCTCCTAGAATGCTCCTTATCTTGTTTTTCTGAGAGTTTTTTTTCTGATCACAAAAGCATACTCCCAACATTCAATTGCAGCCAACCACACTTTTATTTGTTAAAAAAAAAAAAGCTGCTGTGTGTGGCACTCAGAACCATTGTTAGAAATTCTGATTATGTTTGATGTTGCTTTATTTTTCAACCTCGTACCTTCTAGAGATGTGCAGAATATTACAGATTTCAACCATGTTGAAGTGACCTGTTTTGAATTCAAAATATTCTGATTCAAGCGTGAAATAAGGTGGGTCAAGCATCATGAATGTGTTTTGAATGTGAAACACTTTCAAACAATTTTCCAAAGTCTTGAAAAGCCCATTTTGCATTCAAAACAGCTTTTGACCCTGAAAGTGGGGTGTTTCAGATTTGAATCAGTTTGTATATCTCCAAAATATTTCTATTTATTTATTTTTTTAAAAAAATCTTTTTAAAAATCAAGGGGGCAGGGGAGGAGATATCCTTAGGCATATTGGCCCCAATAATGGTTGTTGTATTCATTTCTTTAACTAATGCTTAGAAGATAATGTGTTGAATTTGAAGGATAGGGGTGCAGCATTGTTTGCAATTAGACCTACCATAGAAGTTGCTATTTAATTTTGGATTTAGCATACATTTCATTCCATCAACTTTGTCTCTTAATATACTAAAGTAATCTATATGCATTTTAAATAGTCAATTTGAGTTTTGCCTTTAATATTTAGATTTGCTGCTATGTTCTTCCAGTACTGTACTTTGTTTTCTGTCTCTTTCATAGATTTATTGAAAAACAATCTCATTAAAGTATTGACTTGAACCTATAAGGTTCAGTAAACTTTATCTAAATATATTATTTAGAAATAAGTTACAATTTGGGGGCCTTGCTTCAAAGTAGTTGTGCTAAGAATTAGGCTGCAAAACTCTGTAAAATGTAGATTAATCCAGTACTGTGTTGTAGGGTGTTCATTACTGCTTATCTTGCCATTAGAATAAAGATTAATATGATGTATTTCACTAAAGCATGCTCTGTTAGAAAAATCATAAATTAGAAATACAGATGTTCATTTTACTGATACACAATTTTCTAAGAAAATAATATGCTTTTCTTAGGTTTGGGTAGTTGGGAGTAGAAGATAAGTCATAGCCTTTTGTTTGTTTGTTTGTTTCTAATAGCAAAATGGTGGCATGAAATTTAATAACTTTTTTTTTCATTCTCAGAGAAAGCCTGCAGTACTGAAAGGAATAGATCTGGGCCCTTGTGTGACCAAATGGACAGTAGATTACCTTTGTCAAGCATCAGGAAAAAAAGAAGTAAAGGTTCATGTTTCCACTGTGCCACAGATGAACTTCCTTAGTAAGAACTTTGTGTATAGGTATTCTGTTCCAAGCTTTACTCTGTTTCTGTAAGTGGGAACTGGTAGCAACTCAGATGTTGCTATTCTAGTTAGATGTAGACTTGTCACATGCCATGCTTAGCTCAAAACAAACGAGATGTGCCATTTGGGAAGGAAAACAAGCAGCTATAGAACTATTTGCATTAGTAAATCTTATGGCTCACTTAGCTTTTCCCAACCTTGATAATAGAGATTTTTGTACTGACTTTATGTTGTCAATCCAGCTACACATTTTCATGATGGCTATAGTTGGCAGGCTTTGTGTTTCAGATTTTTCAGAATTTTCAGATTCTCCCACTTGTCTCTTATACAAACTTATTCTCATTAAAAAATGAAAGCAATTCTGCATAATACCACAAATGTGAACGAAAATCATAAGGTGATATTGTATCAAGTAGTTTGATGGAGCTAATGTCTGTATGAGAACATCCTTGGAAATGAAGCCATTAGTTTCAACATGAAATGTATTTTACTGAGATTACTCTGATAGTTTTCTGTCATGTGGAAGTGGGGATCTAGCTGTCTCTTCATATTGTTAAGAATTCTTCATGCAGTTTCTTCCAGGAATTTCCAGCTATTAAGCTGGGGAAGGGAAATTCTTCCCTACGGTAGTTCCTGATGCCCCCCTGTGCCCTCAGCATCACCACCTGAATTTTTGGGAAGGTCCACCAATCTTCTAGAAAGCATTTTGGGAGCAGAGTAGTAGACAGGACTGGGAATTGTTGAGGATTCTATTCCTAATTCTGCTAGTGGACATGCTTCACTAGATTAATTAATTGACTAGAAGAATTGAATCCATTTATATGACAACCAACATAAATTTACCAGTAATTGATCTGCAGAAAATTTCAAGCTGATCCTAAGTCTGTTTCAGGAAGTTCATTTCATTGATGTCAGTGGCATTTAAATTCTAGTAAGGATATTAGGTATTAATGTTAAACAACTGTATTGTATCATTTTTCTTTGATCAAAGAAGATGTTTTGAGATAGTTATTGTTAAAAGTCAGTCCCATCTGTTTAAAATATTTTGATAATTTTGTTTTGAATTTCAGAACATTGCCTTTTGATGTATTTGTAAAGAGAGCAGCTGAAATCAAACATTTGGATTATTTTCTTTCTGAGGTAATACATTATTTGCTTACTAATAGTTTAGTTCAGCTCATTTTTTTAATGTAGGTTTTTTAGTGTAGGTTCTTTTTCAGTTATCAAACTACATAGCACTTGATAAGTCAATTAAATATTAATATGCCTATTCATTGCAATTTATTTTCCATGTGTTTGTATTTTTAAGGATGAAAAGTATTATTTACGATCACTGGGAGATGATCCCCGAAAGGTGAGTACATTGTGTAAGATAAAAACTCATCCTAAAAATGTTAGTTTTCCTCTGAGCTATCCTAGATAATCCTTACATAAATTTTGTCCTTAGTTTGTGCTTTTTTACTATGTTTAAATGGAGAGAATGGAGAATCATAAAGCTGATAGAGAAAAGGATTGACTAGTGTTATAAATCTAAATAAATAAATAAATAAAAAATTATCACCCTATTTCCTGGGACAGATGAGGAAATAGATATTTTTGCAAAAAGAATTTTTCCTACGCTGCAATTCCCTGATTGATGATTTAGAAAGAGATTTGAAAAACAGTATTTCATTGGACTGTTCACTGAATTTCTGAACCAAATGTTATCTTGTTTGCCCGTGTTAACTTCAGTAATTCAATATTAAAACTGCTCCTAACATATTCACATTTTTTCTATTCCTTTGTGAGATGTATGCCCCAATTTCTTCAGAATCTGGAAACGAATCTAGGATTTGAAGTGTTTCAAATGAAGCCCAATTATCCATGCTTACTGTGAATTATTTGAACTTGCTCAGTCGAAATACAGATAAACTTGATGGATGGCCTGGAAACGTGGCTTGTTCTAAATGCCTTATTGGTAGCCCAAGCTAATTAAAATCTCTTGAATTGAAGAGATTTTGCAATTCATGGGGGAGGAAACTAGTAGACTTACAGTTATACGGACTAAGGTCCTTTTGTCTTTCTGTAACATCTTAAATGTTACATTTTGTTAATAATCATTTTCCTCTTCCAGGGGTTTCAGATGTAATTAGATTACCTCATTGCACTAAGCCATCGGATGGTTTGCTTTTGGCTTCATATGCTGTGTGAACCTTGCTATGATTTCTAAAAGCTGTTTTATAACTTAGCACAATATACAACTCTAGTCAAGATAAATATTTTTATTTCAGGATATTGCAGATCTGAGAAAGCAGTTTCCTTTATTGGCAGATGACATTCAGATTCCAGAATACTTTGATAAGGAACAGTTTTTCTCTACTGTCTTCCGCATAAGTTCAGAAGGTCTACAACTTTGGACACACTATGATGTAAATAATATATTCCTAAACATTTATTAATGAAAAGTATGCTAAACTCATTTTGACCTGTATGTGAAGAGAGTTTTATGCTGTTTCCTTAAAAAATATTTAAAAGGAACTCTGTAGGTGTTAAATTAAGGACTTTCAGACTTCTTTTTCTAAATCAAGATTAAGGATTTATACTCCAGCAAAGAATAATAAACTCTTAACACAATGAATCCAGTTTGAATGTTAAAAATATAGTGAAATACATTTTTAAAAAATTTATAAAACATTCTTATCCTTACAAAGTTCTTCAGGAATCTCTCCTATAATATTTGTTCTTATCCGTGCTTGATACAACTTGTCCATTTAGATACAACTAGAAAAGCCTTAATTCTGGACTAAGACATTTCTACTTTGTTCCTATAATTTCAGTTGGAGGAATGATTATTAATGGGATATAATGAATGAGCAATGACATATGTGAAGAAAGTTTGATGGCAGGGTATGGGAGCCATGAATTTGAGTATTGGATATCCGAGGAAGTATGGGGTAGTTTTTGATGAATGAAATAACTGTGACAAAGAATTTCTCTTATATCTGATTCAGGAATTTGGATAGATAGATAAAATGCCACTGTGTCTGCTCTTGAAACTCTACTAGTAGTACAGTATCTACAAAACTACATACATTTAGGGCAACTTTCTAGTTTCTTGTTTCTTAGCATCACCAAGGTTGTTGGTAGTATGTTTTGGATTGGATTATGAATATATTCTGACCTAGCTAACAGCTTTTTAAAAACTGTATAGTCCGTCAGTTGTTTTATGAGTATCCCTCAATGTATTAATTCTAGTCAGACATATTGTACTCCTCCAAATGAGATACAGGTGGTCTTTGTTTACTGACCATTCAGCAATAATTTGAAGTTATAATGGCCATGAAAGAGACTTAAAATTGGTTTTTGAAGTTCTAGCTGTCCCAGCACTCCTGTTATTATGTGATTGCAATCAGATATTTGGCAATTGGCTCATACTTAGTGACAGTTGTAGCACCATGTGGTCTCATGATTACCATTTGCAACCTTCCCTGCTGACTTCCCACAAGCAAACTCAATGGGGAAGCCAGCAGGAAAGGCCACAGATTGCTCCAGTGAGTCTCTTGCATCTTCCTCCATCTGGTAGCAGCCACCCCCAGCTGCATCTGTACTGTGCCTTGTAGTTTACCACTCTGTCCTCACCTGGCAACAGCTACCCCGGCCTCATGGCAGATGTGTCATGCAGCTTACCTTACCATCCTGGTGGCCTGCTTGTGAGCTGCCTGGCACTTGCTTAATGATCCGAGGTTCTCATAGTGAGCATTGCCAGGATTGCCATCCCTAAATCATGCAGTCAGTGACATTACACTTTATAACCACATCACTTAGTGATGGAAAGTCTGATCCCAATTGCAGTTGTTAACCAAGGACTATCCTTATCTCAGTGCTGCACATGGAATATATTAATTTGCTTCTGGGTTTTTTTCTTGTAAATATGTAAACATTGTTTCTCTCATTTTTTTAAAAAAATTTTTTTATTGAGTATTTTACATTTTAAAAACCAAACACACAATAGCAAAAGAAAATAAGAAAAAACAAAACAAAAAAACATACACTTACATCAAACGTTAAAATACAATACTAACAACAGATATATACAATTTTACAACTTTCTGCATCGACTTTTGTCTTTACTCTTAACTTTTATCTTCCTGCTCCTTCTCTTTATTTTTAAATATTCATAATTAACCTTTTTGTAAGCAGGGTCATTATTTACATTTATATCCAGTATATTAATATCAAATTTCACTTTATATTCTTATTTCTTAATTTGATTTCTGTTTTCTAACCAAGTATAGAACCTGTTCCACACTTTGTAATAATCTGAGTCATCTCTTTCTTTGATCTCCATCGTTAATTTGTCCATTTCGGCGCATTTGAGGATTTTTTCTTCCGATGGTGTATTGGTAGACATTGTTTCTCATTTCTCTACTATGGATCCTGTTTCTCTGCTGAAAGGAGCATGGTAATCTATTGGTTCTCCAGGGCAGATTTCTTTTAGTAATATATCCTTTTCAAAAGTCTTATTTTCACTCTACCTGTGCTATATAGTTAACAGCTAGAAAAAGACTAGGAGATTTCCTGTCGTCCTTGCTTCACTGGAGACGTTAAAAAAAATGTTACTGCCTTCTCATTAGTCCCAATATACTCCAAGTACAGATCATGCTGTTGTTTAGATAGATTGAAAGATACTGGTACTCAATCAAAATCTTTAGGCATATGTCCAAAGATATAGAGCCTAAAGATTTTGATTGAGTACCAGTATCTTTCAATCTATCTAAACAACAGCACGATCTGTACTTGGAGTATACTGGGACTAATGAGAAGGACATTAACATTTTTTTAAACGTCTCCAGTGAAGCAAGGAGGATAGGAAATCTCCTATTTCTCCACATAAGAAAAGGGCAAGAGACCAAAGGTTCATGATCTGACATAGTTTTCAGAGTCACTGTAAACATGTATTACTGCTAATAAGATAGCTCTAATTTAATATTGAAAGTCTTATCTGATCGCATGCTCAGTAATGTTTACTGTTTTTATATTTGTAGATAATGGATAACTTCTTAATTCAGGTGACGGGAAAGAAACGAGTTGTACTGTTCAGTCCTCGTGATGCACCATATTTATATTTATCAGGTGTGTTTGTATGGGTTACCTAGCTTAAAAGGAGACACTACATAAGGGTTGAAGAACACTCCTGCTGCATCAGATCACATTTCCCTTATTTGTAATGTTCCAGTTTCCATTTTGGTTGCCCAGATATCTTTATGGTCCCCTGGAATAAGTGTCTTGCGTTCTTTGATCCAGTGTCAGGAAAACTATGTATTGCTTTTGAAACCTGGATCATATTTAGTAGTTGTCAGTAAACTACCTTTCAGATATTTGGCATAATCCCTTTTTAACAACTATTTAAGGTAGCTATCTTCTATATCAGAGTTCCCCAATCTTTCCAGCTTGGTGGACGGGGAGTGAATGGTCCTGCCACTCGCACAAATGGAGCGTGCACATGCTTGCCTGCTGATAGGGCACGTTCTGAACTGGGTTCCACAGCCCGGTTCCGAATGGCTCAAGGCCCAGTAGTGGGCTGCGGCTCAGGTGGGACCCCTGTTCTATACCATTTATCTTGCATTGTGTACAATGTTTTTTTTTAAATCTTCAACATAATTGTTAATAACACTGGATGATTCAAAATTCTGTTGAGTATTCTGTTGCTTTTATTTGTTGTGCATTTTTAATAATCCTTCATTGACTCTTTCCCTGAATCTGTTTGTCATTTTTCTCATTTGTTAACTTTAAAGTTTTTCATAGTTTTGGATATCCTTTTTTTTATCCTCCAGGATAATCTTGATTTTTGACCAGGATACACACACTATAACGTTGTAAACAGACATTAAATTACTGGAACTTTTACTATTACCAAGATCCAGGGTGGATTTGATTTAAATCAACTCGATTTAAATCATAAGTTTTAAGGAGCAACTGTCATCTCAGCCCCACAGCAGCTCCTCCTCTGATCTGCTTTTGACTCACCGACAGTCACAATATTGCAGAATATACAGCCTCATGCTACATAACTAAGCTCCATTTCATGCTGAATAAACTAAATTACTAACTATCTTAAATAGAAAAGTATCCTTAGGTAGATTTTTATTCCAAAGGCATTTTATTAAAATAAATTTGATAAAAATATTAAAAAATCTGATTTAAATTTTAAAAATGTGATTTTTATTTTTTTTAAAAAAAACATAGATTTTTATCCACCCTGCCAAGATCTCTCCTACTCTGAGGCACCCTATGCTTCATTTATGACCTGCACATTTGCATTGGGGAAAGCAGAGATGGAGGATCATAAAATTAGGTGTGTCACTTAATGGCTGTCCTGACTTCCAACTGTAATGGGCAGGCTTCATTACAGTTGTAACTTAAGGCTTACTTGTATTCTTTTTAAATAAAGCCATTCTGTGATGTTGTCTATAAACTTTAAATAAACACAAAAGAAAAAAAACACATAAAACAACACAGCCCTTTTCACTCACTAAAATAGCTAACTAGAGTAGGCAGTTGCTAATAAGATGCAAATAGTTAAAGATCAGTTGACAGTTGCTTTGTGCAACACCATCTGCATTCTAGATGAGACTGAAGAACAGATTTGCTGTTTGATATTTGCTTGAACCATATATATTTCCAAAATTGGCATTCACTGAATATAGCTTCTCTGGAATGAAATAGTGTGATTAATGTCTTTGATCAGTTAAATAGAACAGTAGTGTTCCTTCTGATTGCAGAGAAAGGATGTCCCATTTGGTCTAATAAAGACTTAGACTTAAATTGCATCATACTGTAGTTAAAATTGGTTTAGCTTAAAAAAGCTTGATAGCTTAAAAGAACTAGAGAAATGGAAAACTATCATTTTAGCAGCCCAGCAATCAACTTGAGGCACATAACATTCTATGTGTGTTTATATACACCAGTGCTTCTCAAATAGTGGGGCGCGCCCCCCAGGGGGGGCGCGAGGCTCCGTAAAAGGGGGCGTGTTTGACCTCGGCATCTGATTGGCTGTCCAAAACCCTTGTGACACGAGCCTGTCGGAGCCATCTTTAGTGTGGGACGTCCGTCCACACTTACTTTGTTGCCCGACGGATGTGCGCCCAATTGATGCTCAAATGACTGACAATGACCTTCTGTGAAACATAACGCTGCCCCAATTAATCAAACTTGCTAAAGAAATCGGGCTACCGCTGCTGACATTTGTATCGATAGTGAGCATTAAGCCAGTACATGTGACTGCGCATGCTCCTCCCTTTCAAGGAGAACAGACCTTTTTCTAATAATGATACTATTTACAGTCGCGCGGGGGGCGCAAAAAATGTTTTCTTCTTCCTAGGGGGGGCATGACAGAAAATAATTGAGAAGCACTGATATACACACATACAAACAGTCTTTCTCTCCTGGATGTTTTACTCCCAAATGAGAGGTGTAAATATTATGCTGGTAGCATTAAGAATAATACAGTTTAATAGAAGCATTGTCATTGATTGTTCATTGAAATCTTCATTAGGGACAAAGTCTGAAGTACTAGATGTGGATAAACCAAATATGAAGAAATATCCTCTCTTTATCAAGGCTAGACGTTATGAATGTCAGCTGGAAGCAGGAGATGTCTTATTCATTCCTGGTAAGAAAACCAACAACAAATTCAGCTACTTTCTTTTTTTAAAAGGACTGTAGAAGGTTGTCTACTCTTTGGCCTTATTCAGCTTAGAATTTAGTCAAGTCAGTCACAGACTGTTTTTTATGACTGTATGTTTATTTGCAGCAAATTGTATTTAAAATCACAGTGAAAAGGCAATTCTATCTCAGAATTATAGTGATCTGACTCATATATCATGGTAAACCCATGGCTTTTGACATCATTTTTGTCCTTAATATGTCTCCCTATTCGCACATATTGCTAAGCCAGAGTCCAAAAAATAAATGAACACTTTTGTTCTTATCTGTGAGAACCTATGAAACCAAATACTTAATACAAATTCTAATTAATAAAAACTCTAATTTTTAAATGGTATAATAAGTTGTATTTTTTTAATAAATCACTGGTGAAATAATTGTGGCTTTTAAATTCTGAACAGCACAAAATTACATAATGCCTTAACCTATATCGAGTGTAAAAATTCAATTATGGTATCTATAATAAGCAAGTTAATTCTTTTTCAATATACTTCAGGAGGGGGAAAGTGCAAGAGAATAAGGAAAGGGGGGAAAAATAAGAAAACTGTAGCTTCCAATTTTCCTTGATACAGTTACTAATATAAAAACATTAATCTTTTGATCTAAAATTCAATAATATACAGTGGAATTGTCTTAAACAATTATGTCAAATCATAAAATTAATATAACATTTTTTTCAGTTTCAAGCAAAAAGTCCGAGTGGTTTTCATATAGAAGCAAAGCTATAAAAATATTTTCTTTAATCAAAGTAGTTAATTTCCCCATCTCAGCCATCTATTAATTTTACCATCCATTATTACATTGTGGCAATCTATACAGGTAGTCCTCAACCTAAGAGCATAATTGAGGGCAAAATTTTCATTCCTAAGCAAGATAGGTGACTTTTGCCCCATTTTACATCCTTTCTTGCCATAGTTGTTAAGTGAATCAATGCAGTTGTTAGGGTAGTAACATAGTTGTTAAGTGAATCTGGCTTCGCCGTTGATTTTGCTCGTCAGAAGGTTGCAAAAGGTGATTGCATGATCTTGGGACACTGCAACCGTCATAAACTCAAGCCAATTGCCAAGTGTCCAAATTTTGATCATGACCATGGGGATGCTTCAATAGCTGTAAATGTTAAACAGTCCTAAGTCACTTTTTTCAGTACGATTTTAACTTCGAACAGTCACTAAATGAATGGTTGTAAGTTGAGGACTATCTGTCTTTCTACTATTACCATATATAAAAACAAAGTCCCATTTTTTTCTCACATCGTTATCCATCAAACCTAGAAAAAACCCCTCTGGTTTCATTTGTACATTTATTTAAAAATTCTTTGGATTAAATTATTTATTTGATGTCAGTAATTTGTAGCTTTCTTACACGTCCACCAAAGATGTTAAAAGGTGCCTTCAGAAGGATTATTTCCAACATGTTTGACACACTTGTACATCTTTGACAATTTATCAGGTTAAATACTAATGACATCATCTTGTAAAAATAGTTTCAAATTATAGCTCAAAGTGTATTTTCAATCACTTACCGCCCATATTCTCCCACTGTTCCACATTTTATCTTTTTTTTTGCTCGATTAGTCATTCAGTCTTTAATGTATTCATCTTGTATATTCATTTTCATTAAAAATGTATACATCTTGGCAGTAATGTTTATCATTAGTACCCAAACCAAATTCAGTTTTGTCATCTGTAAAACCAAAACTATTCTTATGCACGTTAAACCTATCAATTGGACATAAGCAAACCATTGACAGTAAAACCCTCCTTTTCCAATTCTTCCCTTGTTTTTAATTTAAAGTCTTCTTCAGAAAAAGTAAGTCTGTTTAAATCAACCTAGTTGTGTGGCTATCATTTATTTTCTATGAAAACCTTCGGGTAGCAACCAAAAGGAGTTTTGGACATAAATCTTGAGTTATATCTATTATTCCAAACCTTCAATATGGCATACCTAACAAAGTGATTTTGAAAATTTCTATTAATTTTAAATTTGTCATTACATAGATAGATATGCCACCCATATCTCAAATCATGTCCTAACTGCAATAACTCCCTCTTACAAGCAAGTTGATTCTAACATAAGAAAAAGCAGTAGAAATTGGGGGGGGGGGACAAGCAATATTGAAATATTAGCAGATGCAAGAGATGTAGGCCATGTACCTGATAACATTTATGAGACTGCATTAATATATTAAAAATGAATGTAGTAACATAATACATGACAGTCAAAGTTAATATACTCGTTTATTTAGGAATAAGGTCCCCTGCTTTTAGCATTCTTATGTAGAGGGTGAGACTTGTGTCATAATCTAGTATGACACAATATACTTCATCTTACAAGTTTTACTATTCTACATACTGTAAGAGGAAAGCTGCTTGATCTATAGTAGCCAAAATCATAAGCCAATAGCTTATGTCTTTTAATAAATGTGTTAGTCTGAAGAAATGCTCATTTTTACTCTGCACATTTAAATTGATGTCGGACCCATTATATGATTGGGTTAGAGCCAAAAGAAAGTGCAACAATTTATTACGTCCATTTTATTTATTAAAATTTTGTGGATAATGTGAGAATTTGGGCTACTTCCAAGCCTATATGACTGTTCTTTCATCCGAAGCCTTTTTTAGCACATTGGTTTGGATACTCGCTGGCTTGGTCAGTGGTCATTTGGAGAGCAGATGTAACCTTTTTCTTATCAAATTTAGATTTAATCAGGGTGGAGTGATGATCATGATAAATTTAGAGGAATGCTCTTTGAATTAGAATAAAGTGCCTTATACATAAAAAATAATAATCGTTCATAGTAGCTATCTGCTAATTTAAAAGCTCTTGGCATAACCATCATTAACAGGTCGATTTTTAATTCTTTCAAAATTTAAGGAATCCATATCTGAATAGTTTGAACACCAATGCGATTTGCACATCTAACACAGCTAATAATGATGTTTATAGTTACTAGATATGTATCTTTAGAAGTATATGTCTTTTTAGACCTCAAACTGGTAATCATACATGAGGCAGGAAAGAAAAGGAAAATCAAAATCACAACGTTAGGAGTAGATTTTTGAAGCTGTACTCTGGATACCACTTGAATCTAAATTAGTTTGTTAGGTGAAATGGGAAGTGCCTTAGAGTCTTCAAAGATCCATTCTGAGGCTGTCATGATTGTGAATAGTAGTTAAATGACCGGTCCTAAATCAAGGATTACAAGGGACTTCCCGAACAGTTTCGAATGTGAAGAATCAGCAAAAAATGGCTTCAACTTCATTCACTGGAATTTGTGGTTAGTAGTCTTCTCCCAGCTACAACTCACTACTACAAATTTCATCTTAGATTTAGTGGTCTAATCTAGCCTAAAGAATCTATAGTCCTGAATATATTTTCAGAACAATTTTCAATTCTTCAATTTATAGAAACATGGTGTATTTAGTGTTAATATGTTTGCAAGATTGAAACATCTTCCTGTAAAGCTGTCACTGTAAAACAATTACTGATTGATAACTAGAAATTAAATATTTTTTCAGTACATGTGTAAAATATATTTCACAATCCCCCCCTTCCCCCCAGCCTTGTGGTTCCATAATGTGACTTCTGAGGAATTTGGAATTGGAGTCAATGTTTTCTGGAAGCAGCTTCCTTCTGAATACTATGATAAAACAGATACATATGGAAACAAAGATCTCACTGCAGCCTCAAGAGCAATACAGATTTTGGACAGAGCACTAAAAACCCTGGAAGAACTTCCTGAGGAATACAGAGACTTCTATGGTAGGAGAATGGCATTACATATCCAAGAAAAAACTTACAGCAGTAATTATGAATAAAAAAACATTTTTGAATACTTGTTGTTTTAGAAACATTTATTAAACTCTCTCTTGTGAACCAATTAATAGGATGGTCACTGGTGTAATTTGTGCAAAACATTTCATTTTTGTTAGTTGTCTTGCCCTTTGTCTCTGTGTAACAATTCCAGACTGATCCTGAATGATTCCAGATACTTGACCCTTCCTCCTGGCCAGGACAGCCTTTCTCCGACGGATAGGTCCAGTAAAGTATCAGTACAATCTAAGCTACTGATTGAAAACAAAATGTGTAACTGGAAGATTCATGCTTAGAAAACTAATTTAGTGTTTAAAAATAAATCTCTAAATTACATCTACTCAAAAGATTAGTACTGAACAATGTACTCTGCATTTTAGTAAACATCAAAACATTTTATTGAACTGAATGTATTTTTTAAAAAAGCTTATCTTTAATACGATACTACTTTCAATTTTCTTATTCAATGGTCTTCCAATTCTCTATAGAAACAAAAGTATCTTAGCTCCATTCATGAAAATAAAGTTCAATTTATGTCAGTATCTACTTTAAGAAAAACACAAAGCTTATTTATAAAATGAGCTTTCAAAGTATGTCACATTGAAAATATTTATTTATTGGCACAGAAAATTCAGTATATACTGTGACGGAGTTAATGAGCTGTAATGAAGGCATGCAATATACTATTTCCCTCTTACTGCAGCCTCAAATCTTTCCCAATCCTCAAGAGCGAATTTAGGAAACAGAAGAACTCACTTGACTGCTAGACATCATTTCAGTAAATAGATATAATATCCTAATTGTAGATGGAATTAATTTTCTCCAGAATACTGTAAGATTCACCTATTCTGACATCTTCTAACTTTTATTGTGAAGCAATATGTGAATAGTGTATATTAAAAGGTGGATATTTTGGTTGTAGACTATGACTAAATTACCAGCATTTTATTATTTTTAAAAAATGAACTAAGAAGTAAACTTTGCTTCAGAATATATTTCAAAGTGCAACAATAACAACATCTCTTTGGAAGGTATGAAAAGTAAAAATCCCTGCAGTTTGGCTGCACAAACAACGTGAGATTTGACCTACTTAACATCCTGGCTTTCCCTCTTCCATGCGCACATCCCTTTGGAAATGCTGAAGTGAGGGGAATAAATAAAAAGGGGTCAGTGTATAATATCTCAACTGCCTACAGTGAATTATTGGATCAGGACAAATAGCCATTTCACATTTATACTGATGTGATAAACCTGCATCTTACATAGTATGAGATGGCATCAAAGTCTACACTAAAGGTCTGCTGCTAACAAAACACAACTTTCTTATTCTCACAGCTCTCTCATGACATTCAAATCTACTGCAGAGGGTTTAGAGATCATTAAATTCCCATCATTATAACCAAGCAATAACTTTATAGCTTATTCGTGTTCAAATGCTGTATGGCTTATACATTGGATAGTAAACAGGCAGTGCTTTCTTTCTTTCATATAAGCATTTCCATTTGTATCGATTCCTCTACCTTAGCTTTCTATCCCATTTAAAAAAGTTACTCTTGAAAGGTGCCCTTTTTGCAAAACACAGAATGGAATAATATGGAGAAATGTAGTTAGGAGGCTATTCTATGAAAATTAGATTATCAGACCGTTTCTGCTATAGCAAAAATAATTTAGACGCAGCCTTTGACTTTTAATGTAAGTTTTTTTAGCAATAATTTTAGATTATCTTTCAACAATATTTTGTTCATCAAAGTTTTAGGTAGGGGTCCCCAACTCCTTGGCCACGGCCCACTACTGAGCCTTGAGAACTGGGTGTTCAGAACTGGATGGCGGAAGTGATGGGCGAGTGCGTGCACATCCCCACTTGCACAAGCAGTAGGCAAATGCATGCGCATGCACCCCATCTGTGCAGAAACATCCGCTTTCCCTCCCCATGGCCGCAAAGATGGGAAGGTTGGGGAATTCTGTTTTAAGGGACCCTATTGTGTCTCAAATCCTTTAAAATTCAGATGAATTCTATTCTCTAAATTCTATTTTCAGATAGTGTTGTGGTTTTTCATAATTAGCTTTCAAACAATGTATAAAAATATCAATTGCACTGATGGGATTAATACTTTAATTTTTAACTAACAGAAACATCAAAATGTTTTACACTGTGGTGATCCTTCTTTCACATAGTTGCCATTTTATAGAGAATGTTGTTTGATGTTCCTGTGTTATAAATAATAACACTATATGCTATTATCATTTTTCCAAAACTTACAGTATTAATATAATGTAATTACATGGCTTTATATTCAGCAAAGTAATAATTACAGTTATAAAAGTTCTAACAGTCTCAAGTTACAAAAGCTCAAAATTGTATTGAGCGTTAGTTAAGCTTCACCATTAATATGGAATGTTGAACCGTGTGAGAGTGAACATTTTTGGTCTCTCACACACAAAGTTGTTCAATTCTCTTCCAATGCCCGCCCCCCCGAAAGGAAAACAAAAAATACAACATCTGTAGATGCTTGCAATGGTTAGAAACTGCAGGGCATCTCTGGCACAACAGTACAGTAGTTATTCACCTTATTCCCAAAGTTAATATATACTTATTGCAATAAAGATAAATACTGTCAAAATAATCAATTTACTGCATTGCTTGTGCTAAAGTACTAAATAATGTTTAAGGTAGCTTTATTATTATTATCCCATCTAAATAACAGGATTCTATTCAAAAACAAAACTTCAATTTCATCAAATTAGAAGAATTTGAAGATGATCTTTTTATATCTAGACTTGAAAGTTTTGCACATTATAATTCTAGACAATTACACAAACCTTTCCTATAACATTAATCTGAATTAAGGTTTTTTTTTCCTTTTTGCTCTTAAATTGATTTTCCTCATGGCTAATATTGCCTTGTTCAGATCAAAAAGCTCTAACTTTCTGGTGACTTCAGTTACAAGCAGTAGACGAATTAACATTCGTCTTAGAAAGCATATAATATTTCCTCTTCCAAGTGTTAAGAAAACACATTATTAAACTTGAAGTTTAAGATCTATTTTGCAGATGCAGTATACTGGCATTATTGACACATCAAAATACTTCATGCACTTTGAAGTGATTGTCCAAAGAAGGTGCTTCATCAGCAAAATGAAGTTGGCTATTTATATTTGCACCAAACTCCTCAAGAAGTTGTACAAATCTTTTGTGCTCTTTTCCAATCCATGTTCTCATTGTATCAAATACCTGATATGGTGTGACATGAGCATTAACTGAAATTCCAGTCTGTGAAAAGTCTTTCAGCACATGAGGGTACGTTACCCAAGTATTACTTCCTCCAGAATGACCGCCATCCAACCAGTACATAGCTTTTATATTTTGTATAAAAGCATCTATATCCTTGTCCTTTTTTGCTTCTTTCAGTTCATGCAGTAATTGATTCAAGACAACACAACCTTTACTGAATCCTATTAATGTGAATGAAGCTCTACCAATAGCAGAAGGCTCATTAAAGCTCATAGCAGAATTGCTAACATGTTCACAGTGTTTCTCTGCTGCTGGGCAACCATTACTAGTTGCAAAAGTAGGTAATTCACAAGAAACTGCCTTTGTATTGTCGCTGAAATCGTACATGCTTTTCTGAGACACCAAAAAATTTTGAGCAAGTTTAAATGCATTAACTAGCAGGGCATGAAGGTGTCTGAAGGCTCCAAAGTCAGTACTATGTTCAGGTGCTCCAAATAAATTGCTTGCCACAAAATTATCATAGCAGCTGAACTTGTGCAAATGCATACGGGAACATTTTATAATCCAAATGTAACTGCCTGGAAAACGATGACCAAGAATAATTGCAACATTTTCTAAGCACCATTGTTTCCACTGGAAGTTCTCTGGATGGCAAGCCATAATTTCATGATAGTTCTGAAATGAAATAGATAAAGAGGCACTATTTTAGAGGAAATTATTGGAAAAAAATGCAGGTCACATGCAGAGTAGAAATAACATACTTATTTCTAAAATTTGAGGAATGCATGCATTTGAAATGAATACAGCTGTCCCTTTTAAGATATTCCAGCCTACTGTAACTTATCTGATTTTTCTGAATGACTCTGGGTAGCTTACAATATAGTACAATTAAAACCCTAAAGTATTTTAAAACAATGAAATGATTAAAAGTAATAAAAACATCCGAAATGAATACACCTAGCAGCTGAGATACTTGGCCAGTGTAGTGTTAGCAGTAAAGCCAGGAAATGTGGCCCTTGACACTTTCAGTACCCCAGAATTTGAAACATAGCCAGGTTTTTAGGGCCTTACAAAAGGCTAACAAGGTTGGGGTCATTCTAATCTCTGAAGGAAGTTCCACAGAGCAGGGGCCACTGCAGAAGAAACCTCTCATCTAGTCCTCACCAGTTGACACTGGCCGATGGGATCTGCAGCATGCCCATTCTGCTAGATTGAGTTGGATGGCTAGAGACTTGGAAAAAGATGATCCCTCAGGTAATCTGGTCCCAAGCCATGTAGGTCTTTAAAAGTGACAACCAGGACTCTGAATTGCCCCCAGACACAAACTGGTAATGCAGCTCATACAAAAGTGGGATTACTGGTGCTATATATTTAGTGCCATTTACTGCCTGCATTCTAGACCAACTGAACTTTTCAAATGCCCTTCAGGGGGAGTCCCAATACAGCATGTTGCATTAGTCTAAATGAAAGATTACAAAGGTATGAGTTACTGTGAGCAGGGCCTTCTGGTCCAAGAATGGGTGCACCTGGTGTACCACCTGAAGGTTTGCAAAGGCTCTTTTAGCCATGACTGTTACCTGCTCTTTGAGGGTTTGAACTTAGAAGTCTAAGAGGGTTTCCAGATTGCACAATGGGTCTGTCTGGGGTTGTATAACCCCATCCAGAACTAAAGATGTAAGAGCCTTGGTCTCTGGAAGGTCCAAATACCTGAAGCTGCTTCATCTTGCTAGGATTGAGTTACAGCCCATTGATGTTAAATGCCATCAAACCCTTTAAAGCTAAAATGACTTAGAATATCTTCCAACACTTCCATTTATTACAAAATAGTCTGGAATTTGGGTAGATATGGAGCATCCTGTTTCAACACTAACATAATAAAGAAGACAAAGGCTGATGTCACAGTGACATGATGCATCTCCACAGGGCTCTGTGAGATTGTACCGAAATTCAAACTGCGAGGAGGTTCTGTTGGACCTAAATCACCTCAGAGGGTGACGAAGTAAGAGCGCATACTCCGTTGATATCAGAGTTTGCAAGCTCCCTGATTGATCTGGAGAAGACTCTCAATCCAGCAGAAAGAAAAGGACGGCCATTGCATGCCTGACTGAAGCTGTGGCAGCCATTGATGAAGAAAGTGTGGAAGACTGAGGAACAGTGCAAATGATCTGGGTGAGAGATTTCTAACTTCTGACTTCTATTGAGAAACGAGCCCCCTGGAAATTAGCCTGGGTGAAAGTGGGACCCTACAAGGAGGTGGAATTGTTTTATTCCCACTTCCCAAGAAAAGTGGCGAGCAAGTCTGAGAGCCATTTTTAAAACGGAAGAAAGATAAGAGAACTTATTAAAAGAGTGAAAGAACTTGGAAACTAGGAAGCCAGACTGGGGACCTCAAATATAATACTGACTAATTTGGAAGCTTTTGGGGATTATAAAATTTGGATGTAGAGAACCTTTTTTGAAAAAACGTGAACAGGATAATTAATATAAAATTAGAGGAAGAAAAGGAAGAGAAACAAAGCAACAGTGACACCTATAGGCAGAAGGAAATGTTGAGAAGAAAGTGAGAAAGGAAAGAAAACATAACCTTGAGAGGTTGAAGAAGATACTGGCTGTTAAAACAAAGAACAACTGCATCAATATATTGTTTTATGTTAGATAGTGGAGACAGAGAGTGAAACACTGAGACTTTTAAAAATAGTGTAGCTATTGGAATTCAAGCAGAAGCTAAACAGATAAAGCGAACAGAAGCTGAGAACAGTAAAATATTTTCCTTCTCTTTCATTTCTGCTCTGCACTTTCCCTCAGAAGATATAAGACAGTTGGTGGTTGAATTTTTAGGGTTGGTGGGCCTATGTGGATTATAAATTTAACAAGAGAAGAAGAGAATACTTTTTGAAGAACAAAGGGGTCAACAGTTTAACAACTCTTGGATTATAATTTATATCTTTGCTCTCCTCTTGGATTACAATTAACAGCTTTACTTCTTTTTAATGGATTATAATTGTGCCCCTCTGGGATTACAATTAAAAAAAACTAACATTATTTGGAGATCGAAAATAAGAAGAAAGAAGGAAAAAGGGATACAGTAATATTGAATGTTTGGACTCCTGAATAGCTTTGTAAAAAGGGAAATTGGAAGGAGATAGTGAAGTGGAGCTGTTGGGGTATTGTAATTATTACCTTTAATAATTGGTTTAAATTTGACTTCCGCTTCCGGTTCCGCTGGCGACAGACTCTGATCGGGCTAGCTCTGGCCCCAGAGTCCGATCCCCCCCATCTGGAGGCCCTTTGGGCCAAGCGCCCCATTATTGGGGCGTTTGCCGTTTGAGGGCGGCTCGCCAGGGGTCCCCTGCCTCACTTCCAGGGGCCGGGAGGCCGATGCTGGCGCGCCCGAGGCTCCAGAGGGGGTGGGAGGCGATCGGCGGCTTTTTTTCGAGGCCGCGGAGGCGCCACAGCGCCTAAGGGGACCGGTGCTAGCTAAGAAGGCACAACGGACTGAACTGACTGGTTGGAGCTGGAGCAGGCATCCTGGAGGCGAGGGGGGGGGGGTTGGAATTCCCCCCCCCTTGTAGCTGGAAAGGTGCCGTGGCAGAGAACTAGGGGGAAGGAGATGGAGTGAAACCCCTTACCTTGCTGACTTTTCCTTGAAGGATGGCTGTGGCAGAGTTTCTTGGAGAGGTCTGGTGGCCTCTCTTCCCGGTAGGCAATGGCGGCAGTCTGACTTCCTGCTTCTTTATTTATGATTGAAGACAACATTCTCCTCTGGCTTCCTGTTTGACCTACTCTATACTTCGGACTCGTTGCTCCTGTGAGCGCCCACTGGTGGATAGTTGAAAAATTACTCTGATTGCTAATCCCTCTTTCTTCTCTGGAGGTTTGCCTTTTGATTTCTCATCTTCTACTGATCTAAGATGGCTAAGGGCCACAAACCAGCAGCAGCTGACATGGGGAAAATTTTGGAAAGACTGGCGATATTGGACCAGAAGTTGGACAAGTTAGATGACGTGCAAAAAGGATTATCTGAAATTAAATCTGAAATGACATTTATGAAAAAAGATTTAAATGATGTTCAACAGCTGGCAGAGCAAAACAAGAAGAAGATGGGGGGTCTGGAGGGGGAGGTACGGGCACTCCAGAAGGTGGAGGACGGGAGAGGAAATGCAATGTTAACTTTACAATTGGATAAGATGTCTTATTTTCTCAGGTTCCAAAACGTGGAACAACTTGACCAGGAAAATTTGAGAGAAGTGATGGTTAAAATGTTGGGTGAATTTTTAGAAAGAGATTTGGAGTCTATTGGAAGGGATGTGGACTTGGTGTACAGAGTAAACTCACAATTTGCAATTTTACATAATTTACCAAGAGAGATTCATATTAAATTTGTGAGAAGGGAACTGAGAGATGAGATATTGAGAAAACAAAGACTGGGGGCGCTGGTGTACAGGGGCAAGGAGATCACCATCCTGAAGCAGATTCCCAGACAGGTACGAGAATCAAGAAGAAAATATTATTTTTTATCAAATAAGCTGTACCTCAAGGGAGTAGGTTTTAGGTGGTTGATTCCGGAGGGTTTGATGATTTTTTGGGAGGACAGTAAGAAGAAAATTAATAATGTAACGGAAGCTAAGGCTTTTCTTGACCAACATAAATCCTTCCTAGGTGGAGAAGATACAGGAGCCGAAGAGGGGGAAGTATTAGATGATCAAGGAGTGGAGGCGGACGGAGCTGCTGCGGCCCGGGAGGGGGGGGGAGGCCAGACCATGGTTTTAAGAGCCAGAACTAGGAAATGAAGAAAGGAGGGGAATCTATTGTTTAAGGTTTTTTTAATTGACATTTTTTTTCTCTCTCTTCTTTTATTGTATTTTGTATAACACTTTTTTTTTGTTTATATAATTTTTATATAACCTGGTTGTTTGTTTCGATTTAAGATAATAATGTCTGTTGTGTGAGAAATTAAAAAAAAGAAAATAATAACTGAAATATCTTTATATAAAGATATTGAAAATTCAACATATTGTAAACTATAATATTGTATATTTTTAACCAATAAAAACTTGTTATTAAAAAAAAAATAATTGGTTTAAATTTATTAAAACATCTCAAAATGAAGAAAACTATATCTACACCATCCTCAGCATCAGTATCATCAGCATCTAGTCCAGCAGGCCAAAGGTCATTGGATGCTATGTTGCAGCAAGACAAAATGAATATGATGCAATTAGAGATGAAATTTATGATTCAGGCCATGCATGAAGACATTAAGGAAAGAATAGGAAAAGTAGAGGATAAAATAGAGAATTTTCAACAAATAGCGGCTAAAAATGAACAACGCATTCAGAAAGTAAAAGAGAAAGCTGAAGAAAGAGAAAAGAGTGGAAGAGGTTGATTACAGAGTTACCCTGGCAGACAAAAGTCATGAGAGAACAATTATATCATTTGAGATGGATAAGGCTGATTACTACTTGCGATTCTAGAATATTGAGAAAGAAAAGGGAGAAAATTTGGCAGAGATAATGGAAGAGTAAGAGAAATAAGAAATGAATATCAATTTCTGACAAGACAGCTCATTTAAGAATGGAGTAAATTTTAGATAGCTGATACCGGTGGGTGACCTGGCTGGAGCAAAGACATAGACTGGATTCCATAGAAAAAGCAGAACAATTTTATGAGCATTATTTTGGACCACAAGAGGAAATGAGAGTAAAAGAGGAAAAAGAGGATAGACAACAAGAGGAAGCCATAGGAGAGAGAGAAATGCAACAAAAAGAAGACGAAAGAGAGTTAGAGGAAATAGTGAAGAGAGAAAGGAACAAAGGGAAAAGATCAGAGAGAGATAAGAATGACCAGAACAACAAAACCCATTTATAAGTAAAACCATGGAAGAAGAAATAAAATTACTGTCAATAAATATAAATGGATTGTATTTGGCTATAAAAAAGAAAAGGACTTTTAGTAAACTACAAAAATTAAAGTTGGATATAATTTGCCTGCAAGAGGTTCATATTAAAAAACACTACAATAAATTCCAAAATTGAGAAACTATATGCCTCTCTATCACAACGTAAGAACAGAGGTGTAGTTCTTTACATAAAAGAAACAATAAATGCTAAGCAGATTTTCACGGATGAAGAAGGAAGGATTTTGATGGTGAAGATAACAATGAATTACAAAGATACTTTTGATAGCAATTTATGCACCAAATAGCAATCAAGAGGATTTTTATGGTAAACTTCATAAGAATCACATATATTACTGTCATATGAAAAGAAGATTCAGACCTACAACAGATAAAAGATTACAGACCGATGTCCTTACTGAATGCTGACTATAAAATATATGCCTCAATAATTGCAGAAAGACTAAAAAGATTCTTATTCAATTCATACATTCAGATCAAAATGGATTTCTACCTAAGAGACAAATTAAAGACAATATGAAAATAATTTTAAATACACTGGAATACTACGAAGCACATCCAGGGAAGCAAACAGCGTTGATTTTTCTAGAAGCACAGAAAGCATTTGACAATGTGAACTGGCAGTTTATGCCAGCACAATTAAAAGATACGGATTTTGGGGAGAGATTTATTAACATGATTAAGGTGATATATTATAAACAAACAGCAAAGGTGATGGTAAATGGAGATATGACAGAGAAGGTTAACATTAAAAAAGGTACAAGACAAGGATGCCCCGTGTCCCTCTATTATTCATACTGACACTGGAAGTACAGAAATATCAGACAAGATGCAGAGATAAAAGGTATGGAAATAAAAAAGGAAAAATATAAATTACAGGCATTTGCAGATTATTTAATCTGCATTTTGGAAGATCCACAAGAAACAGGGCCTAAATTAATAAAAAGAAATAGAGGAATATGGCAAAGTGACAGTATTGAAAATAAAGAGAAAATTAAGATATTAGTTAAAAATCTTACAGACATGCAGAAAAAAGTTAATGAAGAGAATAGATATTCAGATTAATAAGGAAGTAAAATATTTATGGATTCATCTGACAGCAAGATGTGTAACTATTAAGGAAGATAATTACTATAAACTGATGCAACAAATCAAAACATATTTGGAGAAATGGAAAAATCTGCAATTGTCATTATATCTATTTCAAACAATTCCAATAACATTGGGGGAAAATACTTTGAGGAACTCAATAAAGTAATATTAAGATATATCTGTCAAGGGAAAAAAGTAAGAATAAGCTTAAAAATGCTGCAGGATTCAAGGAATAGAGGTGGCTTTGGGCTACCGAATTGGGAATTGTATTACCAGGCTGTGGTACTTATATGGGCAAAAGAATGGATTCTATTGAGGCATACAAGACTGTTAACTTTGGAGGTGCATGATTTGCATTTGGGCTGGCATGCCTTCTTGTGGTATGGGAAAAATAAAATACATGGTTACTTTCAAAGACATTATATTAGGAATGCATTATTGTTAGTGTGGGAAAAAAATAGAGAACAACATTATTTGAGGATACCAGTTTAGCTTTCAACAATGGAAGCACTGATTCACCCAAATGTTATTAACATGGAAAATATTGTTAGGTACAAATATATTTTGAATGAAAAGGGGAAACTCAAAACTAAACAAGAATTGAGCGATCAAGGGATTGATATGGCATGGTACTCACAGGTGCAGATACATTGTAGATATGAGAAAAGATGTTAAACTATACAGATTTTATAAAGAACTAACAGAATTAGACAAGATATTAACAGGGACAGAAGAAAAATTGATAAAGAAAATGTACAGCTACTTATTGAGCATTAAATTGGAAGATGAACAATTGAAGGAGACAATGACAGTATGGGCAAAAAACTGGTTATACAATAGAGTTAGACAAATAGCAGAAACTGTGGGACAGGAACTGTAAATTAACAATGTCAACTGCATACAAAGAAAATTAGTACAAGATGTTTTATAGATGGCATTTTGCGCCAGCGAGGTTGGCAAAGATGTTTAAAGATAAGTTGGCTAAATGCTGAAAGTGCCACCAGATACCTGGGTCATTATCATATGTGGTGGACATGCTCAAAGGACAAAAAAAATTGGACAAAAATACATATGTGGCTGGAAAAAATGATAAAGCAGCATATTGATTTAAAGCCAGAAATATTCTTGTTGGGGATTTTACCCGAAAAATACAGTAAGAGGAATGCATATCTAATTATCCATATACTAACTGCAGCTAGAATTGTATTTGCACAAAACTGGAAACATGAAGAGATCCCCACAGATGAGAATGTGATCAGGAAAATATTAGAATGTTCAGAAATGAATAGACTAACGCTAGCAATTAAGGAAAAAGAACAAACTGAATATTATATGACATGGAACTTATTTTATCAATGGTTAGATAACAAAAATGGAAATTGGAAACAGGAAAACAAAAGAAAAAGAGTAATGAAATAAAGATATGTTAAGAGAGAAGCAAATATTATGATTATTATGTTTAATATTATTTTATTATAGAATCAATGTTAATGTAATGGATATTGTTGTAAATCTCATTTATTATTTTACAAAGATATCTGTACCCTGACGACACTGTTTAATCGAAGATGGAATTATTATATTTTTTAAAAAAGGAGACAAGTATCTTCTATTTCAATTTGCATCTTAGAAAGCTGAAACTCTCATTGATTTATCTACAATGATAGATATCAAGATCCTTAGATCTTCCATTATGTCTTAACCTTTTCTGAACTAGGTATTGTATATTTTTTATTTCAGCTGGCTTAAACCTGATTCATTCTGCTGGGCTGTAATTATAATAACTATATGGTTTTTCTCCTTGCCACCCAATTTATCTACAGGAAAAAAAAATCCCACAACCACCACAGAGACAACAGCCTCATTTCTTTTACTGTGGAATAAGAATAAATAATGGCCACCACGGGAAAACCTTTTTGGTTTGAAAATGATACAAACAACCTAGAGCAACTCAAAGGTCAGTCGAGATCCCTGATGCAAGTCAAGATTTGTGCAAGGTATCTACAGACTCCATTAGAAAACAAACAAATCTCTGACATATATCCAGCATATTTCTTAAGAGTGTCGACTTGATTTTCACTTTCAGGAGCATCTACAACGGCGTACCCATAAAGCTGTGAAATGGCTTAAGTGCCAATCGTGGCCTACAAAAGAGGCCACGGTTTCTTCTAATGACCGACCCCCCCCCCGCCACTCGATTTAACACCGGCCAACTTATTCATAAATTCCCCTCCCTTTCCGTTTGAATTCCGAGACCTGAATTTCGCCAGGAAAGCACAAGTCACGTTAGAACACAAGTCCTAGGGAGAAACCCCCAACTCCCTGCACCCCAAAAGCAGGTCCCTTTGGCCACTGGCCATTGGTTGGGTTGCCTTACTCCTCCGCATCGTTGCTCAGCGCCAGCCGCCGCCGCACCTATCAGGGACTGCGGCGTCCACTCGCTGTTCACCGAGCCCGCGGTCTGCGTTCGCACGTGCGGCTGAGCCACAAACGAGTCCCACCCGGGACAACCCACGAAACACGCGGTGCCGCCCCCCCCCCCAGCTCCACGCGTTGTGTGCAAGGCGGCGTGCTTCCTTCCGGGCGGGCTTCGCGTATCCGAAGAAAACTCGCGAATCGGGGGGGGGGGGGGATCTCTGGCGCTCGCCTCCTACCTGCACGTCCCCCGGGAAGTAGACGACGTGATGCTGAGCCTGCCCCGTTGCGGGGGCGGAAAGGGGCAGGTGCAGCAGCGCGTCGTTGGCTTTGAAGGGCTCGTCGCCCGGCACCTCCGACAGCCGCAGCAGCCTCGGCCGCTGCGAGGAGGTCGAGGGCAGGAAGAAGGCGCTCCCTCCGCTGCCACCTTCGTCACAGCCCGCCCTGCTGCTGCTGCTGCTGCTGCTGCTCGCGGCCCCCGACAGGTAGGCAGCCGGATTTCCTCGGAGGCTCATAGTCCGTGTCAGGCAGAAAAAAACGGAGCCGAGGAGTCCCCTCACGACCGAGGTTACAGGTGGACAACACCTGCTCATGGAGGCTCTAACGTTCTGGCCCCGCGCGACCGGTCAGGCCTCCAAAGGTCTCCCAAACAAACGCGCCAACCAATCGACGGGCCCGGCCTGCCCACACCTCCGAAGCGGCGTAGAGACGACTGCGCAGGCGCCTATGGCAGGCAAGAGGTGGCGCGTTCCCTGTCGGAGGGGCGAAAGAGAGCTTTGATTGGTCGTCCCGAGTCGCTTCCGCTGGTTGGCTGCAAAAAGGAGAGCGGGGAAATTGAAAGAGAAGAGTAGGGACCGGTCGTAGGAACAGAGGAGCGCGGATAAAAATGTTTCAGTAGGTCAATTGTACAGTCTCAATGTGGTTGCTTAATGCCTTCCTTATAAAAAAGCAAGGTTTTCCAAAATGATTAGTATTAACCTTCAAAGGTGGATGTTATCATTTGTAGTACTATTAAAGTAGGATTTTTTTCATATAATAATTGCGGATTTAGGAAGGATCTAAAATTTCATGAATGAATTGATGAACTAAAGAGTTTAGCCACCCCCCCCCAATGTATAAGAAACATATTTGTTACTCAGTTTGTAATTGTCACTTGCTTTATAAATGATTATTTTTCATTTTGCCATTCAGATCCTTCAAATGCTAACCTGGCTTATACATTTTATCAATCCATGATAAGTAAAACCTAAACTGCCATTACAGAACTCTATTCTATGAGCAAGAGTGATCTTTAATAAGAATAGACTCATTCCTCTGATATTTAACTGAAGAGATAATTGTCAACAGCTAAGTACTTAAAATAGACTATTGGGAAAGAGAAAGCTGCCTACTCCAACCCATGCACATAAGATATTAAAAAATCTGAAGGGCATAAATAATTGCATCAAAATAATGCATTCGAAAATAACACAGGCATCAAAGCCACAAAAAGTTGAAGACTCATTTTATAAATTGGGAATGGAAGGAAAGGCTATATCCTGGAAGGAATAGCTATCTGAAATGCAGATAATTCTTACTTATGACTACAATTGTGATGGGAATTTCTGTGACTGAGGCAGTTGTTGGATGAGTTGCATATAATCATATTACCTTTTTTGTTAACAGAATCACTGCAGTTGTTAAGTGAGTCACATGGTCATTAAGTAAATCTAGCTTTCCCCATTGACTTTGCTTGTTGAAAGCTGGCTGAGGAGGTCCCAAACAGTGATTACATGACCCTGGGACACTACAGCCATCATAAATATATGCCAGCTGCCCAGCATCTGAATTTTGATCATGTAACTATGGGGGTGTTTACGTTGTCATAAGTGTGAAGTCCAGTTGTAAGTCATTATTTTTTTCATTGTTGCTGTAACTTCCAATAGTCACTTGAATGATTATAAGTTGAGGACTACTTGTACAGAATGGGAGCACTTTAGCTAATGTGAAAATAGAGTGTAACATTTTGTTGCAGGTTTTATTTCTCTATTCCAGAACAACTTCAATCCCACCATTTTTCCCTTTGTGATATTTACTTACTCACTCACTCATTCACTCACTCACTCACTCATTCATTTCCTACCTTTATTATTTTTATAAACAACTCAAGGAGGTGAACATCCTTCCTCCTCCTATTTTCCCCTCAACAATAGCAATATTATGTTGAAATCAGCATGCTATTTCTTTTGCTGGTGCAATGAAGCTTAAATAGAATCCTTACTTAACTGACAAAAAATATTAATTCTTATTATGAAAAGGTAATACAGTATATTTTACTGGAATTTCTAATTTATAATAAACTGATCACCACAAGATGGTGCTGTAGTTCTAGCTTGATGACAAATTTGCTACTTATCATTTGGTTATTTTATATTTAAACTTCATAATTATAGGGGCAGTGTAAATCAGCACTCTTTTTTGATATTGACTATAATTGATTTACAAAATGAAACTGGAAAAAAATAAAAAAAATTTCTGGCAACATTTATTTCTGTGCTGGCTCTGTTTTAAGATTTCAAATTTAGTTTCTTTAAAAAGTTTCAAAATAAATATACATATGAGCTGCAGAAGAGGTTCATGGAGAAAGGAGAGTTCATTCTCCCAGGACAAAATGTACTGAGATCTGTTTGATATATAAAATAGCACAAATATATTTCCTCCAATGTAAGAATGCAGACATATTGCAGATATCTATCCAAGAGAAAGCTAATAGCCCCAGAATCCATTTTCAGCTCCTATACTCATATTTATCTGACAAAGAAGAATAGCTTTTGTTTGTGTTTATAATATCTATATTTTATCAGTCTTGGAATACATAGAATGAATACTTGAACTCCCTGAAGTTTGACTAGAAAGAGTCCAGAAAATCAGCTTTCTTCAGGGCCCTTTGAAGTTGTGAAACAATCAATCTAAAAAGAGAAGGATGGAAATTGGAAAGAAATCCTTCTGAACAGTTGGATCCAAGGACAACTTCTTAGGAAGGGGACAGAGAGCCCCCTCTTTAAATGCAAATATCTTCTCCTACAACGAGGAGTTCACCATATCTTGTATCCAAGCATGCATCACTTCCCAAGAGGCCTTCACCAACTAGGAGAGATATGGATCTAAAGCACAGGTGGCAGAAATCACAGTCCCAATAATGCTGCCCACTTCCTCAGGATCAATCAGGTGAAACTCTTGTCAATAACTGAACAAGACCATGCCTCAAATCAGTTACTAAGACTCACACAGCCAGCCCAGTTCTAACTGATCAGCCAGTCTGGATCTGATTAACTTGCTTACAGTAGTCCACCTAGTGTTCTTGCAGGGGTTTCCCTGGTCTCTTTCTACCAAGAAGAGACATAGCCACCCAATATAGAGTTGCTGGATGCCAGCTATGAGAATGATAAGATGAAAAAAATAGCCTGTTTTGCCATTCTTATTGATACATTGTAAGCCTTAATAAAGGTTTTTACCTGTCCTTGATTAGATTTGCTTTTTGTCTTCCTTCTGTGGTGCTGTGGGCATCTTCAGTGTCATTTCATTTTGCAGAATTCCTCTGAAAGCTAGAGGGCCCTCTAGGATCACAGGCTGCACAGGCACCATTCACTTCACTATTCTTGAAGACCTCTATGTTATTTTTTATTCACGTTATCAGGAGCATATTCTGTTAGAAAAATATTAATTGGAAACTTAATAAATTTATGCCTGTCATTGATCAAATCATGCATTGGAATTTCTGTATAAGTCAGCAAAGACATACTATTTATATATCCTTTTATGCTTCGTGTTACCTTAAAGCAAACATGAGTAGCTTTAATTGTTGTAAGTAATAGCACATGTATAATGATAATATTACTGACAAAATGAAAGGCTAGCTTTGTCTTAGAGGTTAAGGAAGGGAATAATTTTTGTATCCTTGAGAGTCGCTATCAATTTACGAACAGTGAAAATCATCATTTTGCCCTTGAAACACAACTTTATTAAGTTACATTTTCAAGTTAAGGCTGTAGTTAATTTGATCAGGAACTGCATCCTAAATACTCTTGGTAGTATTTGCATGATTAGTATTCCACCATTGTGCTGGAAATCAATTATGGAGAGCCATCATGAAATTACCGATTACTATCATAACCTGAGGTTTACCTGTATTCTACTTTTTGTGGCTATCTGCCATTCCTTAAACTGAATGCATTTTGTTCCATGTTTATGTTATAGCCATGTGATCCCAGACAAAGATGGAAATGCTTTAAGTAGATGCAGAGAGGTGCTGCATTCAAAGTAGCAATAGCACTTAGACTTATATACTGCTTTGCAGTGCTTTAAGCGATTTACAGAGTCAGCATATTGCCCCCAATAGTCTGGGTCCTCATTTTACTGACCTTGGAAGGGTGGAAAGCTGAGTCAACCTTGAGCCAATGAGAATAGAACTGCTGGCAGTCAGCAGAATTAGCCTGCAGTACTTGCATTCTAACCACTGTGCCACCACAACTCTTTTCTATGGTACTTTCCCCTCCAAAATATTGTACATCTCCAGTTATGAGCATTTGATCTCTGAGGAGGACCATAAAAAGAGGAGAGCAATCACTTCCTGCCTTAGAACCTCCAGAATCCAGATAGGTTCTCTGTTCACATCATAGAATCATCTTCCTTATGAGAAGGACAATCATTAGTTTCTCTTTCTCCCTGTGTGTATATTTTGTTATGGTTTTATTGACAAGTGTTGATGCTACCTATTCCAAATAATGGTAATCAACACATATTGTACACTGAATGATTTCTCGGCTTATAAGAAGTGTAGGATCTGGCTTACCAGATGTTTCTGAATTAGAACTCTTGGCAGCTCCAGCTAACATGACTAATAGTGAGGGTATCTAGGAGTTGCATTTCAACAGCATCTGGAGGGCCTCAGATTCCCCACCCTTGAAATAAATGATACCCTGCATCCCTATCCAGCTTTCTGATTTTATGTTAGCTATATTTTTGTCAGCAGTTTTGTGCTATGCGCTTGTGAAGTTGCACCAAATTGCAGCCTTTCAGTTTGGGGAGGATTTTTGAATGTGGTTTGAATGATCTGTTACACAAGTGAAAGCCATTAATCTGTGAGTCACTAACTAGCATGTTTTAATACTTCAAGGCAGTGGTGGTGTCTATATATTTTTTCTAGTATTTTTGTGAGGTTGGATCTGAAGTTCAGTATGTAAGGAAATGTGTGTTTTTTTGGGTTTTTTTGTAAAAGGGAAGTCCTGAAGCCTTTTAACTTTATGAGTTGCCCTCTAGGCCCCTTTATGTTGGTGTGAATTTAAATGAAAGACCAGCAATACTTTTATTAGTTTCTTAGTTAGAAGCTATACATCATAAAACAATGGCATTCTGTTAAAGACTGATGCTGCAAAATTCCAATTCTTGGTATAATAGTTCTTTTTGCTGGATTTTCAATAAATAAAATCTATTTTATCCTTGTACTCACAGAGAACTAGAGTATCTATATGTCCAAGTAAGAAGAGCACCAATATCTTGCCTGCCAGGCTAAGAGTCACAAAGATTTGTGTAAGTCTGCTGAGTAAGGGAGACAGCTATATACTGTTGAAAGTCCTCTATTACAGGTCTTCTTAAAAGAAGATGTCAAAATTTCCATGTCCATGATTCTGCACTCCAGTACTGAATTTCTGACCACCTTCTTATTTAAGAAAATATTTTTTAAAAGATTGTCATGACAAAGGTCCTCTCAGTTGAACCATAAATGTGTTTATCTCTCTCTCTCTTTATTCAAAGTTGTGCAGAAACCTGAACTACCTAGAAAATCTCAGGATCAACAGCACTCCTACAACGTTTATTTCATATATTTAACTGAAATAACAGAATAACAGAGTTGAAAGGGACCTTGGAGGTCTTCTAGTCCAACTCCCTCCTCAAGCAGAAAGGTATTTACAAAACCTTTAACTATATATCCTAAAATATACCTGTTTTATGTTGCTTAACTTGTCTTTTTGGTTTTCTATAATGAATTGTGAAAATTATGTTTTCACAAATTGTGGAAAACTTGGCAAGAGATTTACCTAACATCTTTCTTTCCCTGTGAACTATAGTTCTGCATTTTTTGGCAGCTGTAGCATACTGCTGACTCATACTTAAGTGGTTATCCACTAGGACCAAGATCCCTTTCACAATTACTGCTTTTGAGACAGGCACCACCTATTCTATATCTGTGCATTTGGTTTTTCTTGTCTAAGTGTAAAACCTTATTTTTCTTGCCACTCAGTTGCATTTTGGTGGACACGGCCCAGTGTTCAAATCTGTCAAACTCTTTCTAAAGTGTTGCCTATTCTCCCTACCTTGGTGTGGTCTGCAATTTTAATGTGTTCTCCTCCTGCTCCCTCATCTAAATTGTTTATGAAGATGTTGAAGAGTACTGGGACTAATACAGAATCTTGGGGTACCCCACTGCTTACTTCCCTGCATGTAGATGTAGTACCATTAAGGACTACTTGTTGAATATGGTTTGTCAGCCAGTTACAAATCCATCTGATGGTGATGCTGTCCATCCCGCATTTTTCTATCTTGCCAAGATTGTGGTCTATTTTGTCAAATGCCTTACTGAAGTCCAAGTAGTATACTATGTCCACAGCATTTCACTAGTCCACTAATTTAGTCAGACAAAACCAAGTTGGCTTCTAGTAATAGGTTTACTTACTCTAGGTCAGTGATGGCTAACCTTTTTGCCGTTGTGTGACAAAAGCGGGGGGGAGCACATAGGGGTCACATGCACGCATGCCCACACTCAATGCCCCCCTGCGCCCTGCCCCCCCCATGCATGCACGCACGTTCCCCCCCGCTTTTGGCACACAATGGCCCGGTGGGCCCGGTAGGTCTGTTTTTCGCCCTCCCCAGGCTCCAGAGGCTTTCTTGGAGCTTGAAGAGGATGAAAACAGCCTTCCCCACCACCACCCCGGAGGCCTTCTGGAGACCGGAAACAGCCCGTTTCTCAACTTCCGGTGGGCCCGGAAGGCCCAAAAATCAGCTGGCTGGCATGCACATGCATACTGGAGCTGAGCTAGAGGAACACTTGCGTGCCCACAGATATGGCTCAGCATGCCACCTGTGGCACGCATGCCATAGGTTCGCCATCATGGCTCTAGGTGTTTGCAAATCTGTTGAGTATCTCTTTCAGGATCATCCCAGGTATTGATATCAGGCTAATTGGTGTGTAATTTCCTGGATTCATTTTTTTTCCTTTTTTGAAGATGGGAATCATGTCAACTGTTTTTCAGTACCCTGTGCTCCAGGATCTTTAAAAGATATGGTTCAGTGGTTCCGGGATCACATCTGCCAGCTCCTTCAAAATTCTTACGCTGAGGTGGATAAGAGCCGAGGTGGCGCAGTGGTTAGAGTGCAGTACTGCAGCTACTTCAGCTGACTGCCAGTTCAGCAGATCAGTGGATCAAATCTCACCGGCTCAAGGTTGACTCAGCCTTCCATCCTTCCGAGGTGGGTAAAATGAGGACCCAGATTGTTGGGGGTAATATGCTATTTAGTATACTGTCTTTGGTGTAACCCGCTCAGAGTCCTCGGAGAGTGGGCGGCATAGAAATGTGAATAATAAAAAAATAATAATAAAATTCTGAGATGTAATCCATCTGGTCCTGGTGATTTGAACTCAATTTGGGTAGACAGGTATTGTTTTATTTGTTTGTTTGTAAAATTTATTAGCCTCCCATCTTACCACATAGTAACACAGAGAGGCTTACAATATTAAAAGATAAAACTGTATAAAATCTAATGATATAAATATAATACTATAAAAATCAATCTAGCTAAAAAGATGAAAAGGGAGGCATTATGAGAAGGGGAGTGGTGGGATCTGTTGTTAATCTATTGACCAATCCCAATGTAAAAACCTCTATTGGAGCCCTAAGCCAACTGGCAGAACCAGGTCTTTAAGCTCTTACGGAAGGTTAGAAGGAATAGAACCAATCTCACTTGGAAGGGTGGGGGGATGTAAGATGTTCCCAAGGGCAGATGCAATGGCAGAGAGGGCTTTTTTCTGAACCCAACCAGAACCCAACCCTGGCCGATGGGGCCCATAGAATGCCTTCTCTGGATCCCTGGATTGGGATTTTACCATTTTCTTGCCTATTTTGATTTGTATTCCTAGTCAGTTGTTTATGGTTCTGCATTTGGTATGTTGGGCTACTTTGTCCTTTTGCGTGAAGACAGATGCAAAGAATGAATTAAGCAGTTCCACTTTCTCCCTGCTGTCCATCACTTTCTTGCCATCTTCTCTCATTATGGATCAATCATTCCCTTGGCTTCTTTCTTACTTTTTACATGTTGAAAGAAACATTGATTATTATTTTTGACATTTGTTGCAGGTCTTAATTCATTCTGAGCCTTAGCTTTCCTGACTTCATCTTTGCAGTTGCGTGTTATATGCTGGTATTCTGCATTAGCTATGTATCCCTCTTTACATTTTTTATACACGTCCGTTTTGTCTTTCAATTTTAGACAGTCCTTTATACAACCATGCTGGTTTCTTGGATCATTTATTTTTCCTTTTCAGTGGTATTGTGCTGGACTGGGCTTTTATAATCTCATTTTTCAGAGTCTCCCAAGCTTCGTGAGTTGTTTTCCCCTTTAAGATTTTCATCCATAAAATCTTCCCCAACCTCCCTCTAAGTTTATTGAAGTCAGCTCTCTTAAAGTCTAAGACACTAGCTTGATTTTGTTCTATTGCTTACGTCTGCCTTATATTGAATTTCAATATGACATGGTCCTTCTCCTTCAAAGTTCCCACAACTGCTTCTATCATGTCATCTGTTAGTAAGAATTAAGTCCAGTACAGCTGACCCTTTAGTTCCCTTCCGAACCTTTTTTAGTCTTTTTCACTCTCTAGAACAGGAATGTCAAACTTGCGGCATCAAGTTGTCGTCATGTTATGTATCGTGAGTTTTCCCCCTTTTACTAAAATGGGGGTGGGGGTGGCCAGCGCGTGATGCATCTAGTCCGTGCGCCACGAGTTAGACACTCCTGCTCTAGAAGATCTCGACTAATCCCAAACAGCAGCACATAACATTTGAATGTAACTATAACAGATCCATCAGAATAATATCTATTCCCAGAAACAAAAAATATGAAATGTTTTGAAATATTTTTAATTCTTTTGTAGGGGGTGTTTTAAGAAATTCTGGCTGCAATCTTATGTATGCTTTTCTGAGAGTAAAGATCTTCCCCAATTCTGAGTTAAAATGCTTCACACTCGTATTTGAATAAGCAGAAAGCTCTATTGGTGTGAAATTTGCTGTCCCCATTGGCAATCCCTCTCCAACTTCTATTCAGAGCCACATAGTGGTGTCCTGATTGTGTAGCTGCAGCATGTAATAAGCAAAGTGAATGGTTAAATCCTCCAGCCTGGCTATCACAAGCCAGCAGGGGAAACATTCCCCAAATGTAACCCAGCAGAAGGAATTGGGGGTGGGGGGTGGAAGGGCTGTCTGAACAAAGAGCTCTCTCATTCCTAATTTCTATGTTCCTCTTCTTACCCCTCATTCTCTCATAGCTTGACTTGAATAAACATTAACAAATTAAACCAGAAATATGAAGGAAACTAAGCAGTACAGTAACGCAGTGCGGTGTTTTTGATTTTTCAATTTCTCTTTCCTTTAAATAGGCAACAAATGACAACTTTGGATTTGGATTTGAAGGAAAAGTGTATATGATGGTGTCATTCGACAATTTCATTATTTTAGCTCTGTGCTAAACTTGCAGGGGGCATAGAGTTGAAGAACTTAAGAGTTATGGCTGAGCAGTCTGAGGCTACTACATAGTATTACTGCACCCATGTCTTTAAGGAGGCAAATGCAAAATGGTGGTAAGGCAAGGTGGCTAGTCTGAACAGCTAATAAGTCTTTGATTCCAGCTACGGTACTATCTGTAGTACTACTTGTAGTACTACTGCAGCTACTATCTGTAGTAGTCACTGACCACTGCCAACCTATTTGGGGGAATTAACATAACATGTTACACATCAGGAGAGCATTCTTGTAGGCTGCCACCTTAACAGAAACTAACCTCATCTGAAATTAAGCAGGGTTGGGACTGGTGAGTGCTTAATAAAAAACCACTACTATTAATGAACACTCAAAGAAGGCAGTTCTTTTGTACTGTTAATTAAGAAAACTAAATAGATGTATACATGAGATGTGTATATGTTTTCATGAGATGAATTCAACTAAAATGAGAGTTTTATATCTTTTTAATACATTGTGAAAATTATTTATGAAGAACTGTGTTTTCCTTTCAGATTTATACAATGAAGCTTATTATCCCCTTTGTTTTTGTTAGAAAACTATAATATATTATTGCTATTCTGTAAGGATGTTTTGCCTCTATGAATATGCCGGCATCCATCCATGCTGGGGTGTGGTGCCCATTCCCCCACTGATTGATGTTGATTTGGAAGAATATGGAGCAACTTCCTAAAGTAAGTGGACTTTGAACACCCCAATTTTCACCCATCACGTGAGACTGTCAACCTATGGCCATTTAAATGTTGTTTGTTTATTAGATATTTAATCCTGCCTTTATTATTTGTCATAAATAACAAGGCAATGAATATACCTAAATATACCTTCCTCCTTGTATTTCCCCCAAAACAACAACCCTGTGAGGTAGGTGGGTTGGGCTGAGAGAAAGTTACTGGACCAAAGTCAGCCAGCCCTCTTTCATGCTTGCTGAGTTGCAGCTCCAGGAAACATGGCCAGTGGAGAAGAGAACATCTGAAGCGTCAACACATTCTCTACTCTTGTAGAGTATTATTAACCATAATATGAACTATTAATGTAGTTCCTACTATGATGTCCCTGATGAGGGAAAGATGGCAGGGGCTGGGGACCAAGGAGTGGAGGCAGCAGTATCTTTTCACCCCAAAGCATAAGATACCAAGGGGTCAATGAAGACTATGTGCTCACTCTTTTTTCTTTTTCTTTTTTCTTTGCTTAATCCAGGTTTGCCTATCTCGTGCTGTAAAGCTGCTCCGGGAATGTGTGAATCCTGACCTTTTAGCTTGAATGATATTTTTGTTTCATTGCATGCTGGCATCACATGTTCAGGACACTTGGGTTGCAATACCTATTGTATTTTTCGGAGTATAAGACACACCTTTTTCCCCCCAAAAAGAGGGTGAAAATCTGGGTGCGTTTTATACTCCAAATGCCCAGCCTCCCAAACAGAGATTTCAGAGACTGAAAGAAGCCTCTGAAAGAAGCTTCAGAAAAAAAGCCTCAGAAAGTCTTTTATCTAAAATAATATGGCAAGCAACAAAAGAAGAATTAGTAAAGGTTCTAACCAAACTATGCTAACAAATCTGGAGAATGACACAATAACCAACAGAAGAGGTTAATCTACATACCAATACCAAAGAAAGGAGATTGAACAGAGTACAGATAGTCCTTCAGAATAAAAGCCTCTGAAAGAAGCTTCAGAAAAAAAAGCCTCCAAGCAGAGCTTCAGAAAAAAAGCCTTTTTTTTCTGAAGCTCTGCTTCGGAGGCTTTCAGAGGCAGAAAAAAAGTTTTTTCTGAAATGGAGTTTCAGAAGTTTCAGAGGCAGAAAAAAAAGTAAAGGCACAGAACTCACAACCAACGAACCTGTTGCTAAAATTCACCTCTGGGCACAGCTGATTGGAGGTATTCTGGGAGGCCGAGCCACCCACCAATCAACTTTTTTCTTATTTTCCTTCCCAAAAACTAAGGTGCGTCTTATACTCCACAAAATATGGTATTTACTTGAGAGTAGACTCAGATTTGTTTATTTGTGCCTAGTCAGCAGACCATCACAAAGCAAAGGTTTAACAAAGGAAATTATTTATCTATATAAAAGTAGCATAAACAGAATTAACACAAACTGAATTATATAACCTTAAAATTCTGAATATTTTTTGACAAAACACAGCATTATTCTTACAAAAAATAACTTGAGCGTAAATCCTGTTTCATTTCTAAACAGTAATGGATAGACCTTGTCACAAAGCTAAGTATGCAGATTCTGCATTGTAGATCTAGATCAAGATTGAATCTGATAAGATCACTGATCTTTCTTTTCAATAATATAATCCAGATTTTAATCATTATTTGTTATGCGATGGATTTTCATGTCATCCTTGGTAACCAGTTGCCTATCTGCCACTTACAATCTTCCAACTGCTACTGCACCTGCTCTGATTATGAGTATGTGTCATCAAGTTGGTGTTGATTCTTAGTGTTCACATAGGTAGATTATCTCCAAGATGATCAGTCTCCAACCTGGTCTTTCAGATCTTCCGACAAGGGCAACCATTACTGTTCTAATTGAATCCATCCACTATACTGCTGGTCGTCATCTTTTTCTCCTTCCTTCTACTTTCTCAGCATATATCTATCTACAGCAACAAATGTAGACTTTCCACCTCAGTAGATATCTGTACATTTTCACAGAAGTCTCTTAGATCCTATGCAACTATTTCAGATTTCCCTCTTAATTGTGGAAGGATAACAAATGGAAGACAAACCCTGTATAATTTTTGAACGAGAGAATAATTAGAGAATAAAGGAAGCCAAAATTAAATATTTATTGCCAGGACAGTTGACTTGATAACATCAGAGAATCTGCTCTACTTATACAAACCTGAGAGGATTCTTTGGTTTAGTGATGAGCATAGAATGAATGAAACAGATGGTAGAGATGATGTGCACATTTGAGCATAGGTAAAACCACAATATAAGTCTACCCTGTGCAAGAAAGGAGGCAAAAACCATATTCTTTTGTCTCCTGTACTATACCCAGTGAATTGCTGAGGAGAACTTTGTTGGAAAGATCTGGCTGATGTTATTCCTTCTGTTGGTTGGGTCCCTGGTCAGAGAAGCAGTGCACTGAGATTGTTCTGCACTTCATGGGCAAAATGATATGGATGTCAAAACTGAAATAAATCAGGTAAAGGTTCTGAGCACAGTAGGATCAATGTCAACCACTGTAGTCAAGAGATGAATGTTCTTATTCATTGCCTTTCTTTGCTCTAAAAAACAGGCTGTAGTCAATGATGTTGAGATGATTGAAAGAGTTGAAAGAATCTGTTAAGGAAGGGGCGTAAAGTTGACAGATGTGAAGGTGTCATTGACTCAACCCTTCTTAAAGAAGACCTCTCTGCATCACAGATACTATTAAATGGTTGCTCTGACACCTTCACCCCCTTTAGAGACAAACATTTTGAGTGGGTAGGGACTGGATAACTATGGTAACTTTTGAACTTCTGGATTTACCCAGTTTTGGGGATTTGTCACAAGCTGGTTTTGAGGTTTCGGTACCGAAGCTTCCTTGGTTACCATGGGATTCAATGCCTGCTTGTGCAGTTTATTATAAAGTATGAAGCTGCTGCGAGTGGCACCTATATGCAGTATCACTCACCTCTAACTCTCAACCAAACAGTGGAAATGCTGGATCTGAGCTGATAATCTGGATGAGAGCCAATAGACTGAAGCTGAATTGCAGGAAAATTCTCTGGCTAGTTGGCTGTCAAATTCAGGAATTATCCTCTACCCTGTTTTCTCCTACAAGATAAAATACAGGGTACTTTCCTGATTTACCAGAGTTTTTATTTAAATACTTCTGATTAAAACTTTAATTAATTTTATAGACCTACTTAGATGTTAATGCAACATCTATCTACATAAACTGCTAATGGCTATTCAGTTTCCATCCTAGGTGTCCAAGTGCTTTGCCCAATATCCTCATTGTGTACAACACGTATGTCTGTCTTGCATTTCATTGTATTACTTATTTTCTATATTAGTGTGATTTCAGTAGTGCATGTGCTGAAAATCTTTCAGGCATATTATTATAATGTGTAACTACAAAATAATATAATAATAAAAACAAATGCCAGTTGCATTAACAGAATAATGATAGTGATAGTCTGGAGTAGTAATTGTTGTGTTCCAATCTGCATTACTGAAACTATACTAAAATATTGTCTTCAGTTCTTAGGCCTATAGCCATGATGGCGAACCTGTGGCACGCGTGCCATAGGTGGCATGCAGAGCCCTCTCTGGGCATGCGCACCATCACCAGCTGCTCTTCTGGTTTCTGGCAAATGTGCACTAGGGGTGGGTTCTATTTATCTTACTTACCTACAGGTTTGCAGCGGGGTCGTGCGCGAGCAAAGCAAGCACGCATGCACCGTCTTCTGCGCAAGCGCAGAAGCATTTTGATGACGTCGAGGTCGGGGTGTGGAACCTCTTGCCGGCCAACTGGAACCGGTGCGAACCGGGGGCAACCCACCACTGATGTGCACGTCGGCCAACTGGTCTTCAGGTTTCCGGTGCACTGGCACGCGCAGACCAGCTGGTCGGCATGCACACCAGCCAGCTAGTCTTTGAGTTTCTGGGGCTGCAGCACGTGCGTTCTGGTTTGGGCACTCGGTGCTGAGAAGGTTCGCCATCACTGGCCTATAGGAAGAAGATAGATTAATGTGAACATGTTCAGCAGAGAGCAATCAATATGACAAAAGAGTTTTGGAAAGAAAAGCCTTTGAAGAATGATTGGGTATCTTTAACCCGATGATGAACAGACCAGTGTGATACAATAACTGTCTTTAAGGATTTTGAATTCTGGTCTATAGAAAGTGGGGCAAAGTTATTCAGATATGTTTCAGAAAAAAGAGCAAGAAACAATGGATTTAAATTAAAAGAAGCAGGTTTAGCTTGGACTGCAGAGAAAAACATTTTTAAAAACAGGAATTACCAGTCAACAATAGATCAGACACCCTTGGGAGATGGTAGACTCTCACTGCACACCAAAACAATTAGACACAAGGACAGTTTTTCCCCCGAATGCCATCACTCTGCTTAACAACTAATTCCCACAACATTGTCAAATAATTTACTAAGACTATTACTGTTATTCTTCTGTTCCTTACTAGTATCTATCTCTTCCCACTTACCTTGTTTCCCCTAAAATAAGACATCCCCGATAATAAGCCCAGTCGGGCTTTTGAGTGCATGCACTAAAATAAGCCCCCCCTCCCCAAAATAAGCTCTCCCTGAAAATATTTAACCGCATGCATAGCCAGTCCGTGCCATTTCCTCTGGTTTCCTACATGTGACCCAAAATAATAAGACCTCCCCAAAAATAAGGCCAAGCGCTTATTTCGCGGTTCAAAAAAATATAAGACAGGGTCTTATTTTCGAGGAAACACGGTATTACTATAACCATGTTGCTTGTATCTTTCAATTATATTGTTTTTATAATAATATAAAACAATAAGCTATCAAATAGTACGATTTGATAGCTTATTAGTAACCTTGACTAAGTGTTGAATCTCTTTATTCTTGATGAATGTAATTTATTCTCCTTAAGTACACCGAGAGCATATATACCTAAGACAAATTCTTTGTGTGTCCAATCACACTTGGCCAATAAAGAATTCTATTCTGGAAGTGTTTAAATTTTAGGCCATCTGTCAGGAAAGTAGGAGTGGAATCCTGCCCTGGACAAGGGATTGAATTTGGTGATCTCTAAGGTTCCTTGCAACTGTAATATACCGTGATTCTTCCTTCAGCTGCAACAGAGAGCTTGTTTCTTTATGCCTCTGGATTTAGGCAATTTCTTTGGGGTCAAGCTCTGACCTACCAGGGAAAGAAAGTCTTGTTCAAAGAAGCAACAGAACTGGAATGTCTGCATATTTCTGTTTAATAAAAATACTTGTTTAAACCCATTTTTAAATTCCTCTTGCTTTAGGCACAAACCTGCCACAAAAATTCTTTAACCAGAGCTTAACAATACAGTTCATAGTAATTTATTGAAGCAATGTCACACATATTCTGCATTTGCATTTGCAAAAAATGGAATAAATGCCAGATGTTAATTAATACGTTTGTTTTACTTTGCTTCTACCTTAGTAACCTGGCTTTAAGAGCTCCAATTATTTTCTCTTCACTCTCTTTGTTTCTCTCCAAGGTCTGGGTCATAAACTATAAAGATAATGAGTCAGAATTTCAAGGATGAGGGAATAAAACCTTGAAGCCATAGAATAGTATTAAATGTTTGCAACTTAACTTTGAGTGAGCTGGCTGTACTCAGTTTTCTACATCGATAGGAACCCAGCTGTATTTTCCATCTTACCTCCATGACTTTGGAAATTACAAAATAAATATAAACATAAAGTTGTCTGGAAGCTGAGTTCAAGTCTTATTGAATCCATACACACATCTGTATTATTTCTGCAGATGTTTGCCACTTGCCTTGTGGGATAGTTTTTAATTTCTCAATTTAGCCTTGGATTTCCTGTGATTTCCATCATCAAGCATCAGGACTACAATTTAAACTAACTTATCAAAACATCAACATTATTTTAAGTCAGCAGATAATATTGGAACAATAATGTGAATTATAAAGAACAGAAGGGAACTGTTGGTTATTATTAAAAAGCTGGTTATTACCTATTTGACTCTATATGTCACAGCACCAGGTTTTTTGTAGGACCACTCTGTCCAAATGTATCTTCCTGTCCTACTCATTCCAACAGGGACAGCATCTGATGGGACCTAGGGAACATGGGGTCTAGGGGACTTCCTTTCTCCACTGTGATATTTGTCCTCTGGAATGATCTCCCCCGACTTCCAACATATCCTGCTGGCCTTTAGAAAGGAATTCCACTTTTTTTGTCAGGAATTGGGGCTAGAATAGTGGGTGTCCCTATATGGAGGAGGATAATAATTGCAAGTTTCTGATCACCTGTTTTGTATATTTTCATGGAAGTGATTCATTTTAATTTATTTGGAGGGTTTTTTTTTGGTAAGCTATCCAGAGTTGCAGTGTGCAATTTCAGCAGCTATATACATTTAATAAAGAAATAAAAACCTAAATTTTATTTGGGGGGGATGAATAAAATAGGGGAGGGTTTGATTCTATAAAGCAATTGGAAAGGCTTTGTACCCTAAAGTGTGATGTAAATAATTATTCACCTTTTTTTGGAAAACTTTTTGAAAGAAAAATAAATAAAGCTAACATATGCTTTCATTTTCAACTGGTTTGTTTGTTTTGGTTATCATCAAGCAGAGAATGCCCAGAACCCATTAACTTCCATCTTTCATTGCCTCTTATACCACCAAATTCAACATTATCTATACTGTATATGTATGTAGAAGAAACATTTATCATCTCTTTGCATCATTACTTGTAGAGATTGTGATTGCAGTGCTAGCAATAACCACTGGTTTGCAGGATTAGAAATTTCTGGAGGACAAGATTTAACAATAGCTGCAAGCTAGAGAGGCAAACTCTGTGGGTAGGTTTTTAAGTGACATGGTCCAGGTTACGGGACCCAAACATGACAAAGGTTAGTCTCCTAGCTTGCTAGTGGAGGACCTAGTACAATTGCCTGGATCAGTCTTCCTCCATCTAGGCCCTCCAGATATGTTGGTTCATAATCCTCATTTTAGAGGGTTCTTAAGGATATAAGGAAAGCAACTTTGAAAGCTTTTTGTTCGTAGTTGATTGTGAAACACATACATGGGAAAATCCTATTGTCAATGAAAATGAATTTAGGGTTAGGGTCAGTGATGGGATTCAAGTAATTTAACAACCGGTTCTCTGCCCTAACGATTTCTTCCAACAACCAGTTTGCCAAACTGCTCAGAAAGTTAACTGGTTCTCCCGAAGTGGTGCGAACTGGCTGAATCCCACCACTGGTTAGGGTTAGGTCTACTTGAAATCATGCCCCAAAAGTAATGCTAGGGATGGATTCTTAAAGATTTTCTAAGGAAAACAACAGTTACACCTTTTCGTTCGGAGTTGATTATGACCCACAGTAAATTACATGGGAAAATCCCATTGCCAATCAAAATAAATCTAAGATTAGGTTTAGGGTTAAGTTTTGGATTAGGGTTAGGTTTACTAGGAACGAGAGCCAAGAAGGAATGCTTGGGATATATTCTTATAAGTATTCTAAGGAAAGTAACCTTGATAGCTTTTCTTTCATAGTTGATTATAAACCACAGTGAAATACAGTGGAAAATCCCATTGTCAATGAAAATGAATCTAGGGTTAATGGCAGAAAAAAACAAAAGGATCTGAATCAGGAGATTAAATAATTCATAGGATGTCATTGATCATCTAAGCAAATCTTTCTTTTGGCTTTGGAGAGGTCTCACTGATCGATTGTACACAATATTTCCTTGTTTATAGATTTACATATACATATATGGATATAGATGCAAACACACAGTGCTAACCTGATTGGAAATTTTACTGAACACCACTGTGAATTTTACATCTTTAATACTTTCGGCAGCCTCCATCTTTACTGTGACAAATAAATGACATGCTTTTATGTGACAAACAAATGACACTGATTTATGTCCGTCTGGCATTTCATAATTTTCTGCCTAGTCATAAGAATACAGAGCAATGAGTTTGTCTCTTCTAAACATGCCTCTTTTAGAACACATATGTAAAAGGCTTGGCATCATGTGCATATTATGATACTGTTTTTTGGAATACAGAATATATATAGAATATAGGTAATATAGGTAAATATATAGGTAAATATAGGCAGAATATAGGTAAAAGGTTGCTTAATATGGAGTTTATAATCTTTTGCATCCTGGAGGGACTGCATACTTTCTGCTATAACTGGGGGTTGCAGTAGTTGTGATTTGTGATTTTACAACTAATATTATGGTAATTGAGGTAGCTTCTAAACAATTCCCCACCTCTGGAAATGGATTTGAGTTTTTAGGATTTTCAAGGTTTTTAAGAACACTTTCATGGTTTAAAAAACACTCCCATGAAAGAAAGAAAAAAAATCAAAAAAGTTGTATCTAACAGAAACAAATGGAGAGCTGGTGTGTCAAATGCAGTCCACCTCCTCACTCTGTTTTAAGATACCCTGTTTAAATTGCTGCATAACTAGCAGCTGTGTACTGTATCCAGCTGCAAATTAAGTGTTCCAGAGAAGTCGATTGATTGACTGAAACTAGTTTAAAGAGTAATGTGCTGCTGAGCATAGAAGAGGCAGTGTCCTTCCTTTTCTTCCTTCTAGGAAAAGAATCTTGCAATACTTTAGGATAACATGAGAAGCATTCTATTACTAGCCCTCTGTGACCCTAAGTCACAGGGTCACGGATGTGTCATATGCTGGCCAAGCCCATGCCCAGTTTAGTGAAGGGAGAAAAAGTCCCGATACGTCACGTGACACTGCCGTGAGTTTGACCCCCCTGCCCTAAGTAATGCTTTCCTTACAGTATCTTTGAATATGGTCCCTACTGCTGAGTTGATCTTCATTTCATTTCCTCCTTCCACTTTAGGAAGGAATGAAAGAATATATCAGGCAAGAGGAAAGGGAAAGAACCAGGGGTAAAATGCTCCTGGTTCGGACCGGATCGCCTGATCCAGTAGCGATGGCGGCAGATGGTTCAGAGAACCGGTAGCAAAAATCCCTGCGCCGCGCCCCCCCCCCCCCCATGGCCAGCTGAGCTGCACAATCATCAGAGGCTTTTTTTTAACTTTTAAAAGCATTTTTTCTACAACCTCTTTTGATGAAAAAATGTTTTAAAAGTAAAAAAAAAAGCCTCTTATGATCGTGCGGTTCAGCTGGGATCGTCAGAGGCTTTTCAAAGCATTTTTTTCTGCAACCTCTTGGCCAAAGAGGTGGTAAAAAAAAAATGCTTTGAAAAGTCTCTGACGATCCCAGTTGAGTTGCCTGATTGTCAGAGAGACTTTTCAAAGCATTTTTTAAAAAGCCTCTCTGATGATCAGCTGGGATCGGCAGAGGCTTTTCAAAGCATTAGAAAAAATGCTTTGAAAAGTAAAAAAAAAAAAAAGTTGGCCACGCTCACCCAATCACATTACCCCCCACACCAAGCCACACCCACAGAACCGGTAGTAACAAATTTTACATTTCACCCCTGGAAAGAACTAACCATGAAAGCATGTGCTATTGAGTAAAATCACATAGTGCACTTCATTCATTGATCATTTGTTCATCCACCTTAATTTCTGGTTTTACAGAGCAAATGGAACCATAAATGAACCAAATTAGCTGAGTTTGCTAAACCACCCAAACCAAGATTAACCCAACCAAATTTATCAGATTTTCAAAATTTTGTTATTAAGCCCTGCAACAATAAAGTAAGATGTTATAGTCCATCTGGAGTCTGTTTTCTGACCTGGCCTGTCTTGAAGGGTTGAAACCTCAAGATTGATTCTTTCTTCCCTCTTCTATACCCACTCTTATACAATGTGGGGCAATCATGAATTGATTTCATGCCGCCTCTTTAAAGACTGGCTGATGTTTATATAACTGGCCATGAATTTTTTCTTCAAGGCTATCTTCCTACTCTACAGTAAAATTAGTTTACTACATTGTTTTTATTCTTCCCTATCTCAACACTCAATGTCTTAACCCCCAACAAAACAAAACATTGGAAATTGGGACAATAGCAAATGCTTGTCTCAAGGATAAAACTTACGTTATATTAAATATAAATAAATAAATTAAACTATACTTGTATAAGTACACACAGAGAACCTGAAAGCCTCATTAAATGAGTAACAGCTCCTTTGTCTATGGAGATTCTCAGTCATCCAGGTCACGGGTGTCCCAAAAGTGATTTTTTCCAAAAGGCAACTGGACTTTCTTTTTTCCTTCAGAGCTGAAGAAGTTTCTTGGATGAGAAGCGAAACATCTTCAAGGAAAAAACAAAGTCCAGTTGCCTTTTGGAAAAAATCACTTTTGGAACAACATCTCCTTTGGCTGCAAAATGAAAAGGCCCCAAAAACAATATTTACCCCTGTAGGAACAATCTAAGTCTAAACCAAAAAAACTCCATCCAATTAATGAATAAGTTAACTGGATATGCAGTAGTATTTCAAAATCAAAATTCTGTACCATTTAAACCAATGTTTTGTTTTGAAATGTCAAGTGTCTGCCACTTAAAACAGTTGCTATGAAATCAAACTACACATCCATTTCTATAGCATAAAACCACCTAAATCCATCCAGATAATTTCTTTTTCAGTCAGCATCAGTGAGGTGCCTTTTCCAGATACTACAACTGGAGATCACTGTTCTCTTCCTTGTAACAACATTGTATACCTTACCGAGTTCTGGTTGACTTTGTGGTGAGAACAGCTGGAAAATAGTGGTGCTCTGCTGGGTTCCGTGAAATGCAGCCAGCAACTGCTTTGCTGGGAGACCCTATGGGGTTAAGCCTCCCTGGAGGGGAGGTGAAGAAAGGAGAGGCACTTCGTCAATCACGAGGAAAACACGATTTCCTTGCTGTTCCGAAGAAAGCTCTCCTGAACAGCAGCAGGGACGATGGCCATTTTTGGTCAGTCACAAGCTGGGACAACTGGGACACTAAGATCTTGTGCTGGAGCGGTGTGTAGACAGACAATGAAACTGGGTGAAAAAATTTCCAACTGTTACCTTAGAGACTTAACTTAAACTTAAAGTTCCAAAAATGATCTCCAAACACTAAAAAGGGAGAAAGGTAATAAAACTAAGGGAAAAGGTAATAAAAGCTTATGAAGCAATTCAGGGAAAATACTAAAAGACCAAAAAATGATACTATATATACAGAAAGATATATTTGAAAAGAAAATGGAGAGTTGGGCAGATCCTCTGGAGGTTTGGCAACAAAAGATAGTAGAGATGGAAGAAATACTTAAACAGGAAAGATGTAAATAGAGAAGACCCAAGGGAGGAATATGGGAGGCAAGTTAAAGAACAAATAAGAATTGAAATATTAAAATGGGTAAGAGATGATGGATAGAGGAAATTTTTTTTGTAACACAAGATTGGCTTTACTAGGAACTAGAATAGAAGCAGACACAAGAAATGGGAATATTATTATGCATATTTTTATATAATATATTAACAGTAATAGCTAGATATAAAGATTAGATGTTGAAAGATGGTGACACTGTATGTTCTAATGATACTGTTATTGTTAGAATGGGGAATAAAATGTTGAACAATTAATGAAGGCTTATATTTTAATACAAATATGTATAAGAATATTATTAGTTACATAAGTATGATTTAAATAACAAATAATATTAATACTATAATTACTACTTGTATTCAAATGAATGATACCCAGATGCCTCACTGTTCATGTATTGATATTGATGTATTCTAAAAAAAAAGGTTAGAAGTTGGAAAATAAAAATTTTGTATATGTAATTGTATTATTACTGTGAACACTGTGTGAAAAATATGTTAAAATATGTTAATCCAGTCAATACATTGTCCACCAAAAAATATTGGTTGTTAAAGAATAAAACTTATACAAAAAACAACAACACTGTATAACGTACCTTTATGACTGTTCTGCAAATCCTGGTTGAAAGTCACTATGATGCACACACAGCCTGTCCAGGAAAAGCCTGCCACGTGGTAATCCTAGCTTAACTGTAAAACCAAATGGAGCTTTTGATGCATTAAATTAAACATTTCACATCCAATTTAGAAAAGCATTTTTATAAATATTGGCGGGATACCTTCCTTTAGATATTAAATATCTACTGTTGCATCTTACAATTTAGGCAGTTACAGCTAATATTCTCTGGCTGCTGCATTTGCGATGTATTTTTCAGTTGGGAGGTACTGTAACCTTTTGAATCATTTTTACGGAAAGGTATTTGTATCAGTAGAACAAACAAAGCAGGATGGTACACAAATAAGGAATACAAATATGTTTGAACTCTTATGGTTGATGGATTCCCAATTGATCGGGTTTTGGCACTGGGATATGTGGGACGTGTGCCAATTAATTATGTTAAGAGTGTGACTGAAAATTATCAATTGATTGACTGGGTCATTGGCTGAAAATGATGTGTGTGTCAGTATGTAGTTGAAAGCCAGAACTGGAGGTCATTTTTTTTTTTTTTGTCAAAGACTTGTGCTGTAAGTCATCCATTGTATAAATGAGGAAAGTCAGAGATAAGGTCAGTATGTGTGCAAATGAAACCATTTTTGATGTCTAAGATTACTGCGGCTTTGCTGTTGTATTTTAATTCCACTAATAGTATGTCACAGCTGATGCTGGGTCATTTTTTTCTTCATGACTTAAGCCCTACTCAAGAGTTTGGGAATCATGAAGCTCATGTTACATATGAGATGCTCAATAGTGCTGTTGTTTGTAGTTGAACGAGCGGGCGAGTGGGGGGGTGGGGGTGGGGCCAGCCAGAGGTGGTATTTGCCAGTTTTTCGAACTCAAAATTTCTGCTACCAGTTGTCTGAACCGGTCCATACCGCCTGAATACCACCTCTGTTAAGAAGCCTCTTTTGTAGATCCAATAACAAAGTATTTTCCAGGTCATTTTCTTAGTTAATCATTTGTTTTAATTTTTAAAACTTTAGCCAGTTTCTTTTGTATATCCAGTAAAGCTTTGAGGAAGATGGGGAGTACAGAAATGTGATTAAACAAACACACACACACACACACACACACACACACACACACACACACACAAAATCTGTTTCCAAATTGTTTTCTTGGCCTGTCATTTGTAGTTCTACTTTCAGTACTTTATCAATCTTGTCTAACAAAATTTGCTCCACTTCTGTTATTACCTCACTGACATTTTAGACATCTATGCATAGAAGCAGACATCATTACTGACAGTGTTGACACTCTAGGTACTATTTATGTCTCCATTCTTCAGAAATCATCTTTTCCAGTGTTATAACGTTTTGTGTCATTTTATGTCATTTTGTTGTTTATTTAAAATTCTTTAAGTTCTTAAGCTTCTAATGAATTTTTTTGTTCAGAGCTGAAGGTAAATTCACCTGATGAAGACTTTTCAAACTTGTTATTCCAAAGGCCTCTAAGAGCTTTAAGACAGTTAATAGGCAATTTCCAAAACTGATTATAAAGTGAAGTTTGTAAACTTAAGTGTCCTTTAAAAGTCTCTGCCATGGTTGTGAACAAGCCTGCTAATCTTGTCATTTCCTGGTTTTCAGACTTGTGAAAAATTGTTGTCCTACAATCTCCCCATGAGGAGTAGCTGTCCAGAACACATGTAGGTGATCTCTATCCTATCCTTATATTTTTAATGTATCCTTCTTAAGCCACTGATAGAACAACTATGAGAGTTGTTTGATTCCCTTTCAGGGTCTTTGAAAAATGCCCATGGAGTGCTTTAATTTTCCAATTTTCTAATTTTTTTTCAACTGGATGCTTTTTATAGTCATGTTTTATATTCCATTTTTGCAAATGGCCCTTTCTGAAATCACTTTCAATAAAAAGTCTTTATTTGTCTTATTGCAAACAATTTTTCCTCTACAGTTTATTTTAATTTTAAAAGTCTTCTCCCACCAGTTTTTCTTCGAAGATAATAATTTATTAACATCGCTATGGGGTTGTATGGCATTCTTCATAGGCACCAGTTTTCTGGTTTGCTGGTCAAAGTTATCAAAGTATATCTGTCCAGCTGATTATTTTTGCAGTATACCAAATTATTACTATTTTCTATGAATTGATGGTTGTGATTGTATTTTTACGAGTAGGGTGCATTTTAGCATATTCCTTAATCACTTGTACTATTCTGAGCTATGTGGCAAGTGGTAGAAATACACCAGAGTCATCAACTCATAGGCAATATTATGTTATTGTTATTACTATTATTTCATCAGTACATATAGCATTCTACGAGAGTAAGAGAACAGGGCTGTGGCCTGGGAAATTTTTAGTATAAATTCGTATATAAGAGATAAGATTTGCTTTCAATAGCACAAAGAAAAGAGGCTAATTACAATACTTTTCATTCTACAACAATACACACTTAGACATTGTCAACATAGCAGATTGTCAACAGCTTGGAGAGCTTAGTTTGTAGAGCCAGTGTAGAGTATTGGTTAAGGTATGGGATTAGGAGTGGAGAGAACCAAGTTGTAGTCCCTCTTCAGCCATGGAGGCTTGGGAGTGTGTGAGAGACTTTGGATTCTCTCTGTTCCTAACCTAACCCAAGGGCTGCTTTTGTAGGGAAAAACAGCAGGGAGCTTTATGTATGTCTCTTTGATCGCCTAAAAAAAAAGGCAAATATAATCAATAAATAAACAGCCAGGAAGCTCACATGTGAAAAGCTATGCTTACTTACACTCTGAAATATTTCAAGATAAGAGCACATTTTGTAGGTGCTGAGGATCATAGCATTTCCTTGCTTAGAGCAATAGCACTTAGACTTATATAGAGAAAGGGGAGGAGCCCTATTACCTAACTAAATCAAGTTTCAGAGTCCAAAGGGCTAGCCCAAGCTCTTGCCGCTTTTCCTTTATTGTTCTTTGCTTTTTGAAGTATAAGCTACTCAGAGTCATCTGAAGTCTGGTGGCCTCTAAATTTGATTAGATGGAGAAAATTTATCAATGTGGTCGCTAAGAGTTGACAATGACTTAATGGCACATAAGCAATCAGTCATTAATAAATTATTTAATAGCAGAATGCTTTTTACTGTATCAGCATAATCTTATGTTGGTCTACTCAGATATCAGCAGGTACTAAGTTTAATGTGAGGGTGTGTAGAACGATTGCCTGCTTGTTTAAAAGGAGTGGACTAAAGATGTGTCTTCCTGGGAAGAAAAACCCACAATTTTGGCTTCGATGGTGATCTGCTTGACTTCAGCAGAACCACAACAAGGCTTCCAATGCTAAGATCAGGAACAAAGTGACTCAGAGGCCCATTTTAGGGGAATGGAAATCATTTAAGAGAAGACATTCATGAAATAGAATCAAGGTCTATTGATGAAAAAAAAAACTGATTTTTTTTTGAGTAACATTTCTTTGTGATAACAGGAAACAATTTGTTAATATTAAAGTATCGGCTACAAGCTCTTCCAAATGCCTTGAGTATAATTTTCTACCATTCCCTATCATTCTTCTCACCAGGTGAGTGGAAGAAAGTTAGGTAGGCAATGAGATTTGCTTTGATGCTTTTTGTCATTGAAAAGATTTCCAATTGAGCTGTATAGTGGAGTGTGCAGGATTTGAACCCAAAGCACCTTTGTCACTTTGGACCTGCCTATTGCACTCTTCTGTGCCTGCTTTCAGAATAATTCAGTAAAGGACCTTGCATGAATGTAGTTTTGGTCATGAAGCAGCGCTCTCTCTCTTCAAGTCCCTTCCTGAGTCCAGAAAAATGGTATGGCTGCTTTGAGGAAGAGCAGAGAGGTTCTGTGTTTGTGCAAGGCAGGATCACAGAATTGTGGATCTGGAAGGAACCCAGGAATCATCTAGAGTAGCTTTGAATTGTGAGATAGGTGGCAAATAAATTTGATAACAACAATAACAATAATCTACAACTCTGCAAAGTGCAAGGAAACCAGTTAGGTCCAGGACAGATGGCAGCCCAAACTTTTCTTAAAATACTGCAGAAGTAGAAAGCCCTCTATTAGATTACCATGAGGATTTTTTTCCCTTAATCAACATCTAGTTTTGTTGCAATTTATGCCCCTCATTTTTAACTCCTTGTTTCTATGGCCATGAAAAATGTTTTTTAACTACCTTTTTAAAAAAATACTTGAATGTGGTTGTCATGTCTCCCCTTAATTTTCTTTTCTCCGGGCTGGTCTGAAACACTTACTCGAAATCATTTTGCAAGTATACACAGCCCTCATTTTCATCTGTTTCCTCAGACTTTATGATTGGGTTGACCTATCATCAGGAGTGGTTTTCCCTCTCTAAGATATCAGGATTTCTTGAATTTTATAAAAGGCTAGAAAGTGCAAAAATAAATAAATCTGTAATCCCCTAGTATAGAGTAACAGGTGTACTTCAAAACCAGTGAGAAATGTACTTCCAGTTCAGCTTGATGTGATAAGATTTTTTGTGCCTTTCACCTGAAGTGGAAGTGACCTTAATCCACAAGTCAGTATCCTTTATATTTTGATAATAATAAATACAAGCAAAGATTTACAATGTCTAATTATGTAATTGAGGCCTTTGAACTATGGTGCTGGAGAAGATTCCTGCAAGTCCCTTGGACTGCAAGGTGATCAAACCAGTCAGTCTTAGAGGAGATCAACCCTGACTGCTATTTAGAAGGCCAGATCCTGACGATGAAACTCAAATACTTTGGCCATTTAATGAGAAGGAAGGACTCACTGGAGAAGTGCCTAATGCTGGGAAAGATTGAGGGCAAAAGAAAAGGTGGCTGGATGGAGTCACTGAAGCAGTTGGCGTGAGTTTAAATGGACTCCAGAGGATAGTAGAGGACAGGAAAGCCTGGAGGAACTTTGTCCATGGGGTTGTGATGGGTTGGACGAATTTGTAACTAACAACAACAATGATGTAAGCGTGTATGATAACGGATCTGAGCACCAACTAGGAATATCATAGCAATACTTTTGCAAAGAACTTAAAACTAGCTTTTCAAGCCATTTCAAGGGTTTATGTTATGAACAAACTTATCTGTAACATGTGTCTTGGTAGATCCAATCTGTTTTCCCAGGCTTTTTCTGGGAGCGGATTAGCCATGATGGGATTCTGGAGCTGATAGCATAGAAGAATCTTTTTCTGGAAGAGAATCAGTTGTAAATGTTTTCGTTTGATCTTTTTACAAAATGTGAAACATGTGCAAAAAGATTAGTGATTAATGCTGCTTAAAATATATTTAATTGTACATGCTGATCTAGAAATCTGGCACCAATTATCTATCTAATGAGAAAGCAATATAACATAGACTAATTGGCCAGTATCTTTGGTTCAAAACAATGCAATATTAATAATGCAGCATTGTGTTCAAAATCATGGTCATGAGATGTTCCTGCCAAAGATGTTTCACGCACAGAATTATGATCTTTCCAATAGCCAAAGCACTAGTTACCTTTCCAAGTCATCTTGGAAATAAAAGAGAAATCAACAGTATGCCTGAGGACTGTATTCGAGAGGAGGGGAAGGAGTTAATCAGGGTTTATCTTGGTATAAAGGAGAGCCTGCACATAAGATGGATATGGCTGCCTTCCATGAAAGCATGAAGGTGATGACAGCATGAAGATGATCATGCGACTACCTCTATCACTTGATGGATCCTACACATATACCATGTAGAACCTCATTTTTTTTAAAAAATTTATATTTATGTACCGCCCTTCTCCGGAGACTCAGGGCGGCTTACAATGCGTTAAGCAATAGCCTTCATACTTTTTGTATATTTATACAAAGTCAGCTTATTGCCCCCACAAACTGGGTCCTCATTTTACCCACCTTAGAAAGGATGGAAGGCTGAGTCAACCTTGAGCCTGGTGAGATTAGAACTCGCAATAATTGCAGACAGCTGGATGTTAAATGCTGCCTTAATAGGAGGCATTAGCCTGCTACGCCACTCAGGCTCCTGAGCATTTGAAATGAGCATTATTCCTAGGAGGATATTTGTTCAAATTCACAGGGGGATATTGTTCAAGTCCTTTCAGAACTTCCTAGAAAATACAGACTTTGGGTTCACTTTTCAGAAAAGATGAAATTGTTCCACAAACATGGAGCAAATCTGAGGGATGTGCTCAATGTGCAGAGAAGGAAAGAGAACAAGGAGAAATCCCATTATGTGGTTGTGTCATGGGTCAGAAATCAGATGCAGACTCTAACTTTGAAGAAGAGACTCCAGACCCTGTGGAATGTCAACCAAAACCAAAAGTCATCTATGGTTGATAAACATAGGCACCACCTGAATACCACTGGATGATAATGTAAGGCCTTCAAGCCCCTGCACCCAATGATTAGAGCAGAAAGCAGAGCAAAGATATTCTATGAGGCTTCTTGCCAAGTGAGGGAGTAAATTCTTGAATAAAGACAACTGGCTACAGCCTGATTTAAGAGGCAGTCTGGAACTATGATTCTTCATTGGTATCAAGAGTCTAATCTCTTTCTCTTATCTTAGATTCCCCCCAAAAAGGGGAGAGAATCTTCACATAGCTGCAAATCTGTGAAAATCTCTTTCAGTTCTTATCCCAAAGTCATGGGCCACCCAGTCAAGGTTAGGTCTTGCAATTTTATGACATAGCAGGGCCATAAATCATAGTACCAAGTTTTGATAAAAACCGTGGAGTTGTTATTTCTTGGAAGCTTCTGCACAGAACCTAGCACTGGGTACTGTGAAAAATGGCCACCCTTTGCATATACTATTGTTATTAAGGAATTCCTGACAGCTTGTAAGTGATTTGGGTATTGTCTTGCTTCCTATGTATGCTTTTTATGCTATGCTTTTAGATGTTTGCTTGCTTTCATAATAAAGCTTAAAATCTCTTCATTTGCTGGAGTGCTTACTGTCTCTGGATCCAAAAGAACCAGTTGTCTGGGCACCTAATCACTGCCCTCACACTTGATAAAACAGTGTGTAAGTGTATAATTGAAACCAGTGGCAAGGCAGGTTAGATGTATCCTTAGGCTGGAATGCTGAATGAAGCCCTATGACATGTAATCAAGTATATTTATGCTGTTAGAGAGTGTGAAGTCTGGGTACTTCTCAGTTCTTAGGATTGAAATAAAATGAAGCATGGAATTCAATGGAAGATATTATGAGTGATTTGTAGCATGCATGTTAAATTTGTAAGTCAACAGAAAATATGCCTGGCTATTTGTATTGAATAATGACACATTGTCAGTATCAGAACTGTGCAATGGAAATATACCTTGCACTGGTTAGTAAATCTGATTAGTCTGTGACTTTTATTGTGCCTGTTGGTTGATTATCCAAATGAAGCTATATCTTTTTCAATTAGTATTTGCCAAGGTAGATCCATACACAGAATGTTATGCATATTTCTGCATGTAGAGCTACTGTGCTTAAAAGTGCAGATGGATCAGAAATGAATATCAACAATATGACTGCTGTTTGGTTCTTCAGCAGAGACTATTAAAGGGAAGATAACTGGAGACACCATTGAAAACCAGGGGCTGGAGGGCAAAAGGATTGAAATATTCTAACATTAGACATAATTGGCTGAACATTCTGAATAGAATGTTCAGCATTGCTCGTTCTGTACATTTAAAAGTGCATATCAAACTGTAGTAATGCTGCTTGGGCAACTTCTAGTTGTGCCTGGAAAGTGCAAAGCGCACCTCAGGTGGAGGGAAATGCTAAAGAGCCAAAGTTTGGGATAGACAATTGAAGGTGGTTTGGCTGCTCCTAAGCTGTCAAAGTCAAGTATCTGTAAACAAGATAGACAAATGTGCTCCTAAGCCATTTTGACATAGGATTATTCACTTTTGACATGTTTTGAACATTATAGGAAATTTAGTGTCCATCTGGACAGCTGGCTTTTGCCAAATGCCACAACTACCAGCTGCAAAATATACAAGCTAGAAGCCATCCAGCTGCCACATGCTTAGCTGGTGCCAAGAAGGAGCAATCTGCCAACACTTCCTTGCTTAGTGTGCAGCCGGCACTGAGAGAGCTGTTCCGTAAAAAGAAATTGGCAAGCGCCTGGGATGCCCCAAAAGGTCCTTAGTTCATCCTGCTCCTTCGTATCTTGACCCTTTTTAATGACATGGACCGGATGGACGAAAGGGAGAGAAGCATGACTTTAGGGAGAAAGAACATCATGAGGCAATCACTAATAGGAAACTGGGAGTGTGATGGGAATGACAGGGAGCATCTTGAATATCTTCAGAAGTGTGACAGGATCTTATTTGGATTGACTTTCATTAGTCAGCTGCATCACAGATGGACTGATGTGTGTGTGTGTGCATGTATGTATTTATATGTGTACATGCAGATATAGATGCAGGTGTGTATACACACAGACTCGGGAACATGTAGATATAAATGTGGCCATATATGAAATTGTTTGCCATGTTCTTTCTGGGACTGCACAACCTTTCAGATTCCGATTCCAGAAAGTGCTTCAAAACATGTTGGAACAGAAAATAGCACCTGTCTGTAACACCTTGAAGCAGCTGTGTTTTTTCTGAGAAGTGCAGCTGCTTGAATGTGTTGCAGACAGGTGCTGCGTTCACACTTCTGCACATTCCAAAGCAGTTTTTGGCGATGGGTCCAAACACTGGACTCTCCTAATTCTTTAAATGGAGACTAAGCTATGCCCTCCAAGGTTGATTTCTTTAAAGCCCCTGACCACTTTTTATGGCTATCAGAGTTCACTGAAACTGCATTGCCAAAATTCAGAGGTTAACTTTTTTGCAACAAAAAAGTAAACCTGAAAGTTAAGTAAGTAAGGAGGGAGGGAGGGAGGGAGGGGACCTCATGACCATCATTAGTAAATTAAGGAAAAAAGGTGCCATTCTCAAGATATAAAAGTATTGTCCATTCCTATTTTAAATGGATACTATGGAAGGAAGAGAGTCTTTATAAATGTATTGTGTGAACATTACTCTAGCATTTGGGCTAGTGTCCTAGGAAAAACTGCATTGGCAAGAGATTCATATAAGATGAGGATCCTGATAATCGTATGCTAGCTGATTGCTTTAATGGAAAGTGAAGTTCATTATCTTTTCTAAAAATAAATCAGAAAAAAACTTAAAGAACAATAAGATGTCTATAAAGGAGAATATTTTAAGTTTAGGATTGAAATGAGGGGTCCTTTGTGCTCTCTGAGCTTGGCTGTTTTCTTGCAGATGTTTCATTATCCAGACTAGGTAAACTCATCAGTGCTGATGAAGTTATGATAATCAGATCCCTGAATAGTTGCAAGAGTGTTTCTAACCTCTAAGTTACCATACCAAGACCATACCATTTAAAATCTTTATGAGAAATAATCTTGAAACCACCTCACCTCAAGATAACCAGTAGGCTGAAACATTGCTGGGATCTTTTGGGTTTAAGAACCTGTTTGTCCCATGGAGTCCAGCTTTGTAATTTGGATCAGCTACATAGACCAACTTCCAACAAACAAACAAGAACCAGTGGAAATCATTATTCTACTGAGCCTAACTGCTAGATCCTTTGGTTACCTACCAACCCATTACCTTATTCTCCAAGCCATTGTCTCCTATCATGAATTATGAACCTGCTCACTATTCTTCACTTGCAAGTTACTCCCACTTACTCCCATTTTTTATGATGATAAGCCAGACCCAGAACTAAGATTGCTCTGGAACAGAAACTAGCACTTGGTGAAGAGGTTGACCTTTTTAATGTGACTGTAAGGGCCTTTAACCTGATCAAAAATACAACATCCAAGTTTGGACAGAGATTGCTCGGTTGAAGCCTCATCCCCTTTAGTTCAATTGCCAGAGCAATGCGAGATGAATGGGAGCCCATTTTGTCCTTAAGTGGCTGTTCAGCTTTCTCAGTCACACTTTTCTTTGCTGCTGGCAGGGGGTAAAAAAGTCATTTGGAAGGGGTAGCACACACCAAAACTGAGAAAGAGAGGAACTGACAGGAAATAGGTGCAAGATGCTGAGAGAAGGAGTGGAACTAAGAGGTTTTTCTCCTTGCAATTTTGTTTTCCTTTCATAGCTATGTAAGAAAAACATCTGTTTTTTTTAAAAAAAGTACTTATTAATATTTTTTACAGAGAATGCAGTAAAAGGTTAATCAAAAGAAAGAAGGAAAGAAAGAATGAGAGAAAAGAAGAACAACGTACAAGACATGAAAAAAGGAGAAAAAACCTTAAAATATGAAAGTTTTGATCTTTTTTTGACAGTATTACAATCTTATTTGCCCTTCTCCCTCTTCAACATTATACAAATCCCTTCAGTTCTTTATTTAATCTGCATCTTTCTTAGTCTTTCAACCCAAAAATCACTGTTTCATTTGTTTCATCTTTCAATAAAAAGTCGATATAAGGCTCCCAGTCTTTCAGAAAAGTTTTTGTTGTCTTTTCTCTGACCAGATAAATCAGTTTTTCTACTTCTGCAAATTCTGACATGTTTACAATCCATTCCCCTACTGCGAGATTTTCATTACTGAAAATTGGTAAAGAATCTCTTGAAGGTAGAGTAGAACCATGCTGGCAGGGGAATCATGAGTTGTGGTCCAATGGTTGAAAGGGGAAAGGGAAGGTGCATTAAATACACAGGCTCCCTGTATGAGTGGTAGGCTTTTTACTCTCAGCACAACATTGGGGGTGTGGGAGTCAGGAAACTCAATGGCCCAGCGGCCCTCATTTGACAAAGAGCCCTGGATCCTGAACGTATTCAGTTAATGCTTCTGCTAATACAGCCACTTGTCTTGCAGCAAAAGGAGATATTGGGTGGTTTGAGCAAGGAATTCTCTAGAGCCTCTTTATGTTGCTTGCAATATGCTTGAGCCTCTGAAACAGATTAAACTCTGGATATTGCTTTGCACGTCTTACTTCCCCAGTGGCAGGAAATACTGGAACAGGTTTACAAGCCAGTTTCCTTAGAAGAAGAACTCAGTGGAGCTATGAGATGTGCTGGTGGTTTTCTTCTTAACATTTGCAATTATATGGAATGAGTGGGGAAGATGTCTGAAGTCAAGGATGATGAATTCTCAAGTAACCTCAGTAACCTACAAAACCACCATCCCCTCCATTACTTATTATCACCCAATTCTCCAAACTGAACTTTCCATCTCTATCACTCTAATCACTAGCACAATGAAGGACAGGATGGAAAAGGACAGTGGATAGAAATAGCCATAAAAGAACAGAGGACAGAAATTAGATTGAAAATAAATACCTTGATTATTATCCAAATTCTTCTATTTTCTGTAAATAAAGCTCCAGCATTGATTAGTGCCCCTTCCCCCTCAAAATTAGGAACCTTAGCGCAAGTGTTCATCTTTTCACAGGGAAAATACACCATTAATATATTATGATCAAAAGTTGGACAAATGGAGACATCCCAGGGCATATATATACCATCCTGGAAGTAGGGTGGAGGCTTGAAGAAGGGCTCTTTGGCCAGTGAGGGGACTGAAAACACAGGCAAAAATTGTTCCCTCAAGAGGTTTGTCATGGGAACCATCTTGCTTATAAACAGATTTGTTTCATTTTTGAGGCTTTCATCAGAGAAGGGCCAGGATTTCCTGAGGCTTTGGGATGGGAAGCAAGATTCCATTTTGCCTGGAATCCCAATGGGAGATTTGCCAGAATCTGCTCTTGTCCATCAGCTGGACTGGCTACGCTATGTGATCAGGATTTTGGAGGATGTGATATTAAGGTGATGCGCGGCTACCATTCAAACTGCATTAGTAGTAGTGGGCCTGCGCAGCCATACACCAATTGCAAAGAAAGGGCTGAGCTGCCTGCAGAGAACCTCCAGCTCTAGTTCAAAATATCTGTAATGGAACAATAGACAGTTTGGAAGGAAAGCCTATGATCTGTAGACAGCTGCTGTTGGCAGAGGCAGCAATTTTAGGGTGCATTTAGAGCTCAGGTTCAGTAAAAGTGGCAAAAAATGTCCGAAACTGGCCAAACAACAGCAACAACAACAAAAAATCCTGGCCATGTGACTATGGGATGCTGCAACCAGTTATAAAGGTGAACCGGTTGCCATGCGCCAAAATGCGATCATGTCACTGCAGTGAGGGGGGGGGGGGCGGCACAATGTTTTATGTTGACCAGAAGTATACCTGTGCTCACCTGTGCTCATCATAATTTTGAATGGTTGTTAAATGACCAGTTGTTAAATGGAAGTCTACCTGTACTAGAAACTTCTATTAACTAATGGGCTGCTGAGCTGCAGGTGAAAGCTGACCAGCCTTGATTAAATGAAGCTGTAAGCTGGCACTGCTTATATTTACTAGCTTTTGTCTTCCCTTCCAATTCATTTTTTCCTTTAATACCATGTTGATTAGAAGCCTGCTCTATTTTCGGTCTGATTATTTGCAACACTTAAAGCAACTTTCTATAATACTCAGATATATTGAACTGTGCTGTCCAGAAGATTATGAGAACTGAAATGCAACACAGCCTGTAGTAGTCTGCTTTAGAGAACATTTAGAGATGATCTTCATCATCATCATCACCATCACCATCATCACCATCACCATTGTTGTCACTGCTTGCTTGCTTGCTTGATTTTTTTTTTCTTGATTTATTTTTTCTCTAGCCCAACTGTTTGGCCTGCAAACCACATAGAATTGCAACATCATTTGTGGTTGCTTTACTTTGTCTTGTAATCTGAACTATCCAGCATTAGTGCTGGCATTACAACATCTCCTTTTGGCTCCAAACCGTATCCAACAGTCACAAACACAGCCTAGTCTTCAATAGAGCCCTCAACCAGATATGACAGAATCTCTTCCTCGCTGTGGGCCTTTGGTTCATTAATCACTGGTATTGTGTTGAGTGGTTCTTTTTATGTCTCCATGGGTGGTCGTGCACCCTGATCTTGGGGGAGATGTCAACAGCAAGCTACCCTTGTTCTAAGTGGTACTCTAATAACCAGACAGCCAAACACATTTCTTATCTTGTGGATATCCTCTTCTCTTTAGAAAGCAGCTTCTTGGCAAGGTTCTTCCTCAATCAATGTTTCAGGATTTTAATATTAAGTGCTTTCATCCAATATTAAGTGCTTTCGTCCCCCTCTCTCCTGCCTCTGTTTGCTTGCTCTCTCTCTCACTCTCTCTCTCTCTCTCTCTCTCTCTCTCTCTCTCTCTCTCTCTCTCTGTCTCTCTCTCTCTCCTTCAGCCAGCACCTTCATCCCTCTGCAGCATGACTGCTGCGCTCTGATTAAGTGCCCATTAGCATCATGGTGGGCTTTCCAAGACTTTGTCAATTAGAATGATAGACACCATGATTAATTTGCATCCTGGAGGAAGTAGATAATGCCTTTTTAAAAGTGACTTTTAATTAGGGAAAAATAAATACCAAAATGGGCTGTAATGGCTTATTTTGAGAATAAGGAGCTGTAACTTGGCTGTCAGTGAGACTTTGTTCTTGTAAACCAGAGAGGAAGTCTGATGGATTACAAGTGGAGGGCAAAGGAATCTGACCCTGGTGGGCTTCAGGGCTCCAACTGCCTTCAGAGCCCTGACTCCAGAGAAAGTTTTTAATCACCAGGTCCTGGAAACGGGAGGAGCCCGGAGAATTAAAATAATTTGCAGTGGTTTTGCTATTCTTTTATCCATGACCTTGTCCCCATGTTATTCAATCATGTTTCATCTTTTAATGCGTTGTTACAATCTTCCTTGGGAGGGCTAACTCTGTAAGGCAGGTCATAACAAAATTAAAATTGGAATTGTAAGAGGAAAAAAGAAATTCTGTTTCCCCTCCCAATCCTTGACCAAATTATAAGTACACTGGTCCCCCTCCCTCCAAACAAACCACTAATAACGTTTCACAATTAAGTTATAGGTCATAATTACCTGGGAGGGGGAAAAACTCCCTTGAATTGTTAGTTCTTACATTTGATGGCATCATTTCAATTTGTAAACGCACTGAGTTTAACCAAAATTCTTCATCTCAATGAAATGCTGTGTTTCACTTTTAATTAAAAATGAAAAGAAGCTTGTAATAGGTTAGCATTTAATTTTGGTGGTGCAAAGCACAGTTCCTCAAAGTAAAAGAAGCCCCAGCTTGATTCTTTGTCCTATTCTTTGATCTATTCATTTATTTAATCCATGTATACAGACATCCTACTTGACACACAAGTACACAAGTCACATGATCTCCATTATAGTCAACTGTCACAGGCAACAATATTAATGGATAGTCTTGTTTTTGCCACATTCTGTTGCTGAACCAGAGCTTGTCGATTACATAGTATTTTATCATGGGAAAATAATTCCACCTTGAGAGAGAACAACAAAACTTTTGAAGATGCCCTGCCCTCCTCCTTCTCAACACTTAAACCAATGAAAATGTTTACAAAAGCCTCCCGAAGAATAGTCTGGTCCAGGTCTATTGTCCAGGTCAAGTTCATCGTCAGGAAAATGGAGTCTTTTTTCCATTCCATGTCAACACACATTTACCTCAATCACAAGGCTGTTGCAAAGAAGATGGAGTCAAACTATTCTCCAAAGCACCTGAGGGCAGGACAAGAAGCAATGGGTGGAAATTAATCAAGGAGAGAAGCAATTTAGAACTAAGGAGAAATTTCCTGACACTTAGAAAAAATAATCAGTGGAACGACTTGCCTCCAGAAGTTGTGAATGCTCCAACACTGGAAGTTTTTAAGAAGATGTTGGATAACCATTTGTCTGAAGTGGTGTAGGGTTTCCTGCCTAGGAAAGGGGGTTGGACTAGAAGACCTCCAAGGTCCCTTCCAACTCTGTTTTTCTATTTCTATTCTATTTATAAAGCAGTGGCAGAGGTCTGCTCAGTGAGGCTATTTGCCTTATGGATGCAAAGATACCTTCTGTATCTAATAGTAAATTGTTACTATTTACTATTAGTAACAATTAGTAGTAATTAGTAGGAGGTATCTGGGTGTGTGATTTGGGAGGGATTATGTTGTATGTGGTATTAGGATTGTTGTAGTTCTTTCAACCAAGAAATACTACAATACCTAGAAGTATCAGAAGGGGGCAGCATTACACCTCAAATTAAACATGTGTCCCTCTCTATTAGGCTGATAAGTGTAGAAAGGATAGTCTTCCATCTAGGCAGGAAAAACTCCAAAGCGCTTTGCTAAATAACATTTCCTGAACACAAATCCTATGGTTTGGGGTTGTTAAAACCAGAATTTATCCTCAATCTTGACATAGTAAATCCATAATCCGGAATTACAGCCGTTTTCATGGTGTCGTGTAATATTATCTTCAGCCCGTGCACGGCAAGCTTCAACTGGGCTCCATATTCCAAATTGGTGAGGCTGGTGAATTCAGGACTACAGTAACATCAACCTTAATAGGCTGGAATTAAACAGAGTGCTTTGTTTAAAAGCAATATGGAAATCATATTGAACTAAAGCTAAAGGTAAAAATTAATTAGGTCCAAACCTGACTTTTCTTAGCCAGTGTTCTAGTTTCTGCCTCTAAAACCTGACTGCACTTCTGCCATCAGAGGAAATCTCTGTTGCTTGTCAGCCACAAGGTGAGCTCAATGATTGAATTGCCAAGAGTTTTCTTGCACCTTGGCACACTAACACTGTTGGAGCAGTGAGGGCAGGGCATAAACAGAGCTGCTCATTGCTCCAGGTAGCAGGAGAACTGCCGAACTTAGTTGAGGCCATTGTTTCAATTGTTTTGTTCGAGGGGAGTGGGTAAGAGAAATTTGTGACCACCCACCTTTACTTAAAACTTGCTTCTCTTGGTGTTTATCAACGACCCACACATATCCCAGAGTTGGCCCAGACATAGCTCATATTTGTCTAATTAGTAAAAGGAGAGTCAGCCAAATGGCTGGATTTAGTCAAGAGGCTGTGTAACTCTCTAAACCCCCCCCCCCATCACTTTGGGATGCTATGTTATATATCTCATGGCTGCCAAAATGTTTGTTTTTACTTTTATCCATACTGAGCTCCATCATGTCACAGACTGGAATGTTAGGCAGAATTTAGCTATCTGAAGAAGAGTTTCTAGTCCTTATGACTGGGATACTCAACATTTTGTGGCTAAGAAATGTATTTGTTTTTTGATTGGCTGCCAGAAGCTGTATTCCCAAAGGCGGTGGGTAATTGGATTTCAAATTATACGTAATCTGATTGGTAGAGGGGTGCAGCATTTGAGATTCGAGCACAAAAGGCTTCTTCAGAGCAAGGGGGCTTGTGTGGCTGCCCCTTGAAGTTGCCTCAGGATCCCAAGAACAAATGCAGCTGCTTAAAAACCCAAAATGAGGCATGCCATGTTCATGCTGTTCAATGTTCGATCTCAAAACACTTTTTTTTGCCCTTGAATCCAAAGTGCTGCAAAATGTAAGGATTGCTCCTTTGTAATGACCTCTCCTGTCTGTCATATTCACTACTTCAAATACTTCAAGTACACAGACTCATAGGAGTCTGAATTGTGCACTGCTCTTCTGTGAACAAAAGGTATGCCAGAGCCTTAGGATCCTGCATTTACCAGCTTTCCTAGGATGTATTTAGGCACACAAGGAGGCAACAGGCGATTTGCATTGACCTCTGAGTGCAGCTTCCATTACAGACTACCTCTAGGATAGGGGTTCCCAACCTTTTCTATACCCTGCACTCCTAGAACGCTTCTGATTCAGTATATTCTGGCACCCCTTAAAAATAAATAATTATATGCATATATCATATTTTTCGGAGTATAAGACGCACCGGAGTATAAGATGCACCTTAGTTTTTGAGGAGGAAAATAGGGGGGAAAAAATCTGCCTACCAGGTATTCATCTGGCTAGTCCTTAGCCTGGTCAGCTTCAGCACATTAGTTTGCTCACTGGTTCTGAGGTTGGGGCTAGTTAGGGCTAAAAAACAGCTTCAAAAGCACAGCTGATCATCAGAGGGAGCGCCAGTGACTAAAGCAGGCAAAGCACGGAAGGGGTAAGAGAAGGCAGCAGCTGTTCCAGATAGCCATTTTGGGTACCACGCACTCAAGGTTACGTTTGGAGTATAAGATGCATCCAAATATTAAGCCTCTTTTAGCCTCCGAAAAATATGGTAATTATACATATACACTATAATTTTGAAACTTCTAAACCCAAGTTTTCACACCCCCGGTTGGGAACCCCTGCTCTAGGAAAACCATGGCATCCTTCAACTGCAGTGGCGGTCCTGCTGTCTTCTGAGGTGGACTTCAAGTTGTGCTCTTCCAACTTGCTCTTTAAAAATCCCAAGTGCCCCTCAAACTATTTCTTGACAGGAAATCCTGTCCCCAACAGTCCTTGAAGAGATGGAATCTTTTTTCCTTGTTGTTTCTCTGCCACAAAAAGAAGTGAATGCTTCTAAAGCAAGCAGAAATTCCCCTGCACGTGTTTTTTTTCCCCGCCTTCTGATCCTTACTTACACTTACACTCCAGGAAAAGTTTCTTCTTCATCTAGGCACCTTGTGGCGAAACACAGAATGTGCCAGAAGTGGATTTTTATTGATCCGTGCATTTCAGTGTGAAAGATATGAGGGAACCCAACGGGAATAGCAAGGAACCAACCGGATTTACAAGAAAGGTGATAAAGTGAAAATGCCAGTGGGGTTTGTGGGATGTCACTGTGTGGTGTCTGAAGGTGAGGTCTCAGAGCTTAGCCTAATGCTCCTCAGCTTCATTCAGAAGCTTTCAGAAACAAATCCATTTAAATTTCTGCCTACAACAATCTGTTCCTGATCTTACCAGCCCACAAGTAAAAGCAGCAGAGCCTTTTATTCCATTCATAGATTTACGCTAACTTAAACAATTTGCTCTGATAGAACTGGAGCCTCAACCACACACAAAAGGGCATCCCTAAAGGAAAGGGATAGTTTCATTTGCTCACAACTATGCAAATTAAGGGAAATGTATATTAATCCGTATGATATTCAGAGGGGCGTCATTTTAGAAATGTGTACTGTATACCAGGAAAATTATGAATGAAAACAACACAACTTTGAAATGCGTGCAGAAATGTGGTAGGAGAGAATGTGTCGTAAACCAACGTGGAAATGGTTTGAAATGAATTTTAAGAACCAGACCAAACTGAGGTTGAAGTGTAGGGAAGATGAAATGGGGAATGGGAGAGATCCAGGGGTCTGGATCTGGCATCACCATCCCTCTTCAGTCCCCTGCACTGCTGGCAGAGGCCCTTGGCTGCCGGAACCTCCATTTTTAGATAGAGAGAAAGAACACTCCATTTCAGAGACCCCCTGATAAGCCCAGTTTTAAGTAAATGCATTACGATCATAAACATTTTAAAAGAAAGGAAAAGCTTCCATGTCAAAAGGATGGGGTTTTTTTTCCTACCGCTTGCAAAATATTACATATCTTTTTGCCTCTTTATCAGAGGCTTCCAGGGATCCTCCATAACTACTTTCTGCCCATGAAAAAACGTTTCTGAAATAACTTATGACTCTGAGGCCAGGCTACAGGTTCTTGAGTTTTACCAATCTTTTCAACCAGGAACATTAGTTTGCATGCACGGCCAAAGGCAGCCAAGATGTCTAGTTTTGCAGATTGCTTTTATAACATCTTAAAATGAATTGGTACTATCTTGTATCATATCCTTAAATAATACGAAAAAAATATCTCTTTAAGAAAAGCTATTTCTGCTGTATTTCTTATCATGCTTTCCCCCCTCTCAGATTGTGCAACGTTCAATTATCCCCTCCCCCACAAATGTCCATCCACTGGATAAAATATATTGCTACATTTAAGAATGGCTAATCTTGTACTGTAAGGGACCTGGTTTGGTTATATATTTAAAATAATAGCAATCTGATTGGTATTTATTTTCTAGAATAAAATCAGATATCAACAATTAACAAGAAAAATATTAATAGTTCAAGCGAAGAAAGGGGAAAATACATCAAATTCTGCAATTGAAGTTAATCCCTAAGTGTACATGTGTACCTACAGACACTTTACATACTTACTAGCAGACAAGAGCTCACATGGCTATGTTAGATCAGTTCCAGACACATATCTGGGCCACTCTCAATATTGTATAATGACCTTGTGACCTTCATTGGCATCATGAATGCTTTCACTTGATGAAAAATGTTGCTTTCTCTGGATGAGCCCAGTCTGCATGCCTGGATTTGTATACAGATGAGTATTCTCACATGCATTAGCAGGCAAGATTTCACTGTCTGCCATTTCTGAATTTAAAAAAAAGATTTCAATACTGATTCAGTCAGAAATTATAGATAGAAAAGACAGTGACAGACTTCTAAAATGTTAATGAGAAACTATTTCAAATTGGCAATCTTGGATCCCCCTGCAACATGCCACTGAAACATCCACCTGGCAGTTCCATCAGTCTTGGAAAACTGAGCCGATTAATCCCCTAAATCAATCAGCTTGGCTCCTGCCAAGGGCCTCCTGCATTTGGTACTCACCCACTGGGTGGAGCATTGGTTAGAGCAAAAAGGGGAAGGTTGGCATAGACAGTGGACATAACTGTGCAGTGCAAAACAGTTGATGGGAGAAACAGGGCACCCTCCAAAAAAAGTTTTGAAATAAGAATATCTTATTATATCAGGCTAACAAGATCTTGAATCCTTCGAGCCCAGGAGTTGCTGATAACAATCCAGTTCCTTAATTATAAGAACTTGGGAGTTCTTATTCTGTTTATTGTTTTATTTATCTTGCTAATCGGATTTTTACTTGGAAGTAAACCAGCTCGAAGCACTTTGTAGCTGAAAGAAAATAAATATACACATGGGACAAAAATAAGAGAGCCAGTTTGGTGTAATGGTTTAAAGCAACCAAGCTAGCAACCGGGAGACTGTGAGTTCTAGACCTGCCTTAAGCACAAAGCCAACTTTGGGCTAGTCCCTCTCTCTCAGCCCTAGAAAACAAGCAATGGCAAACCATTTCTGAAAAATTTTGTCAAGAAAACTGCTGGCAGTCCAGGCAATCACCAGGGGTCAATATTGATTGAAGGGATGGAGGAGGAGGAGGAGGGAATAAAAGAAACAGTGGAAATTCTTGTTCTTGAATAGGTGGTAAAAGGGAAGCTTGCAGTTTTTGTAAATGCTGAGAAAGTGAGGCCCGAGGGAGTGTGACACTCTAAAGGGAGTGTCACCAGTGCTTAGGAGTAATGCAGGAGAAGGCCCTTTTGGTGTATCAGAGAAGCCTATAATGCAAGTTATTGCATTATAGAAGGGCAGCTCTTGCAAATGTTAGCAGTGGGACTGGATTAAAACGGGAGAGGCAGCCTCTCCTGCTATTTAGGGCTTTAAAAGTTAATATCAGCACCTTAATTTATGCTTGGAAAGCAATCGGCAATTTTACATATTGTATATTATATATTGCATTTATTTGATTATATGATGGAATACTGCATGTGGTAGGTCATGGCCGTTGGCTTTTATCATAAAAATAACCCACAGAATAAAACACAGCTTATTCTAGTTAGGTGCCATTCTATCTTCAGTTTCTATCTGATAGTTCTAAAGTCACTTTTCAAGCCTTCAAATCCTCTAACGATTTTGTTCAGGGATGATTTCACCCGTTAAGTCAGTGCTTCATTGCTCCGGTATTATGAGTTGTGTACAATTAAGAAGAGAAAGAAATGCCTATATGCCCCCCCCCACCCCCCAATTCTGAGTTCACTGTGAATATGGTTTAATTTGACAGATGGTTCTTATTATACCGATTGAGGGGGGAAAGCAGTTGAGGAAGAGGTCGGCTCAAGGAGTTAATCTAATGGGGTGGTTAAAAGACTGGCCTTGGAGGAACCAGAAAGTTGTCCCTGCTTTAAATCACACCTAAGTCATGAAACCACACACACACACACACACACACACACACACACACACACACA
>WNWU01000006.1:45239945-45254239 GCA_012654045.1 Ptyas mucosa | reverse complement strand
AGATAGATAGATAGATAGATAGATAGATAGATAGATAGATAGATAGATAGATAAATAGATAGATATTTGTGGTTTTGTTTTGATGTTGTAAGCTTATCTTGCAGTAAGATGGGAAGCAAACAAATTTAATAAATGATTTAATAAATAGAATAAAATCAAGAAATTGATTTTGGAGAAAAGTTATGTGGTCATATTTATTTATTTAATTGACTGTGTTAGCTAACTGTGGTTAGCTAACAAACCATGTTAATGTAGTGGAAAATTATATATCTCTAAGAAAAAGGAACAAACAAAAAATATATAAGCCAAATCCATTCTGACAGCAAACCATAATCAATCAGAACCAAAGGTCTGCTTGAACAGTATCAATTTCACTGGTTTTCTAAACAGAAGTGGTGCAGGGATTGGGTGGGCATCGACAGGGAGAGTATCTAGAGGGTGGGGCTGCCACTGAGAAATGCTATCACTCAGTCCCTCTTCAAAAAGGCTTCCTATAGGTACTTGTTGGTCACAGATTCTACATTCGTGTTACTTATTTTAAACAACAGCAACAGTCAGATGTTGTGATGCTGCCGTACTCCTTAGCTAAAAAATTATTGCAATTTAATAACAAAGAGATCTGCCTGTGGGGAAACAAAGGCATTTCATTAATAAGATTAAAGTGGACAGTGGCCTCTATAATGAAGATTTTGAAGTCTAAGATGGTGGTAGTATTGTTCGCACCCTCACAGGGGTATCCGGGTGAGCTGATGCTAGCTGAGTAAAGAAGAAACCTCATAGTCCAAATTAAGAACAGTGCTGCAAACTTTTAAAAAGCTAATTGAAGTAAATATGTTGAAATGATTAAAAGGCACACACCATTTTTCAAGATAAAAGTTTATTATAGTTTTAAAAGGAAGCTCTTTAATTTGAAATGGAAAGTTTATGAAGCTACAGGATAAACCTCAGCTAGAAAAAAAAATAACAGTTTTCAGATGTTGCAAATAGCAGTTGTTAACCCCAAATGATCCTGCCACAACACTATTTTTCCTCTGCCCATGACATGGGAAAGTTGAACACCCGCTGTACTTTATGGAAGTGGCAGGGACGGCCCTGCCTATCAGTGTCATCTGTTAAATAATCCTTTGCCTGATCTGTCATTCTGAAGGAGAAGGTTTAATCAAAGGAAATCTTGTCTGCACTGTGATATGTGTGACGACCTTGAAGCAGATCATCTACGTCAGCCCCCCTTTTTTTTTTGGGAAAGGGCTGTTCTGAGAAGAGATTCAAAAATTTAGGATTGATGTTAGTTAGGATTGAAACAAGAGAATGAAGCATAGGCGCCCCCACCATTTGGAAATGGGGAAAGGGTTAACAGTAAGTTAATAAAAGTGCAGGTATCATTGAGTTGGGAGGAGGGATTTCTCCTCTTTGTGTCCATGCCATTTTCCCCAATTAAAATTGCCCAAAGCTGCTGTTTACCACAGAAAAGAAAACATATCAAGTTAATGCACCTTTCTGTGTGGTTTACCAATAGGCGGAGACATCTTTGAGGCTGGGATGATTATCTGCAGAGGTACTTAGTGACTGATATTGTAGCTATTCTAGACTGAATCTGTTCATAAATGTATCTCAGTTCAACTGCACCAATTCTTAGAACAGTCAAGAAGTCCTACTTATTCAACATTTCTTCTCAAAAGAGTTAATTATGGATGCTTAAATTCCTTGAGATTGGGCTAGAATGCCGATGAGTTATGATTCCCCATTTTGCTAACTGATCAAAACAAGAGCATAAACTAGGAATTCACCATGTCAGAGGTTATTCCTGTCCCACGTATTCAAAGGTTTACCAAAAACATGATACAGATTTCAAAGGATTGTACAATGGTACCACATATCACACATGTGGAAGGGGGTCACTTATTTCAACATAGTCCCACATAAACATCTTTCTATATGTACTAACACAATGGGTTTCAGACATTTTAGTTCTAGGACCATTTTATATCCTTAAAAATGATTAAGGACCCCAAAGAGGTTTGGTTTATGTGGGCTGTATCTATTGGTATGCACTGTTTTAGAAATTAACTCTGAGGAATGCTAAAATATTTCGTTTATATTTTTATATTTATTAAAGTTTGTGGATCCTTTGAAAGGGCCTCAGGGACTCCCCGACCACACTTGAGATCTGCTATAAGATGTTCAAGACATCATTTCTAGACATTTTACAAAATATAAAGATTGCTGGCATTGCTAGAACTATCCATGGTAAGAATGATGTTTCTCTTTTGACTGCAGGTAAGGGAGTTACATGTTTTCATATTTCCCCACCCTTGAAAAAAAATATGAAAATTTCCCAAACATAAAAAACTTTAGGGAAGGTAGTAGGTTTAGGATAGATGGGGAGAAAAACTTGTGTGGCTGCGGTGTGGAATGAGGGATTGGCTTGTTTGTTTTCAAATGCTCAGTCTCCTCTCCCAGTTGCAATCTGAAATGTTTATTCCACCTTCTGAATATGCTGGTCCCCTATTCGTGTATATTGTATGGTAAACACATGTGAATTTTCATCTGTTTAACAAACTGGAAGCTTATCTCCGTTGTTGGTGCACTCTTCTGTTAAAATATCAATAGCAAAAAAGTCTGCATATTCCCAGAGGAACGAATGGGTCCCTCATGGAATGAATGGCTGAACCATAGAAAAGTGTTTCCGGTGACAGGTAATGCTGGAGTTGTTGTGCACGAATTGAAGACTGGCTTCCCAAGCCCAACTGGATTGGCAGAGACTTTACAAACAAACACACTTATGTGAACAAATGGGATCATGCATCATGTTTTCTCTTCATTTAACATATGAACTAGTTGCATTTGGATGAATTGCCACTGAATTGTAATGATACTGAATGGTTCTGCCTGCTTGTGTGGCCAAGGCTATCAATGAAAATTTAGGGAAGCCTAGAAGAATGTTCTTTTGTTCACAATCACAACCGCAATAAGCAGGATGGGAATCCTTCATGTTTACTCCCATCAGCGCAATCTGATAGCATTGAATCAAAATGGTCTAAACAAAGAGCCATTGAACCCTTTACAATAGAGTCAACGTGGCTCTGATAAAGCCCAACATGGATTCCTCAGTGCAGACAACATGTCGCGACCCTTAATTTGTTTGTCAGATCCCAAATGTGAAATTTTCAACAATGGCAATTTTCCCTCATGGCAGAATAAAAGCAAAAGTACTGTAGTCTTACGTTAACATTTAATCTTGAAATTGTGTTTGGTTCCCTCTCCAATTAAAGCAGTGATTTGAGGTATTTTGACTGAGCCACACATTAGTCAGGACTTTCAGAAGCTGAGGAATCAGCCTGGCCAGGAGGGGCCAGCTTTAGTTGTCCTCCAACAGAACACCCACTGGCTGCTCCTTGCACCACTTCCCTGGCTTTTGAGGAAGTCTGCAAAACTCGAGAGAGTTGGGATTTGCTGGCTGGTCTGATGAGCAAACTCTCCCTCCCTCCCTCCCCCCCCCCACTTCTCTGTTTCTCTCTCTCTCTGGCATGGTTTCATCTGGCAAATAATAGCCAGTCTTTACAAAGTATTATTAATGTTTTATCAGGAATGTTAACATTTCAAACATGTCCAAGTTTTAACAAAGGAGAAACAGTGGTTTTTTACCAGCAGGATGGAACTACCCTCTTGCCTCCCAAGTTCAAAAGATCTAAAATGTCTAGGGAAATTGCTTGTTTAGGACAGTCTCGCACCAATTCTTAAGAACCCTTAACATAAAACCGAGGCAGTGGATTTGTTTTCTGTACTGAAGAAAACAGCAGCATTCTGGTGATATCATTGTAAGGCATGATTTCAAATCCTAGCACAGCCAAGAAACTCCTAGAATAACCTACCTGATTAGTTGTGATAACTTCTACAGGGATAATTTTCCCAAGATACTTTCTCCTTGATGGTGCCCCTTCTGTGATCTACATAATAGCACCAACTCCTCCTTACTGAGTTTCCTAAAAGAGAAAATCTTCCAGCTTTGGAAGAGATTGCTTGGAGAATATTAGGTATTTAAACATTGACTATTACAGTTGGTTGCACAGTCAGCCATATCTTGAGATTGGATTTAGTATTTTTGTCCACCTATCGAGTCCTTCTCAAAGCCCTGGGATTGTTCTTGTTTGATGGTATTAAAGGTATCATGCAGGTTCAAGTAAAGCTGCCTTTTGCAATTGACTGAGGGAAGCTTTGTTAATGCCGATGGTATTTGAGTGTGCTCCAGTTGTTTTGGGATTGCATCCAAGACATCTATCACTATTGGTCCTACCTTTGCTTTCTTTTGCCACAGTCATTCTATATCTATTTGCAGGTCTTTGTACTTTGTGATTTTCTTCAGTTCCTTCTCTTCTAGTCTGTTGTCTCCAAGTTCTGCCACACGTACCATCCAGACTTTTTTGTCTTTCTTATTGACAATTGTTAAGACTGGGATGCAAAGTGGCAGGTGCTTGTCTGTTTGAATTCTAAAGTTCCAGAGCATTTTAATTTCATTTTCTATTATTTGGTCTATTTTGTGGTCCAACCAGTTCTTGCTTGCAGGCAAATAGTATTTCTTGCAGATATTCCAATGCACCATTGTTGCTACTTTGTTATGATATTGTTTATAATCCATCTGTGTGATCTTCTTGCAACAGCTAACTAGGTGGTCCACAGTTTCTTCATTTTCTTTGCAAAGGCAGCATTTGCTGTCTGTTGTTGTCTTCTCAATTCTGGCTTTAAATGCATTTGTTCTTAAGGCTTGGTGTTACGCAGAATTAACCTCTCTGTTTCTTTCTTCAACTTTCTGCTTTTAACCATTGCCAGTTCTTCTTATCTGTTTTACCTGCTTTTTTTTTAATGTACTGGCCATGTAATACTTTGTCTTGATATGTCTCTTTTATATTCTTCATTTTTTCTTACTTTTATGCCAGTTTGGCATGTCCAGTACTCTTTAAGTCTTTTTGGTATATTAGCTTCAGTGCATCTTCACTGCCCTTCAGATATTCTTCCAATGCCCCTTTTTTCTTTTTCAAATGTCTGATGTACTTGCAATATTCCACATCCACTTATTTTCCTTGATAAATATAGTCTGTCAGTATTGTTGCATAGATGAAGGGCATGATTCATTGTAATTATTTTTCTGGTCTTTCTATCTAGTTCTGTTTGAATCCAATCTATTATTCCAGCTGTGTAGCTAATGAATGGACTTGTCCAGGTGTTAATTGCTTTGATGGTATTTTCTCCACTGAGTTTGGACTTTAAGATGTTCTTTACTCTCATGATGTATTCACCTCTAACCTTCTTCCCAACTTAATTTGTTTGATGTTATTAGCTTGCAGAATACCCAGGTATTTGTAGTGATCGTCTTTATCCAAACTCTTGATATTATTTCCACGCAGCATCTTGATTCCTTCAGTTTTCACTATATTTCCCCTGTTGGTTTTATGTCACTCCATGCTTTTTTGGAGCAGAGTGACATAGAAATATTATTAGTAAACAAATAAATGCTTGAGCCCAGGTTATTTGAGGCGGGGGTGGTGGTGGTGGTGGCTTTCCCCAGTTACATCTACCCAACCCAGCAGGGCAGGGAGGTAATGCATGTTGAGGGTTCCATCTATAAATCTGGTGGGGCCAAGAAAAAGGCCCTACTCAGTAATAGCTACTGACCTATGGAATATCATTCCCCTTGTTACTTTTCCAGAAGGCTCTGAAGACATGATTCTGTCTGCAGGCCTGGGAACTCCAGTTAATACAGAATCAATCAAGGGGTTGGCTGATAAGATTTTATGTGTTGCTGTTGTTGGAGGGAAGGAGGTGGGATTGCATAGGTTTTATGACTTGGATTTTTTCAATGTTGTGAACAATCTGGAGTGTGCTAGGAGGACAAATAAAGTGGTTTAATAAATAAAATATATCTGATCAATAGTATATTAGTATCTGTAGAGTTGTTTCTTGTACTTTATAGAGAATTTGTGCCCTTGGTACTTTACTGGACTCTTCCAAATCAGCTTTAGCCCATAGTCCAGAATGGAGGGGTGCTATATTTCAACTGTATCTCAAGAAGTATAGGGCCACCCTTCCTAGAGAGCCAATGTAGTCTAGTGGTTCCAGTGCTGGACAAAAGTGGGGAGACCATAATTTCTAGTCCTTAAGACCAGAAGTCTTGAGCCAGTCACTCTCTCAAACCAAAACTGCCTTGAAGCGCTATGACAAGTAAACCGAAGCACAAACTCCTTGTTGAGTAATTCTTTGATCATTTTGCCATGTGAACTAAACAAATGCAGAGCAAGTGAGTGGACTCTGCAATCAAATGTGACAAATGGAAGGGGAAAAAACCCTCCTCTCTCTGCTTGTTATTCTCTGGTAGAACCCTGATATGCTCTTGATGGATAAATACACTTTCCCCTAAGGCAACACAGGAAGATTGTATTGCTATTATATGGGCACATAAGCAGACCATGAGAAGTTCTCTGGTGAAGGCTACATGCAGACAAAGATGCTTGAATGGATGAATCGATGCCCTGCCCAACAGTGTTACAATCTGAAGGATGGAGTTACATTAGCTGATCTTGCTCCTTTCATCACTTCTATGGCAGGGCAAATAAATAAGGCACAGTCTTGTTTTCCCAACAAACTTGTGAGTAAATTTCAAAACAGATCAAGACTAAGAGGTCTTGGCAAGTACATATGTGTGTGTGTGCATATGCGCTCTCTCTCCCCCCCCCCTCTCTCTCTCACACACACACAGATCCTTGGCAGAAAGCATGTAGATTTTCTACCTACCATACATGATCAGAACCATAATCTCATTAAGAAATCATTGGCTACATAGATGGGGAAATTTGAGATGTAAAGAAACATTGGATGTGAAAAGACTTCAGGCTTTTGTGTTGGAAGCCTTTTGTGTTTCTAGCTTACATGATGAGCATGAATGATTTTGATTAACTGTACAAGAGAGAGGGGGGTGAAATCACAGCCTGGTTAACATATTCTCAGTCTGAGCAGCTTTGCCTGAGTTGCCTAATGCAGTTTTCTGTGCATGTAATTTTATATAATCTGATCACTCTGCATGCTTTTCAGAAACACCGCTGACATGGAGGTTGCTGCGTTAATGTTGGAAGAAAGTCCTGGTCTGCTACAGATTAGAGCGTGTGACTGAAACAATGCTACTGACGGTGTAGTGAAGAAGATGGCAGAGCAATGGATCTCCCCATCCCACCCTGCAAATCACCTTCTTTCCATTAACCAGTAATGCTAATTATCACCTTACGGTTATTTTGCAACAGGCTCCCTTTCCAACAATTAATCCCTAGCTGTAAATTGAAGACACAGTAAAGAAACATGTCAGTTAAAAGGTTTGGGATGGGTAGGGTAAGATATTTTTTATTTGAAAGGAGAACATAGTATTCCAGATATAGTTTTGTTAGCAATTAGGGTAAAGCATAGTTTATTAAAAAAAATGGGGAGACGGGTTTGGAAGAAGCTGTTGGTTTCCTTTGTTGAATTCCCTTTTCCCGTTCTACACTAAGTTTCAAACCATGTTGGTGTGGTGACATCATCTCATGCATTATTGCCTGACCCTGCCAGTGGAAGACAGCCAAGAATGTTGAACAGAGAGTAAATGGGGAGTGTAGAATACAACCATCTGGTTCAGTAATGCTCTCCAGGGCTTGCTTCATAAGTTCTGCCTCCATCATCCACACCTTGCTGGCTCTGGTCTCCTATCTCTACACATTTGACAAAACCAAAGCACCCAGGGAAACTATTCAATCCAAATAAGTTATTTACTCCTAAGTATGAAGTGCATGCCACCTCTTCCTCTAGGCATCCTGAGGAGCCTGACTGAAATGAAACTTTCAAAAATGTCGATTGCACAACCTCCCTTAGTTAGAACCACAATATGTAAACACTCTGGCAAAGCAGAATGCCAGATACACCAATGATCTAAACTAATCCCCACAGTTCAGACCCCAAATCCTTTGTTCAAAGGAGGCTATGCAGTTCTTGGTTTCAGCTTTACAATCTGTCTGTCCAAGTTTTCTTCTAATTCCTCAAGATGCTAGATAGTTCCATGACTCCTCTGCGGCCAACTCCATTCCAAGCAATGGGACAATAACAGCAATTGCTAAATGGAACACACATACATTTCTTTGACTTATCTTCTAAATATTCTACAGCTTAGTAACCTTCAGCTTGCTAGGACATATTCGTTTTCACCTCAGATTTTTTCTTGGATGGAGACGCTATCCTTATAGAGCTAAGCCAAGCAGTCCGTATGTGACACAGTAACTTTGTCCCTCCAGTACCTAATTTGTAATGTTGAGTGGCAAAGTCTGGAGTAGAACTCTATGGCAGTAGCCATAGGTTGGGGAGAACTTCCAAGTCATACTAACACCCTAACTGTTTATCTAAACTTTATTTTGAAAAAAAGTTGGATAGAGCGGGGACCTGAAGGAACCAAGGGAGATATCTGTAGATACAGGGATGCACATTCCAAAAGCTTCAGTTGAAGGGAAATGATGAATGATAACTCTATAAATTTTGCCCAGTGTTGACATAGGTTCTTGGAGACGTCACACTTGCTTAATATACTTGTAAATGTGTTTGTAGGGTGTGGGTAGATGGGAATGTCTTATACCTGATAGTAAAACTTTGAATCAACTGTAAATTATTTTGAAGTAACAACAACACCCACCCACCTCATGCTGAAATCTGGTATGGACAATGGGAACTAGTTTTATTCACTGCTTAATGAAAAGAGGGATGTCTTTGTTGAATCATTCTTTACTATTGAGTTAAAGTGCTCTCCATCCATCACTGAACCTTTAAAAAATCAAAATGGTATGATGTTTGACATCCCATTTGTCTGTCCCAATCCTGCCTCTACTGCTTCATTTTCAGTTGTTGCATTCACTAAATAAAAGTCAAATGGGTTTTATATGCTTGACTCTGCCCTTGGATCATGTTGGAATGAGGACAGAATTGCTCCATTAATGCAGATAAAGCCAAGGAAGGCAAGTGGGGACAAGAGGAAGACAACCTCATGAGGTCAACTTGTGGGCCATAATGAGGCTTAAGGAAAAGGAGCTACTCGAAGACACTGAAAAGAGGCTCTCACAGATGCATCTGTGCATAATAGGTAAGAACTAATTTCCCATATATTCATTTTTATGCTACAAATGCCAGTTGTATTCATAAAACCCAGTAGCTCAGATTAGAGCAGAAATAAATCTGTTAACTGTAAATCCTCACATTTTAATATATGTGCTGCTTTTTTCAATACCTGATAATAAATGGCATATAACTTTGAATTAAAAAAAAATATGCAAGGTTTAGTATTTGTGCAATACTTTCAAGTGCTCAAAATACTTAGACACATTACCTCACTAATCCATTTTCTCGTCTATGGAGATTCTCTGCCATCCAGGTCATGGTTGTCCCAAAGGTGCTTTTTCAAAAGGCAGCTGGACTTTCTTTCTTTTTTGCTTGAAGACATTTCACCTCTCATCCAAGAAGCTTCTTCAGTTCTGAATGAATGGTAGAGAATGGAAGGATTTATATTCCTTGCAGATACTTAATCATTCAATCAGATTGCAAGGAATACAAATCCTTTCATTTGCCACCCTTCATTCAGAACTGAAGAAGTTTCTTGGATGAGAAGTGAAATGTCTTTAAGTAAAAACAAAGTCCAGTTGCCTTTTGAAAAAACACCTTTGGGAAAATTCATTGTCTTGTAGCCCTGCAAATTAAGATATAATTGTCCAACTCGGATTGCAATTCAGATGCAAGATTAGAGTGAGGATTGAGAAAAAGAAACTAATATTCGTGGCTGAGAAATTTTCACAAGAAGTTTGTTCTCCTACTTGGCAACCTGTGGCACGTATCACTAAAATATTCCCGTTAGGCAGAGCGGCTCTCCTACTTGGCCTCCAGCAAGAAGAAACCGAAAGTAACTCATTCATTCCAGATAGTTCTTCCCTTTCACAGCTGACCTACAGAGTTCCTCTGATCTAATTGAACCACTCGTCTCCTGATGTTGGTTCCTTACTTCTCCTATCTGAATGAAGTTTGTATCAGGCTGCAAGATGAACAACAATTTCTGGCTCTTTTTGATTGTTAATCTCACCACTTTTAAAAAGCTTTTGGCAGCTGACAACGGTAATGTTAAGAGTGCCCGTGATCCTTTCTGGCATGCTTAGCTGAGTTGAACATGTTTAGGAATCAGAACAGAAATAAACAATCTGGCAGGACACAGGCTTCCTATGAGACTTTTGGCCAAAATCAGACTTAGGCTGTATTATGTCAGTGTGACAGGATCCGTCTCTCAAGTCTAGATGTAGTTTGAGTTGTTTAGAATGTTTGAAAGCTATCTGTGCTTTTATTTAGAAAGCGTGAGGTTGGGGCTGTACAGACTTTGGAAAAGATTGGGAAGAAGGGCTTCTGATCTGGTACAAGAGCAGTGCTTCTCTGGCCTTTGGTGGAACCTTGAAAAAGGGGGCCCTACAACATGGAATAACCATTCCTTCCCACCTGTTTCCCCCCCTCAATTATTTTCAATTCAAAAGAGGAAGGAAGCCTAAACTATATTCTGAAAAAGTCTTCTCTCCCTGAAAAAAGCCTTGCCTTTGTTTTTTTAAATTATATTCCATACATTCTGTTATAGAACCACTCAACAGCTATTATTACAATCTTTTTTTTAAAAGAGGGATTTCTTTCTTTGGTTCTTTCTTGCAACCAAATTTTGCAACTGTAGCAATAGCAATAGCAATAAGACTTTTTTTAAAAAGTTTTTTATTTTTTTAGACAAACAAACATTTAATGCATTGATTATCTCTTCCCTGTGACATCTCGGTGTTATCGTCCGTAATTCTTTCTTCTTCTGTATAGTTATTATTTCTTCGATCTTGATCCTTATCCAATCCATAGTATCAATTCATCACTAATATAATATTCTACTCATCACATATTTATACATACTTATATACTTAATCATTTATATCTCTTCTCCAACCAATAATAGAAATAATTCCAAATTTTAAAATTTCTGAGTCTTCTCTATCCTTAATCATCAAAGTTAATCTATTCATTTCAGCACAGTCTAGGATTTTTTTTAATTACTTCTTCTTCCAAAGGTATTTTCTCTGCTTTCCAATTTTGTGCATAAACAATCCTTGCAGCTATTATTACATGTATTATCAAATAAGCATTTTCCTTACTCGTTTTTTCTGGTAGGATACCCAATAGGAACAGCTCTGGTTTAAATTCAGTAAGCAATAAGATTATATACCACTTCACAGTGCTTTCCATCCTCTCTAAGCGGTTTATAGAGTCAGCATATTGCCCCCCAAAACAATTTGGGTCCTCATTTTACCCACCTCAGAAGGGTGGAAGGCTGAGTCAAACCTGAGCCTGGTGAGATTCGAACTCCCAAACTGCAGGCAGCTGTCAGGCAGCAGAAGTAGCCTGCAGTACTGCAGTAAGTCTTTAATTAATAATGAATATTTCTCATATGTAAGTCTGCAGTTCATCCAGAATTCACAGCCTAGATGGGACACCGAGAGATATAGAAATAGGTAGGTGGGGACACACACACACATACACACACCACACACACACACACACACACACACACACACACACACACACAGAGGTGGGGGGGAGGTGGGAGAGGGTGACAGAGAAAGAGAGGGACAGAGAGGGAAAGATAGATATCCATTCTCTCATGCACACACATTTCACAAAGAATTGTAGCCAATTCCTGGTGCAAGTACAAAGGAGAGGTTTCATTTTGTATATATGTATGCTGTATATGTATAAAAATCAGTAAGGATATAAACAAACACTATATGAAATTGCTTCAGGCCAGCCAATGCCACAGCCAATGGAAGCGACCTGTCCATCCTGAAAAGCTGAGTTTGCCAGAACTCCTCAGGGAAATTTACACAAATATCAATGTTGAAATGCCAAAGGAGGGAAATGAAGGCCCTTTTGCTAATTCCTGTCGCTCAGCTCTTTACCTTGCTGCTTAAAAAAAAAAAAAAGCTTCAAAACTGATACTCCAAATGTGATTACACTTTGTGCGCCTGAGACATCAAGAAGCCAACAGGGCTTTCAAGTGGCTTTTCTGTTAATATAATGATCGACATAAGCGGCTGCCTTGGCCATGTTTTTCTCCGCAAAGGCTTTTGTGAAAAAAGGACCAGATTCCAGCAGGTTCCTCTTTTCTCTTCTAAGTTTATACGTTCAGGCATAAAATGATGTGCAAATGGTGAAGGATTAATTTTACAGCTGGTAACTAGATTAGCATTGCTCAAGATAATGAGCACTGTTTCAGTACATACACATTCATATACATACACACAAACACGCTAATTGTAACCAAGTCCTGGAAAGGTTCAGCTTCTTCATTAACAGACTGAAAACAACAATGTTTCAAGTTTCATTAAAATCAGATGTAAATGCCTGTCTTCCAAGATCACTTGGAAAGAAAGAGGGACGCTTAAGCTGTACAATGCTAGCTGAGAAAGTCTCAGGCACTGAATTGATATCGAAAGCATCCAACTTTAGTATCATTTGCCTTTCAACGTAACTTTTCTTAGTTATTGTACAGGTTGGTTGGAGGGAGGAAAAGCTGCTATTTAGCTACTTGATGTAGTGAGTGTAAGGATGCCACACACCAGTACACACACACACACAGTCACACCAGAAGGGGCTTGGCTGAAATGCCATACTGCTTTATGCTTTTGAGTAGGGGTGTTAAGGAAGTGGGGCAGGTGTCCTCTGGGAGGTAAACCACTACCATCCTCACCCCAGAACCCCACCCCAAACCTGAAAGATCACTCAACATGTTGGACAATCATTTGGCCAGTTTGAGCATCATGATCTTAAGATACCGAGGGGCCACAAATGAAGTACCAGTCTCCCTCTATTAACAGATGGCCATCTCCCCTGAAAATAATTCTGTTCTCATTTCAGTGGTTTGTTTGAGGCACAATGGAACTTAAAATATATAGGCTGGATCTGGAGTTGGATGAATTGTCCCAAATTTTCAAAAAACCGAAGGCAGAAACTTAAGTTGTAATAAAGATTGAATGTACAAGTGCCACTCTGTTACAAGTGGTAACTGACTGCCTTTATATGATACACTGGATCACAAACCTACCAACCACATTTCAGTCCAGCTTTTTGTGCAAATCCAACCTGTGTGGATAATTTATAGCTCAGAAAATTGGGTTAACTTGGTAAAGCAGATTGAGATAAGCATGGAAAAGTGTTTTATGTAAATAAGCCACTGTATCTATAACCAAAGACTTCTGGGTTCCTACTTTATTGCCCATCTCATTCTATCAAAGTACATCTCCCAGATACACAATGAGAGGTAACATTGTTTTAAAAACTCCCATACAAGTAACCGTAAAAATACAGTTACGGAATCTTCATAATTTTGGTAAGCCTGAACATTGCCTTTTTTGGAAAGTTATTGTATAAGCAAGAAGACAAGCAATAACTCTGTTGGATGTGCTGAAGTGATGCCTCTTATGCAGTGATGGAGTAACTTAACAATTCCATCTAATTTAAGCTTTGAACCCACATCCACACCATCTGGAACCACTAAGTTTATGTTTACACAATGTTGGGAACACTCATGGTTTACTTTCTGAAACCCTTCTAATTAATGTGTATTTTCTTTGAGGAGCTGAACTGATTATGGGTTGGGTGTGTTTGCTGACCCTAGCATTCAAGAGAGACTACCTGATTGCTTGTTATTTGCTACTGTCCTATGTGGTAGACAGTCGGCAGACAAAAGAAGAGATTGGAGCTACAATTTGCAGAACACCTGGTTTATGTGAAAATAATCAGGAATCCATAAATGCTAGTAGCATCTCCCATTCCTTTTTCCCAGGAGTTTTTGTACTAGTGAGATGGACAAAACTGTACATGGAAATAGAATATTTTAGAAGAAACCTGTTCCAACAATAAATGAGACAGTGGGCAGTTCACTCTTTTTTCTAAGCTGTTCACAATACCTACCAGCTTGATTTCTCTCCCTTGAGAGGAAGATAGATATTCCTATCATGAAAAAAGCCCTGGTGAAAATTCTGTGTGTCACAAAATTAGAGTGTTGGAATGCAACTCTGGAGAGTGTAAAGCATTTGTCAGAATAATACATAATCATATCTCTATATCTATCTTTCTGTCTTTCTATCTATCATCTGTCTGTCTGTCTGTCTGTCTGTCTGTCTGTCTATCTATCTATCTATCTATCTATCTATCTATCTATCTATCTATCT
>WNWU01000006.1:45220831-45232931 GCA_012654045.1 Ptyas mucosa | reverse complement strand
AAGGAAGGAAGGAAGGAAGGAAGGAAGGAAGGAAGGAAGGAAGGAAGGCAAACCAAGCTGTTATCTCTTTGATGGAAATGCTTCCTCCATTTTTCCAGGTTGCCTTAATAACAATGTTAGATGACCTTCTTCAGTAATTTAAAGCAGAAAGGCAATGTTCATCATATAAATAGACAAATTTAAAAAATACCTATATAGAAGAGGAGCAAATATGGTCTTCTATTCAAACTTGATCTATTATCTGTTGCCGTCTACAGTAGATGGAAGGTGGGAATTATGAAATTATGAACAGGATTTTGTCAGATCTGTCCTTGAAAATACGTTGTAGCAGGCATTCCCTCAAAGATTTCTATTGTTGTCATGCTTAAGATACAGGATGGACAGAGAGAAATCAATTTAACTCCCTATTCCACTGCTTTTGATACCACCTGTCCCACAGAATTGTGATGATAAAATAAGGAAAGCCCTATCTTGTGCAGCATTCTGAGCACACACACACACCCCCCCCCCATGAAAAATAAGTTCTTCACTTTTGGAAGAACTTTTGGAAATATAAAATCCAACTATTTTTATGACTTGCTTCCATCCTTTGTGGAAAGTGAAAAGCAGAGAGAAAATATAGGCAGCTTTTATATTATGAAATTCTGATTCAACTAAAATGTCTTTATTTCAGTTTTGGTCAAAGTTTGAAAGCAGTTAAAGACCATAGATATCCTTCCGTATACTCTGAAAGTAGCCCCTTCTGGGAGATAGCGAAACCAATCTTGTGATCTGCTTCCAAGGGGAGTTAGGAAGTTTGCAGTTAGAGAGTGTGAGCATTTAGAGTCAGTGGCCCACCCTAGAATGGACTAATTTGCTGAAAATAATATTGGGGGGGTGGTATTCACCTAATTTATTTCATATTGATGGATTAGGGACTGCTGTTTACACCAGAACTCCCCCCTCCCCCCGAAAGATAATTCATAGCAGGAAAGCACACTGGAGAAAGTCCTCCTATGCCACCAAATGGGTCCTTTGATTTTTTTTTTCCCTTGAAGGTGGCAAAGGCGGGAGTCATTTGAATGCCAGTGAAGGGATTCTGAATGACTAGAAAAGAGCAGACGGCTCCACTTATTCCTGAAATTAGATGCAATCATATCTGTGAATCACAGAGCAGCAAATCACAGTAATTGACATTACAATGCATTATCCCACTGCACTACCTAACTGCAGTGTACCACCCCAGCAGAACTACTCCTCTGTGACCTGGACTGTTATTTACCTAAGGCTCTAAGCCAGACCAAAGAGATAAAAGTACAAAAAGAAATGCTTTCTGCTGCAGAATAAGAGCATATTAGAATTGGAGTCAAGCCCCAGCTAATGCAAGACTAGCATCTTCTTTCTCACAGTCTGCCTAATTAGAGATCATGGATGGTTTTGTTATTGTGCTAAAAATACATTGGCTTTGTTTAAATCAGCTATTTCATTAACAGCATGACTTTTGCACGAGCATTAGCAAGGTAGAAGGGGCAGTGAAAAGAGAGGCTACATCCTTTAGTTAATGCTTAAAAGTAAATTCAATTTTCCCCCTGCTGTGCACTGGCCCACTTAATTTTGATCTACTGAGGCACTTGAGGCAATTTGAGAAGACCCTGGACTGCTATCTACCCTGTGGTGTTAATAAACGATACGGAGTTCCTTCTCTTCTCAAAGCAATGGGGTGTGCACGAAAGGCTTTCTATGGCTATTCCCCCCCCCCCACCAACATGAAGAGCAGCACCGAGGTTTTATAGTTTCTTTGTGCAAATTGCTTTAATTGATCACTTAGAAGTCGAGAAGGAATAGATAAGAGTGGGAGGTAGACAGGGACAATCTAATGAAGAATCAGGTTGGAACTGATCTCAAGACAGTAAGAGCTATTCGGGTGCCTTTACACAGTCTCTACTACTAGCCCCTAACGGGGGGGGGGGGAACCAGTTGAATGTATTTTATAAATAAAAAGTCCCAAATTCAGATCTGGAATGTCCTATTTCAAAATTCTAGAGATGACTAGATCTATCCATATTGGTTTTGCTATGGTTCACACTTAGATGTCTGTTTTGTGGTGTTATCGTGTGTGTCTGTAATTTAGTCCCTCTCAAATCCCCATGTTCATTTGATTAATTGATTGATCATGTACCATCAATCATTCTTGATTTTTAAGCCACCACATATATAGATTTTCTCTAGGATAATCTTTCCCTAACCTGATCCTTTAGCTCTTCCAATGGTCCTGTCTACTGGCTGGCTACTGTAATTGACATCACTTTGCTGCTGGTCAACCTCTTCTTTTTCCTTCCACCTTTCCCAGCATTAGAGCCTTCTCCAGAAAGGCAGGTCTTCCCATTATGTATCTGAAGTAGGATAATCTGAGCCTGCTCAAGTGAGAATTTTAGATCGATTTCTTCAATGACCCATTGAACAAATCAACTGAAATTGTTTGTTTTCTTGGCTGTCCACGATAATCCGAGGCTGAGAATATCTTCTACAAACACCAAAGTCCAAAAGCATAAAGCAAGTCCTAGCTTGCTTCTTCAGAGTTCAACTTTTGCTTCCATAGTCACAAAGACTATCATGGCTTGCACAATTCTGATCTTTGTAAGTGTAGATACAAAGCAGCATTTGAACCTTTTCCAAGGCCTTCATGGTTGCTCTACAGGTGCTACTCTGTGGCACAGTTCTTGACAGTTTGTTCCTATACTGTCCTAAATGCTAAAAGATAGAAGCTATTCACCATTTTGATAGCTTCATTGTCAATTCTAAGGCTGGTTGCTCTATCTGTTGTCAATAGTTTGGTCTGCTTTATATTTCATTTTAGTCCCATTTCTTTTACTGTGCTCCTTGACTTTCATTATTTGGGCTTGAGATCATATGCATTTTCAGCTATCAGGGTTCTGAGATTAGCATAGTGCAAGTTGCTGATGTATGTACCTCTAGTTTTAAAACCACACTCATCTTCTTCCAATCCATCTTCCATTAATTCAGCATATAGGCTGAATAAATACAGAGAGTATATACAAACTTATCCCACCTCTTTGGCAACCTGGAGCCAGTCTGTTTCACCATGTTCTGCCTGAACCATGGCTTCCTAAATGCCTGTAAATTTCTCATGAAGATAATGAGAAGTTCTGGAATTCCCATTTTTTCTGAGCACTTTCCACAGCTTGATGTGATCAGCACAATCAAAGGCCTTTCCCGCATTTCAGTATTACAAGGAGCTGCTTTATGTGCTTTCCCCAAATATGCTCCTTTAAACAGTTTTGTAACCTGTTTTGTTCTTACAAAGCTTTGCAAGACTCTGCAAAGTGTGGGATTCTATATGAAAATCTAGTCCACTCCATGTATAGCAGATGCGGGCAACATCCGATGGCTGATGATCACATCAGATTTTATTCGTTGAGGTCTGGAGTTGGTGGATCTATAATATAAAATGGATTCAGCTATATCATGCTCAACAATAAGGCTCAGAGTTTTTAAAAAAAGGTTGAAGGAGGACACTAGTTTGTCTCACTCTTTTTAAAAGAAAAGTATTATTCTAGGACTTGCATTGCAGATTTTCTCTTATTCCCGTACCATGATGGGAAACCAAGTGAATTTTCAGTAAAAATATTATTAATGTTCGACAAGTTTGGAAACCTCATATGTTCCCTCCCTCTCTATGAATTATAGAAAAACCATATATATGCATTGGAGATATCCAACCAAGGGGAACTGGTGCAATAATTTTTTACAGGTAGTCCATGACTTAAGACTGTTTAACAATGATCCAATCAATCAATCAATCAATCAATTAGAATAGAGCTGGAAGGGACCTTTGAGGTCTTATAGTCCAACTCCCTGCTGAAGCAGGAGACTCTATACCATTTCAGACAAGTGACTGTCCAGTCTCTTCTTAAAAACCTCCAGTGATGAAGCACCCACAACTTCTGAAGGCAAGCTGTTCCACCGGTTAATTGTTCTCACTGTTAGGAAGTTTCTTCTTAATTCCAGGTTGCTTCTCCTTGATTAGTTTCCATCCATTGTTTCTTGTCCTGGAAAATAAATTGATCCCCTCCTCTTTGTAGCAACCTCTCAAATACTGGAATACTGCTATTTATACTGTTATAATACTGTTATAATACTGTTATATATAATACTATATATAATATATACTATAATACTGCTATAATCAGAGGTGAGCTACTGCTGGTTCAATGAACTGGCAAATCCCACCACTGGCTGGCCCCGTCCCCGCTTGTTTTTTGGCCATTTTTAGGCCAAAAATGGCCTGAAAACAGGCCAAAAAATGGCTGAAAAACAGCCCAAAAAAGGCCTGTTTTTTTGGCTGTTTTTGGCTGTTTTTTTGGGCCAAGAATGGCCTGAAAACCGGTCTGAAACTGGCCAAAAAAACAGCCAAAAAACAGGCTGAAAAACAGGTGGGGCTATCCAGTGGTGGGATTAGCCCCAACTGGCTGAATTCTACCTCTGCCTTTGAGGTGACTGGCCGGGAGGTGGGATTGGGTGTGATGAGTGACGTCACTCACCCAGTCACATGACCAACTGGCCATATGTACCCAGCCAGAGAACCAGTTGTTAAATTATTCAAGTTCTACCACTAGCCATAAAACTATTATACTGTTATAATACTCTAATACTGTTTAAAGTTACAGTTGCCTCGAAAAAAGGTGTACATGACTTGTACTCACACTTTTGACTATTGTACCACCCTTGAGGTCATGTGATCACAATTGATATTTGATCATGCTTAGCAACTGGCTCACATTTACAACTGGTCGCAGCATTCTGCTGACATGTGATTGCAATTTGTGACCTTTTTTGTTGATTTCTAACAAAAAACCTCCCATTGGGGAATCTGGATTTGCTTAATAACTATGTGATTTGCATAACAGCCACCATAAAACTGGTCATTTCTCCTAAATGGAGATTGAGTAATGCATAAGAGAACTCCAGTCTCAGTTAGAAAACTAGGAGGCATTGGGGAAGGTTTCACTATCACTTCCATTCACCAATTATCATCGACAAATGCCACCCACACACATTGTATTCATGTTAATCAGCAGACAAATTTGTGAACATAATCTGTAAATATGCATTACAAACAGACCCTTCTAGATGTATATTTGAAATTGTACAAATGCATAAGTTTTTCCATCAGCTGGGGTTCATGGCCATCATGTTTTTTTGCAAATTTTAGATTCTAATTCTATTTGAATTATGTTAATTACAATATTTTTTCTAAAAGGAAGAATGGAATGTGTATACCACCCATATCGGTTTTAGTACTAATCAAATTACGTCTTTTTAGAATGAATTGCATTTACTCTTGGTTTTGCTTCAAGTTTACTAGCACCACCCAAAAGCATGGAAGAAAATCCTCCAAACTGCAGTGCAGTGCTGTTCTGGAGAACCATACCATTTCATCTTTTCATCCTCTGCCCAATTGCTCAGTAGTACTTATGTCTGGTGTTTCAAACATGTAGACAATCATTAGATGGACAAAGTAGACAGGTAGACAAGAGACTTTGGTCACTCCCTCTGTGGGAACCTACTTTAAAACCTAGGCGACTTGCTTTGAGATTAGTTATGGAAGAACAACAGGATGCATTTGTACTAAAGAAATGAAACCCCTGTAAAATGCACCCATAAGCTAGTTTCAATACAAAATAAGGCGACAACTGCAGCAATGTGTAAACACTGTATCTTTCCTTCCCAATGATAAAAAGCAGGTTAAAAAAGTAGCTCACCAAATGCCTTTTCTTTTAAATAATGATATCCAAACACATCCATGTCGTGAGGTACTTTTGTCCAGTCTGTGGGTGGCGTGATTTTGCTGTGAATGTTGTTCCAGGCAGGATTAGCTCTAAAATCCAATTATACTGTAGTTTGGGATACTTAGTGCCACTGCATTGTTGTGACCAATATATAATAGAATAAGCAAGTGAATGGGTTCATGGCTTCAACAGCAAATCTAAAAAGGAGATTTAAAAAAGTTATATTTCTAGTAAGTAGCCACAGATAATCTTCTTTGCTGCTGTCAGCCCAGGAAAGGTACTGAGTTGTATTCTGATTTCTGATATGATGAAACGGTCTAATTTATGAAAATAAGCTAGTCCAAAAGAGTTCTGGAAAAAGTGTACTTTTGCAGACTTTTCACAACTGTGCCTGACAAGAATACTACATTTTTTAAAATGTCTTTTATGTTGTTACATGAGGGTCTCTGCTGATGTATTCCATCCTGCCATTGAGCAAGTTAGTACTCTCTCTAGTTCTCTCGCTTCGTTCTCTGTCTCTCTCCTGTTCTCTCTTTCTCTCTCCAGTTCTCTCTCTCTCTCTCTCTCTTTCTCTCTCTCTCTCTAGTTTTCTCTCTCTCATTCTGTCATTCTCTCTTTCTCTCTTTCTCTCTCCAGTTCTCTCTCTCTCTCCAGTCCCCCCCCCCTTCATTTGTGGAACTGAATGCCATTTTCTCATGTGACTTACAACAACTTCTAAAGTTAACCAACTATTGTTGTGCCGAAATACAGAGATGAGAACAGGTTTTGCTATGGCCTCAAAAACAGTTGGGTGATGCCAGGTGATTGTACGCATCCACTGAGGAAATGGCCTTTGAAACCTCATCACCACACCACCTTTCTTTTTTTTTTTTCACAGAATACATATTGCAAATCTAGGCTGACAATAGATACAACACCTCAACTGTCAATAAGAAACACAAAAAAGTCTAGATAGCGGATGTGGCAGTATCTGGAGACAGCAGAATAGAAGAGAGAAAACTGGAGAAAATAACAAAATACAAAGACTTGCAAATAGAAATAGAATGACTGTGGTGAAAGAAAGCAATGTTACTACCAATGGTAATAGATACCTTGGGTGCAATCCCAAAATAACTGGAGCACCACGAACACCATTGGTATTGACAAAATCACCAACACATACCAAGAGCTTTGGTGGCGCAGCAGACTAAAAGTGCTGTTAAGTATTGTTAAGTAGCACCAGCTGCCTGCAATTACTGCAAGTTCGAATCTCACCAGGCTCAAGGTTGACTCAGCCTTCCATCCTTTCGAGGTAGGAAAAATGAGGACCCGGATTGTGGGGGCAATAAGATGACTTTGTATAAAAAAGAACACCGAAAGCCCTACTAAGCAGGTATATATAAAAGTATGAAGGCTATTGCTTAACGCATTGTAAGCCGCCCTGAGTCTCCGGAGAAGGGTGGCATATAAATCGAACCAATAAATAAATAAATCAGTTAATGAAAAAGCAGCTTTACTTGGACCAGCTTACATCCCATGACAATACCTTTAACACCATCAAACAAGAACACCTGCCTATCCCAGGTGTTTGGGAAGGACTCAATAGGTGGACAAAAATGCCAAATCCAGGACTTCTAGTGGCTCAGCGAACGTCAATGGATGCGCCTTTAGGAGCTCCAGCCCCGTGATTCCATTAGCCGCTAGAACAGCGAAAATCAGCTGTCTAGCGGCTCAAAACTCTCCCCCAGGGAAAAAGGGGGAGAGAAGAGCAGAAGGGTCTGGGTAAGCTCTCCTAGACCCCCAGGCTTTTCTTTTTAAGCCTGGGGTTTGCAGGGTGAGAGCTCCCTGAAAGCCCATCAGCTGTTCCGGATCTGGGATGAGTCTGCTTTATGCAGAACAAGGCGTCGCAACCACACCAACAATGCAATTTTAAGGATTACAAGAAATTTTGACTTTGGATGCTGGCAGAGCAAAATCAGGAGAACAAAAAATGCAAGTACTGAACTTTAACTCCGTTTAAAAAGGGGGAAAAAATGGTGCCTGAGGGCGTGAAAATGAAACTTATTAGTGAAAGTGCTTGTTAACGCTTGTAACATTGTTAAAGCTACTGGATTACACATTAAGAAATAGATTTAAAGTGGAAGCTGAATGGAAAAGACTATGGTATTGACTTTAATTAATTTACTCTTCTAAATTGTGCAGAAAATAACTGGATTTATTGACCTGATAGTGGAATAAATATAAAGTGAAGATTGAAATATGGCTGATATCAGGGCTGGAGGATTATTATCATATGAGTCAGCAAACTCACAAGTTGTGACTGTAAAGGCTTTACAAGAACTTTTAAATTCTTTTACTTCTGACCTATTAGAATCAATTGAAAGAAATTTACAAAAATTTAATTGGAAGAATAACAAGGATTTGCTGGCTGGAAAAGATGAAGAAATTAACCAGACTAATGTGATTTTGGAGGACAAAAAAGAGGCTGTCAGGATTAAGATGGAGGTTACCACACTGGATATAGAGGTTTTGGCAGAGGCTTCCACGCAATCAATTGAAAAGCAGCAAGTAGATTCTCTACTGCAAACCGACAAATTTTATCGTGACAATTCTTGGTTTTACAGACAGAATCAATATTTAAGGAATGAAGTGATTGATTATATAAGCAGGAAGATTCGAAACGGGGATTTCAAATTAGAGGGAATAATTTCAAGAAGAGAACGAGTTTTAAAGATACATCAACCTCAAATTAAAATTCAAATATTCTCCAAAATAAAAGCAGGAGGAGGAGCAATGCTGAAGAAGAAAGTATTATTGAAGAAGAAGGACTGGAAAAAATATAGAAAAAAAGAAAGAATGGAAGATTAATCTCTTTTGAGGAGGATCTTAGTAATAAATTTGAAAAGTTTACTGTTTTATTGAAGTAGAAAGGCTTACCGTATATACTCGAGTATAAGCCGACCCGAATATAAGCCGAGGCACCCAATTTTACCCCCCAAAACTGGGAAAACGTATTGACTCGAGTATAAGCCGGGGGTGGGAAATGCAGCGGCTACTGATAAATTTCAAAATAAAAATAGATACCAATAAAATTACATTAATTGAGGCATCAGTAGGTTAAATGTTTTTGAATATTGTTTTCAAAGAAAAACAGTAAACTAGCTCTGTAAGTGGAAAAGAGGATCAACAAAAACAAAAATCTTGTCACCATGGTGAAGAGAAGCAGTTGTGAAATGAGTGACACAGTTGTTAAGAATGCTACAATGGGCATAAATGATGACCAGTCATAAGTGCGAAGACCAGTCAAAAGTGCGAGGACCTGTCAGAAATAACTTTTTTCAGCCTTCTGGGTAGTTCTTTTGTGCATATGGACTACTCAGAGGGCTGAAAAAGTAATTTTTGACTGGTCCTCGTACTTGTGACCAGTCCTCAAACTTACGACTGTCCTCACATTTTACGTTTTTGCCCTATCTTGTCACCATGGTGAAGAGAAGCAGTTGTGAAATGGGTGACATGGTTGTTAAGAAAGCTGCACGGGCATAAATGTGAGGATGGTCATAAGTGCGAGGACAGGTCATAACTGTGAGGACCTGTCAGAAATGACTTTTTTCAGCCCTCTGAGTAGTCCCTATATATCACATGACCAGCTAGCCACGCCCACCCAGTCACTGGCTTGATCTAATTTCAGGCAAGTTCAAGCCTCTCCCTCTTTTTTCTTTCTCTTTCTCTTTCTTTCTTTGTCTCTTTCTTTCTTCTCTCTCTCTCTCTTTCTCCCTCCCTTTCTCCTTCTCATCTGGCATTCTTAGAGCTCCACTACTGATTAGCTTAGCCCAGGGGTGGGCAAATGTGGTCCTTTTACAACCTGTGGACTTCAACTCCCAGAATTCCTGAGACAGCCAAGCTGGGAGAACCCACTCCTGGCTTAGCCTGAGCAAGGCTAGCTAGCAGCCAATTACAAGAAGCTCTCAAGTACAATCAGCTCTCAACTCAAGCTCAGTGCACATGGGATCTCCCTAAACAGTGAGGATTTCTTTGTTTCTTTCTCCCTTTAAGCCCCCCCCAGCCCGTTTTTGCTTCCAGGGGACCACAGGGAGTCTTGCTAGGTACCCCCTCATGCCCCTAGCAAGCCTGCCTGCCACTCTTGGGAGCAAAAAAGGGGTGCGGGGGAGGGGCGCCGCACCCCCCCACGCCCCATTTTGGCTTTAGGAAGCCTCCCTGCCACTCTTGGGAGCCAAAGGGCACGGGGAGGGGCGCCACATCCCCCCCCATGCCCCATTTTGGCTTTAGCAAGTCTGCCAGCAACCCAGGGAGCCAAAACAGTTGCAGGAAAAAAGGCATTTTTTCCGTGACTCGAATATAAGCCAAGGGGGCTTTTTTCAGCCTGAAAAATGTGCTGAAAAACTCAGCTTATATTCGAGTATATACGGTAATTCAAATTGGATAGCTTTTTAAAAATTTATTGAAGTATTAAAATGGTTAACTTAAAAATTAAAGGATAGGGTTTTTTTGTTTTTGTTTTTAGTTTTGAAGCTCATATTTTGAAGAATAGTAATAAATTTGAAAAGTTTATTGCTTTATTGAGGTAAAAAGGCTTAATTTTAATTAAAATTGGATAGCTTCTTAAAACTTATTTAAGTATTAAAATGGTTAATTTAAAATTTAATGGATATTTTAAAAGTTTTGAAACATATTTTGAAGAATGTCTTATTGATGTATTAAGAGATCTTAAAATGTTTAATCTAAGATTATAGTATTTTTAAAAGGTATATGTGACAAAATGTTTAAGTTAGACATAATTTAGCAAATGTGAAAAGTGATAAGAGAATTTATAAAGGGCAGGTTGATGAAATATTTTTAAAAGTGTGAGGGAGTTTTGAATCTTGTAGTAAATTAGCATATTTTAGCTTATGTTTGTTAAATGTTATACCCTGTTTTTGCTCTGGGAAGTCGAGGGTGGGGGGTGGAGAGTGGGGGTTGAAGGATGGGTGGGAATAAAATTGTTGTATAGATAACTGTATTAATAGAAAAGTAAGGAAACTGGGGGGAATGTCATAATAAATGAAATGATAAAATCAAGATATGATAAATACTGGAGGAATAAGAAGAAGACATAAAAGATGTACTCAGATGATACACTGTATGATTGATTATGAATTATGAATTATGAATTGTACATTTGTTTGTTTATAAAATAAAAAAAATTGCAATAAAAAAATATGCCAAATCCAGTCTAAGCATCTGGCTGACTGTGACAAACCATAAATTCTGAACAGATTTTAAAAATTACCAACTAACTAAATCTAAGCATCATCCTCTCATCACTTGTTCTAAGAGGGTTTCTCTTAGTTGAAAAACAAGAAAATGTACATTGTATCTGAATTTTAGAAGATAGTGTAAGGCATATTTTAGTAGCTTAGAATCCCAGAAGAATTAGACTCCTGGATGATATGCGTATATGAATTTTCAATATTAGTATCATTGAGTGTGAAAGAAAGCAGTCAGTATGGTTCAAATTAAGTGTTCAGTTCACATGTTGCTTATGGAATTTATTTCTTGGATTATAATTTATTATTTTAAACCTTTTGCTTATGTAATTATTAAAGGGCTTATTTTACCAGTAATTAAACTGCAACATGGAACTTGTCAAATATGTCCTTTTCTGCCTTTTGTTTCTAATTTAATGCTGGACCCCAGCATGTCTGGATTTCCTAACAAATCAAAGGGATTTATTTAACTGAGGTTGCCCAATCAATAGTTTCAAATTTTAAGGATAGTTAGATATGTTTCTTATGATTAAAAAAAAACTTGGTTAGTTCAGCAAAAGGTTGGCTTTTGTCTTTTTTACGTTGGGGGATGTAATACATTTAAAGGAACTTTGATATGATACCTAATCAATGATGTTATTACAATGATGGATCAGGTTAGTAAAAGTGGCAAAAGATTTTAATGTTTTGTTTAGTTATAGCTGAAAAACCTGGAATCCTGCAATCTACGAAGAACATTGAATGTATTGAACTTGGACTATTTTTTTAAAAAAAAGGGGGGGAGCATGTGTTCATGAGAGAATGCTGGTGACCAAGCCTGTAAACGTTGGCTTAACAAATTTCCCAACTGTCAGCTTTTAAAAGAGAGGCAAGACCACACAATATGGTTCCATCTGACTTAACTTTAATTCATTGTTTACAAAATATATCAGAACTTTTATAAGGAAATTATATAATGTATTAGCCTGAGAGATAGATAGATAGATAGATAGATAGAAGATAGATAGATAGATAGATGATAGATGATAGATAGATAGATAGATGATAGCTAGATAGATGATAGATAGA
>WNWU01000006.1:45194904-45220821 GCA_012654045.1 Ptyas mucosa | reverse complement strand
GATAGATAGATAGATAGATAGATAGATAGATAGATAGATAGATAGATGACAGAGGGAGATTTTTAAAAAGAAATATATTTTTTAAAAATGTTAATTGCAATGTTTCTGAAGTTTAATAAAACTAAGATTCTTCTACAGCCAGAAATCTCTTAGCAACTACATGCACACATCTGTATTTGTTATACTTATCAAACACTTAGCAAATGTATTATGACAGTATAGGATAAGACAACATGGTGCACAAAGCTCTTTGGAGACAGCCATCCTGTTCCTGCTGTAGTGCCATAATTGGTGAATGTTTTCTTGCTGGTTGATAATCTGCTGAACAGAGAGAGGAGAAAAGCCAGAGGGTGCAACAGCTGCTTGGCCTATCCTATACAGCACTTGCCTATCTAGCATGACTCCATTCAGTTGCTTGGAATAGGCAGGACAGAGGCAACCTAGGGGGACAGCAATGGAAACAGCCCATTTCATGCTGGTGTAGCTTTCTAATAGCTCGAGAACTGGTTAGTAGCACTTGGACTCAGTAGACTGAACCTTCATTTGAAATGGAGCCATGTCTGAGACCAAGAGGGTGACAATTACTCCCCAGGATTACTACAGTTAAATTCAACACAGTAATGGTACTGCAAATTCTGCAAGGGCATCACTATGGAAAAGCTTTGCAACAGTCAAGAAGCAGCTCCGGGCTATGGTGACTGCCTGACATTTGCTGACATCTTGAGAGATGAGCTGCACCTCTTCTGTCTCTTGCTGTGGTTACTTTGGAGCCAGAGCAAAGCTGGTTTTTCCTTTCTGTGGTGCCAAGGCTTTGTTGAGCTTGCAAACTCTTTCTCCTCTGGTGAAACTGTTTCCCTTGCTCTGCTTTCTGGCTCAGGGCAATCGTTCCTCTGAGCCCTCCCTGAGGTTATTTGGAAACACTACTTGGAATGTATCTCAGCTACTCTATCCACTGCAGTAACATGCAACCATGGTTAAAAATACTAGGGGGAAAAGACTGGTTATAAAAAAATATAACATCAGAGATATCTGCAAGCAGCAAGGGTTGCATGATACAAACTCCATCCCCTTTTGAACTTATGTCACGACACTACACAATTATGTAAGGGGCAGAACTATCTTGTGACATTCTGAACTACCTTCTATCATTTTGACAAACTCTAGTTGCCAGGAATGCTCTTCTGTGACGTATTTTTCTTTTCACAAGAGGTTTTTAAATACAGCAGGAATGATGCCTTTGCTGCCAGCTTCCTCTTATAGGAAGGTTTTTTTTTTTTTACAATGGACCAAAGAAATACACAGATGATGAATGGGTAGGGTTTTTCAGCCATTTGTTCCGTTTGCTTTTTGTGTGGAATGGGATTAAAGAAAGTTTTGTTGTTGCAGAACCTGCCAGTAGGGAGCGAGACATTGAAATCTTTATACTTTCTGACTAATCAGCTAAAAATTAAGCTTTTGTTGAATCATGGTGTTCCTTGTGTGTTCTCAATATTTGAAGACCGTCACAGATTGTCAATTATGCTGCTGTATGAAAGCATAAGGGATGAAAATAGGTTTCTTCACAGTCAGCATCCTAGATTGAAAAGCCAATGCCAGGAACCCCAATCCAGGTAACCTGCTTCTGGTGCATATAATTCATGATCGCACAACACTTGAGGTCTACCTCTACAGTATGTGGTGTTTCGTATCTCAGTTACAGGTAGTCTTTGATTTATGATCACAACTGATATTGTTACATCCCTCTATTGATGTAATCTATGACTGCATTGGCTTTTTTTGGCAGCTGCAGCACACTGTTGGCTCATACTTAACTGGTGGTTCCCTAGGACACCTAGAACCCTCTCACAATTACTATTGTTGAGCCAGGTTCTGCCTATTCTATACTTTTCATTTTTCCTGAAAGTGCAGAACCTTATGTCTCTCACCACTAAACTGCATCTTTGTTGAATAGGACCCAATGCTCAAATCTGTCAAGATCCTTCTGAATCTAGAGTCTATCTTCCAAAATGGTAGCAATCCCTGCTCCCAGCCTGGTGTCATCTTCAAATTTCATGATTTCCCATTCTATCTCCTCATCTATATGCTTTATGAAGATGTTGAAGAGTACTGGGCCCAAGACTGAAGCTTGAAGTTCTCCAATGCATGGTTCCCTCCATGTAGAAGTAGTTCCATTGAAGACAACCCTCTGAATGTGGCTGGTCAGCCAATTGTGAATCCATCTGGTGGTGGTACTATTTATTCCATGTTGCATCTTACCAAAATGTAGGTTGTGGTCTACTTTGTCAAATGCCATGCTGAAATCCAAATATGCCATGTCCACAGCATTTCGCTGATTCACTAATTTAGTTACGATATCAAAAAAACCCATTAAAGATTGTCTTGCATGATCTATTTTTAACAAATCCACGCTGGCTTCTAATAAACACCGTATTTGTTTCTAGGTGCTCACAAATCCTCTGCTTGATTATCTTTTCCAGGATTTTCCCAGATATTGATGTCAAACTGATTGTTCCATAATTTCCTGGATCCATTTCCCTCCCTTTTATAGATTGAAACCACATAAGCTCTTTTCTTTGGTATTTTCCCTGAACTACATGAGCTTTGAAAGATTACATTCACTGGCTCAGAAATTACATCTGCCAACACTCTAAAAATTCTGGGATATAAACTATCTGACCCAGGCGATTTGTACTCATCTAGGGTGGATAAGTATTCTCTTATTAATCCCTTGCCTATTTTGACTTGTATACCTGTTCTATCTCCCTTGGTGCCACTTTTGATAGGTTGGACTCTTTCTTCCTTTTGAGTGAAAACAGATGCAAAGAAGGTATTAAGCAGTCCTGCTTTCTCCCATTAGCAGATCTATCTTTTCCTTGAAATCTTCCTTCATATTCAAATAAACTTTTTAAAAATTATTTTTGGCATTGGTTGTTAGTTTTAGGTCATTCTAGGCATTTCTGACTCCCTCCTATAATTTAAACTCCTTCAACCACCTTGTCTCTATTAGTAAGAATTAAGTCCAGTATAGCTGCCCCCCTAGTTCCCTCCTCTGCCTTGGTGTGTCCAGAATCACAGAGACATAGCCTCTCTGGGTGAGAATTTCCCTGTATCTGCCTTCAAAGATGGCTAAGCGGGGGGGGGGGGGGGGGGGGGGGAGGGCGCATGGCACTGAACCAGTGTGCCATTTGTCTTCAAATTCCAATCATCTCATTTTATAAGGTTTTGAGGATACATAGAGTGCTGGCCCGTTACAATTTGACAACCTCAAGTGTATGATTAGATACTACATTTTTATTTCATTGAGACTTCAAGAAATTTTGAGGTTACTCCATGACTGAGCTACATTATGTCTTCAGCACCATGTTTTTAAAATAGAAAGATTTTTCCCTTAGCGAACTAGAATTTCAGGACAGCTTTTGAAATATGACTTTTCCATCATACCGAGAAAATAACAGACTCTTAATGTCTGTGGAGATTCTCAGTCATCAAAGTCATGGTTGTCCCAAAGGTGCTTTCTTTCAAAAGGCAACTGGACTTTCTTGTTTTGCTAGGAGATGTTTCGCTTCTCATGCAAGAAGCTTCTTCAGTTCTGTTCTGCTCAGTGAAACAGAACTGAGGAAGCTTTTTGGACGAGAAGCGAAACATCTTGAGGAATCTAGATAAAAAGTGTTCGGTGTCAAATTTTACTTAGAGAACCATGGAAGGGATGGAGCTGTAGGCATAGGTAAAGGTAGAATCAGACACTCCCAGAAATCACGGATGAATATGGATTGGGAAATTTTGAGGTTTATGGTCCCAACACATCTGGGGGGCATCTGGCTGAGGAAAACTTTACTACCAAAATAACAATAGAAAACCCTATTTGGGCGAAGCAATCCCATGCATTTCTGCTCTTCAGTTAAGCAACTGCTTATCAGAAATTCTTTCTGTGCTGTCAGTAACTTTCCTCCATTGAACTCCTAACCTAAGTGGAAGGTGATTCCCACAAATTATTCTACCATTGTTATTACGTTGGAACTGTTTCCCTTTTGTTGTTCTCTATCAAACATTACAGAAATCTCCAGCATAAATGATTATTGAGTTTTTCATATTAAACTTACTTTCTTATAATAGAGAAGTAAGATTTCCCCCCTTTCCTGTTCTCCATAAATGAAAGCAATTTGCTAAATGCCTGAGGATTACATACTGTAATATTTCACTTTTCACTGATATCTCCAGAAATGGAAGGACTTTCTTTTAATCTGAGCAGTTTTGCAGGGATGAAACTATTTGTGCTGTGGAAATCAGCACCTGTCTTTACTATTACTTAACTCTATAATTTTAGGGTGTTTTTTTTTAAAAAAAGAATATTTGGGAGAAGAGATTGCTCAATATCACCAAACCTGCAAAAAAATAATAGATTCCAGTATGATTTCTTCCTGTGTGACTTGTAAAGTCACTGCCACCTACCATCTCTCTATGCCCGACTTCCTGTGTAATAAGTTAATAGAGCAATAATAGCTGATGAAGTGGAAGAATGTGGGGGAAGGCGAGGGTGGGGGGTGGGGGAAAGTGCTGGTGCTCAGAATGGATTGAGATGCCCTGATCATTAAAAGCACAAAGCTGCTTGCCCTGCCCTTTCCATCCCATCTAGGTGGGGGAAGAAGGGTCGGAGTGGGGATCATGGAATTCTATAACTCACTGCAGCACTCAGAAAATTATATACATTAGCTTAATTTGCAATAAACCCCAAGCAGTTAAAATCCTTAAAACAGCCTAAGCTGGAAAGGCAGTTTTAGACATATATGACAACAGTGAAGTTCAGAAATTCCAGAGTGGGGATTATTTTAACCATTGACACAAAGGTCCAACTTCTTTTTCACACACACACACACACACACACACACACACACCCCAAGATGAATTTGGCCATGGTTTTCTGGCCTGAACACGGCATTTCTAGGAACTACATGCCTTCTGCTCTACTCAACTTCCACATATAGAAGTTGATATCAGCAATAGAGAGCTCCTAACAACCATCCAACATAGAGGTTTACAAACAAATGAGGACATATTCCTCAATCAATCAAAACCTCTGTGGGAACAGAAATCATCCATTTTAGACACTCATCATTTATACACAAATGGGAACTTAGGAGAAAGGGAGCTAACAATGTGACTGAATAGGAATAAAAGTTCTAAACATTTTTACCTAAGTATCAGAGCCACTGACCACAATGGAACTTACTACATAGTAAGCATCATAGGTTTCCTTGAGTTTGCAGCCTAAGATGAAAATATTTATCAACTCTTTTCTTTGATGCAAAAAGGGAAGAAAAAAAAACATCCTAAAAGCGTAATCATGTCTTCTCTAATTTCCATCTCATCTTACATGGCATGAGCTGAACTGAAAAAGACCCACCCTCAGCCAGCACCTATGCCAACTTATTGAGCTGAACTGATTGGAACTTCTCACAGAAAAGGCAAGAAATAGTCTAACATTTTTTGCTAGTTTGGATCATTTTGTGCTAGTTTGGATCTTTTTTTATGCTAGTTTGGATCTTTTTTGGAATGTGACTCTTTGGCACTACATTTAGATATTCATGTTATACTAGCTTCAGGGCATCTATGTCCCTGTTCTTCAGATACTCTTCCAATGCTCTTTTTTTTAAAAAAAAAAATTTTATTTCTTTAAAAAAGTACTCTTGTTTCTTCTTTAATTGTCTGGTGAACTTGCAACATTCCACGCCCACCTATTTTCCTTGGTAAACATCACTGTGAGGATGAAGGGCATGATTCATTGCCATTATTTTTCTAGTCTTCCTATCCAGGGCTTTTAGTTCTGATTGAGTCTATTATTCCAACTGCGTAGTTAATGACTAGAATTGTCCAAGTGTTAATTGATGCCAGAGTATATTTCCTTCACTGAACTGGGACTTTAAGTTGTTCGTTCTCAAGATATCAAACTTCTAACCTTCTTTTTGACTTCAGTGTGCTTGATGTTGCCAGGTTGAAGAATGCCCAGGTACTTGTAGTGATCATCTTAACCCAGACTCTTGATCTTATTCCATAGGGCATCTTCCTATGGAAATAACATTAAGAGTCTGGGTGTAAGAGGTAACATCACAGGATGTAAAATGTAGAGATTGAAAACAAATAATGATCTTTTATTACAGATCAATCCAACAAGAAGATCATTATTATTTTTGTTCATTGCAGTCAGCCAGATGTTCAGATTGGATTTGGCATTTCTCCCCCGCCTATCGAGTCCTTCCCAAGGATCTGGGATAGGCAGATGTGGATGTTTGATGGTGTTACAGATATTGTCACTGCTGTTCCAAGTAAAGCTGCTTTTTGCAGTTGACTGATGGGGAATTTGGCAATGCTGATGATGTTCAAATGGTGCTCCAATTGCTTTAGGATTGCATCCAAGGTGCCTATTACTATTGGTACTACCTTGGCTTTCTTTTGCCAGAGTCACTTTATTTCTATCTGCAGGTCTTTGCATTTTGTTATCTTCTCCAGTTCCTTCTCTTCTATTCTGCTGCCTCCAGATACTGCCATGTCCACCATCTAGACTTTTTTGTCTTTCTTATCGACAATTGTTAAATCTCATGTCTTAGGCTGCAGGAGCCTCTTATTATTAATAATAGTTATTAATTATTATTGTTGTTATGTTATCCTGCCTTTAGGGTTGTTGTTGTGGGAAAAATAGGGGATGGCAACATTATATATATTTCTTGCCTTGAGTTATACATAAAGAATCCAAGGCAGCAAACATATATAATACTTCTTCCTCCTATTCCCCCTACAACAACCCTGTGACAGGAGTTGAATTGAGAAAAAGTGACCAGCCAGGTTTCATTGTTCACAGTTTCTTTCTTTTTTTTAATTCATGTTTTATTGCACTTTTCCTTTCACACCATACATATTTTTTGCACAGTGTATTGACTGGGTCAAGGTCCTTTTTAAACAATGCTAACAATAATAATACAAATAAGTATGCATAATCCTAATCTTCCAACTTCAACAATACCATTCTCTCTTTATAAATCTTTATCATTTTCCCATTAATTCATTTAAACCTAAATAACATTTCTTTGCACCATGTATTTGTTATCCCCTACTACGTCACTAATATTTAATATTTTTAAAATTACTCATTATTCTACCATAATTTCAATATCCCAAATGTCTAGGACTACTAATAAGGCCAAATATTAACAGAATTTAATCAGTCCCAGGATTATATCTTAAAAGTCTCCACAATTTCTAATCCTTAAAAGTTTATATTATATTATATTATATTAATAATACAATTAGATTACCTAATCCTAAACTTCCACCTTCTAACCTTAGCTTATTTTTATTATAATAAATTCTACTATCTGTTAGTATGTATGCATTGTTTACAGTTTCTAGGCTTCACCCCTGCATCAATTTGGCTCTGTTTTAGACGGTGGGTTTTCTTAATGTCAGGACAGTGTTCTTTTCAGGGGAATATGATTACCCTGTTTTGATTGGCTGGCTTTTGCTTTCTTTTCCAATAGGCAAGGATTCTCATTAGTATTGCCAGTCACCTGTTCACATGAGAGTGTCACTGGAGAGCCCAATGGTGGTTATTTAAACCCTTTATCCATCCAAAATTCTGAATATAATTGAGAGAAATGGTTTTTCAAGTGAGTTGTCTTAATTCAGATTTGCTTTCTAAACCTTTGAAATTCAATAAAACTATTTTTTTTAAAAAAACTGTGATACATCAATGTCTTAAAACTAGCAAACAAGAATGAAGCTTGTTTTTCTTGTTTGATATCAGAGTGAAAATTAAATTAAAAATATTTTAAAAAGAAATAATTTAAATTCTGAAATGTTGCCTAGGTGTCATACTTTTATATATTGCTTGCTTCTCTGGGATATTAGTTATAAATAGTCTCTTTTTCTTTTCTCCAGATAGAAGTTAGGACAGATATGTGTTTTACTTTACAAAGGAAAATTAGTTCAGAAGTTACCATTGTGCAACAGACTGAGTTGAGATTATATTATCATAATCTTCCAACAAATAATACTGAGCCACTGAAAGGACCTCATCCATCAACATGACATAGGTCTCCATTTCCCAATCTCTTCTGCATCCTCAAATTTGCTCTGAATTGGAGCAACCTTGATGAGTGTACAAACATACTGGAAAGCAGAGTGAGATATCTTGTTGCATTAGTGAATGTAATACTGAGATGGAGTTCTAAGCCAAAAATGTATGGTGTTTTTACTTAAATATCAGACATTATTTCTGAATGGCATACAGTGTTTTATGTGCCAGATTTGGGCAAATTGGTGTCCTGTTTCAGGCTGAGTAATTTCTTCTTCTTGGGTGATGTGCATAGATGGCCCCTCTAGCTGATGTAAAGGGAAGAATGGCTCAGGGAACTTGATGGGGGTTTCTTGGCATTCAACAATAAATACTATTTACTGCAAGAAACAGCATATAAGGACAACTGTTTCCTTCCAAATCCCCTCCCTCTTTTGTATTAATGAAAAACAATAACATCAGTTTAACAATATCAAATGAACACAACCAATAGACAATATTTTAAAAGAACAATAATCCTGATGATGAAACATGTAACAAATGTGGTTTTGATTAAATGACATGCATGCCAACCTCTCAGTTTTTTGGAGATGAATTGGTATAATGCAGAATATGCAGTTGATTGTACTGTAATATATCACTGTGGTCAAAGAACAAGATACAGTAAGGCATGCCTGCTGATTTCAGCTCTAATATTAAGCATGAAGAGACATCTGCTTTAGGAAGATGATCTTGATGGTTGAAAAAAAAAACAGCAGGTTGTTATTATAGAAGGGAGGTCTTCTATGAAGAGGGAGACCTCCTATGAGGATTTTCTTTTCTTTGTTTTTTAGATGTTACAACAGCCGGATCAGCCTTGATATCTTGCACTTTGCTGGGGTAGAGATGGTCCATCTTTAGTAGGAGAAAGTGGCTGGTCCTGAACGAATTCCTGGAAGAAATTAGAAAAAGTCTTTTCTATACAAAGAACATGCTGGAGAAAACTTAGATCATCTTAATCATAGAAAAATGAACTCAACATGAGTTATCTACAATATTAGGCTGCTACAATTTGCTATTAGCTTCTTTGCATTTTTGAATGGTAGTGAATGGTAGGTGAGAATGACCTTGGGAAACAGGGAAAGAGATGCAGTCAGGAAATGGTCAAACAAGAAATAGCTGAACCCACAGCAGAAATGTGGATGTGGCAAACATCTCAGGAGGGACTCTCCCTAGTTTTGGTGGGATGTAAAGGTGACAGGGGAGAAATGTACTTTCAGGCTTGCAAAATTCTGTTAATTTAACCTTACAATAAAGTAGAATTACAGTAGTTCTGGGCATACTTTCTCTCTGGACTACCTCACAAGACTGACAAGAATTTACAAATATTGTTGCTATAGGAGAAGACCAGCAGAACTGGGGGAGTGGGGAGTTAAACGCAACATCAGTTTAGACTCCTTGTGTTGCCACAAAAGATCCAAGTCCAGCTCTCCTTTTTAATTCCATTGACCTTTATCTAGCTCCAATATAGCGTTGAACTTTAGTTGACTAGATTCTTGTGTATAGGCTTCAATAAATCTTCTATGCTGCAACTTTATGAAAAGTCCTGATTCTTTGCACTTGACAGTTCCATAGAAAAGTGTGTTTACTGATCCCTACAGTTGTAAGTAGCATATGTCATACAGAGATTTTCTAGGGGAGGTAGATAAAAATTGCCTTTTTAAAGAGGAAAGTTGAGTTCCTGTTCCATAGATACTTTGAGCTCTAAGCGTAGAAGAGAAGGCAGAGCTGAGAGGCAGGTTTAAATGCACCATCAGCTTAGAATCATTATGTTCTCATAAACAGCCCATGCCCAACCCCTCTTGAATTCTTTTGACCCTTATCTGGTGCCAATTTAGTATTGAACTTTAGTTGATTAGATTCTAGGCTTGAGCAATGAATCTTTTGAATGGCAACTTAACATAAAGTCCTGATCCTGGCATTAAGACTGTAACTCCCTGCACAGACTATAATTCCCTGCACAGATAAAAGTCAATGCCCCTTATTTCCATGGAAGTCTCTCTCAGATCTTTCCTTATCTGCATTAACCATGACAAAAGCATGCTCTGGCTACTTCATTTTTCTGCCACATCTCCATTCTATTCCTTTCATATCCAGCACAGACTGAAGCCATCCTTGGATGTATTGCAGTTACATTAGGTCCCCCCTCCTTATTTTGACAGTGTCTAAGGACAACCTCAAGGTGAGTGATGGTGATTGGAAACTACAGACAATCTCATATTGGATTGTTTTTGCCAATTCAAAGATGAGTATAGAGCGCCAATTTAGTCATAAGGAAAGCCCTGTGTAAAGAGCTTAGATGAGGATGTTGGATAAGACACATTGGGAGTCAGGCAGCATACCAATTTAATCAATGAATACAATAAAATAATAAAATAAAAGCTATTGGAATAGTTTATGATAGATACTCTAGTCGAACATCCATGTATTCATGCTTTGTACAAACTTATGAACAAACTATTTAGGGAATCATGGTGAATTCTTGGAAGAAGAAATTTCATATATACTTGTTGGGCAAAAAATAGTGATCTGTTTCACTAACTGAGCACAGATTATTTCCAATATTGGCAGTGAGCTATATTCCTATCAACCCCAGTAAGGATGACCTCTGGCAAGGTAAAACTGAAGTGGAAATTCAAAGTATTTGGTAGGCACAAGATTATTAACTCGTGACTAAGAATTTTCTTTACTTTAATATTTTAGATTTCAGTTGTGGCAAGACAGCTGTAATGACAGAACGTATCTTTGAATAGGAGTGTGGAAAAGCTTGAAAAAATTAAATAAAAATATATAACTATCTGATCTAGATAATGAACATCTTGCTTGCTTTGTGGCCTTTTCCCTGTGGAAAGCATTACATAACATACTTCCACAAGAAATTTGCCATAAAGTAGATAGAAATGGTTTCTTTTTCTTTTTCATAGGGAGGTGGGGGGTGATATCAAAAAATGCTCACCAAGTATGACAGCATGATTCTCCTGAAATATGCAGATTCTCCTTTGACTGTCTTTTGAATGGGCTGTTATCTTGGTGCAGTTCTATCTTCACAATGAAAAATATCTTCTTCTAAAGTATATAATTACCCTTTGTCACTTGTAAATTTCCTCTGGTTTCAGAGCTCATTTAATAATGCCAAAGAGAAGTTAACAATAAAGGATTCCTGCCAATTTAGCACCTTGTACATAATGTACCTATAATGATAGTTTGATTGCCTGTGCCCATTATTTCCAGCTTCTGTCTATTTTCTATTACTACACAGAGAGCTATTCTGCTTGCTGGAAGATGAATACAAGGGATGAATACAGATGTTAGCCTATAGAAATTGTTGCCCACAAAATGGCGTTCACATTAGTCTGAATCTCGATTTCAGTTGGGGCTAATAAACACAAACAAAGTTCTCCATCTCAAAGGCACATGAATCAGAAGGATGTTTTGAATAAGAGCTAACCAAGCCCTTCATTCTTGGTTGACTATGCCTTTGAACTATCCTGTAGGAATGGTCCATCTTGGGGCTGAAATAGTACCTCTGGAGAGGTGAGGGCAGGATAGATGTTCCAGTCCACAATACCCAACATCTGGATTTCAGCCTTGTTGGTTGAATCAGCCATCATTTGTTGATCCAACTAATAGAAAATAACAAGAATTGTGTGATGGAAACTCTAGCAATGTGGACTGGGAAATCCCAGGGAAAAAGATATTTTACTTTAAAAAAGGGCATACTTGTATATAGTGCCCACTGACAGAATAGTAGTCATACTTCCTAGAAAGATCTACCTTTAATGCCAACTAACCTGGTATTCTTTGAAATATGTGGATAAATTTCTGCTAACAATTCATGTTTCTGTCCAGTTCAGTATTTTCTGCCAGACATAGCTGATTACATTTAGTTGTATATCTGATTTTGTAGTCTAAAGCTCTTTAGGTTTCACTCTGCTTGCTTTTTTTTCCACTCAGGGTTGCCATTGCTCAAGCTAAAGTTTGCAAGAATATGTAGATAGTCTGTACTAACACACTTTTCTCCCCCCCCCGTCCATCTCTCCCTCCCTCTCTTTGTCCATATCTTTCTCTCTCCCTCTCCCTCTTTCTCTCCCCTCCATCCCTCTCTCTCTCTCCCTCCCTCCCTCCCCCCCTCTCTCACACACACTAGAACATTAAAGACTCTTCCTTGTAATGACTGAATTTAACAATGTAGAAAAGAGATGCTCCTTTGAGAACCCCTGAAATGCCTGTACCATAGTTAATTCTGAAGTGGTCAGAATAAAACCCTTTGAAATGTTTATGTGGAAAAGATCACACCTTAGGATAATCTCTTTAATCGCAACAGGATTTTTTCCTTTCTTTTTTTGTGCCTTTAATTCAGTTTGGCTCTTGACAACTACCTGGAGAAGTCCCTGCAGTTTTCTAGGCAAGATTTCGGAAATGGTTTGCCTGTGACTGTTTCCCAGGGCTGAGAGTGAGTGATTGGCCCAAGGTCATCCACTGTGCTTAACTCACGATCTGTACTTTTTAACTATGTCCTTGAGGACTGGCTAGGATCACTGCCTGGGATCTTACAAATTGATGGCATGTATTTAAAGATAAAACATTAAAATAAATCTAATTAGCTAGTCTATACACAGTATAGTACAGTACATATCATCATGCATGCCTAAAGTAATTAATTTTTGAGGCAAAATTTTGAGAAGCATTGCTTATGTTCTCCTATTTTATTGCATATTGTTATGAGTTAGCACAATTCAGGTAAGATGAAACATTGGTTTTGCAGTTCTTATAACCAGTTTGAAATCGTTTTCTGTTTAATTTAAAAAAATACTACAACTACACAATTTCTAAAAACTACACAGTTTTTAAATGTTATATTATTGTATCATAATCTAGAAAGAACGGCCAAACTGGCAAACATTGTAAATATGATATGATTTGCACATAGTTTGAAGACTAAAAGATGTCAGTCTTGGTTATCTTAATTGTGAATTAAGAGCAAGCCAAGACAAAACAGAAAATGCCAAGCCAGAATTACCATAGCATTAAATGAGGAGAAAGATGATGCACTATTATGAAAAACAAAAACTTCATTGTGGAATAACTTTTTCATATAATCGGTGGAATGATAATATATGTTTGATTGGAACTATGTAAACATTATATTATTTGTTAAACCATTTGTACTTTTTCAGATTAACTTGAATACTTGCAAAAACAAGAAAGATTATATTTTTGCAGAAGTGAACCCTTGGAGAAAAAGAGGCTGAGATAAGGAGCTTCTCTTTGCCTTGATATCGTCTTGAATTTTTGAAAAAGAATTGCTAAACTTTATCATGGTGTATTCATTAAAATCTCAAAATTGCCTGCCAATTTTGGTTAGGTTAAATCATTGGATGGATGATGTTGAGCTTGGATTTAGCAACTGACTTGAGACTTTAGAAATAGAATTTAAAACTACACCGACTTCGGTCTGACCTAAGTGTAGTACATAAAATTATCTGCCACAATGTCCTACCTGTCAATGACTACTTCAGCTTCAACCACAACAATACATGAGCAAATAATAGCTACAAACTCAAGGTAAACCGCTCCAAACTTGATTGCAGAAAATATAACTTTAGTAACAGAGTGGTCAATGTCTGGAATGCACTACCTGACTGTGGTTTCTTCCCCAAACCCCAAAACTTTAACTTTAAACTGTCTACTGTTGACCTCACCCTATTCCTAAAAGGTCTGTAAGGGGTGTGCATAAGCGCACCAGCGTGCCTACTGTCCTTGTCCTAATATTCCTTTTTACTTACTCTTTTCATGTATTCAAATTATGTTTATACTTGTTATCTTATATTTGCTTGACAAAACAAATAAATAAATTAAATAAATAAAGAATTTTTCTGTCATCGCTAATGGAAAAGAATATATACTGCAGTGACCCATAGTACAGCAAAACTGTGGTTTGTGCTTGTTGGAGCTGAATGTGTTCCTATCCTTTGTTCCCAGAGTTCATACAAGAGCTGTCTACTAAATTGATTGCATCCTCAAATTAATTGTAAGACTTCTTCCTGAGCCTATGCAGACCTGGAGTGGAGGTAGGGAGCTTTAGATCTCAGAATATCTTTCTTGCTTTGTGGTTTTCCTGAACTGTAATAGAGATAGATGGAAGAGAATAGATACAGTATCTTGCCATTTACTAATCTGAATAAAAAATAATTAAGTTTGTCTTTATTTTAGACGTTTGTTTGTTTGTTTGTTTGTTTATATTTTATTAGATTTATATACTGCCCTATTCCCGAAGGACTCAGGGCTGTGAACAGCCAAAAAGATAAAACACACAGATTATAAAATTTAAAACAGTATAAAAATGTATTAAACAATTTGGCCCAAACGAATTAAAAACATCCCTATATTTAAAAGCAGATTTAAAATTACTCATATACCATTTAAAAGGGAAAGTTAGAGCAGGCAGCCTGTTGGAATAAAAAGGTCTTGAGGGCGTGGCGGAAGGTGCGTAAATCCAGGATCCTTCGTATCTCTGGGGGGAGCTCATTCTAGATAACAGGTGCCCCCACAGAGAAGGCTCAGTCATCTGTCTGAAAGGGACATAGATTGGTCCCAGGCCTCCAGACTGGTGTTCTAGATGATCTGTGATAATTATTTTCCCTAAAATAATCAAAGTAAAATAAAAAATTATAACTATTCAAGTCAGAATTCAATATCCAAGGAGAATAACCAGTTAAACACTGAACTTGCCTCCAAGTATAAACTCAAGATTTTCCATTGGATTTCAGTAAAATAAGGACCTAAACATAGGTATTTATATACATACACACTTTCACACACTTATATCCTAACAAAAAATATCCATTTTCAGAGAATAAACCCTGATGTGGACAAATTGACATTGTTCATGCACAAAGAAATCTGTATTGGCAGACAAGAGAAATCCTGAGGATTTCAAAAAAGCAAAAAACACTGAAGGGGGAAAGCACCTCAAAGAATCACTCCATCCTCACACCCTCCAAAATAACCCAAGCCTATGAGACCCGAACATACTGAGCAGCTAGGGAATGCTGAGTGACTATTAGTGGTGAAAAACAGACAATAATAGAAGAGAGAACAAGAGAGAATTTAGAGAGCATGGCTGGTTGCCTAGAATTCTGAACAGGAGCTTTCCAAACTGAATGATTCTGTTGCAAAGTCTACTTGTATAAAAATATAATCTGTTCCCTTAAAGATGCAGTCTAGGGCTACCAAATCTGAAAAACTGCTAGACAGCAGCAAGGAAATATAGAAAAGTCATAATCCCTTGGTGCAATTTAGTGGTTGTTCAAATCTGATTCAGATCTGATCAAATTTTGGGCAAAATTTAAATCAAAATGACTCCTAATCAAACTCCATCTATGCGGCACACATTCTTCCTACTTTGCTTCTAACATATTGTCAGAATAGCCTTCAGTTTCACTTGTTAAACACCTTAAAAATAACTAATTATTGTTACTATAGCTAATAAACAATAAAGTAAAACTAATAAAAAGAAGTATGAAAATACTATCAAAATAATTACGGTCATTCAGAGTTTTAAAAGTTGTGAAAGTATGAAAAAAGAAATATCTCAGATGACCCTCTCTAGAGAATGTGCTCCAAATGTGGGTGTTGGCACTGAGAAGGCCCTCACCTCATTAAGCAACTGGTATGTCACTTTCTGCTAATAATCTGAGTTGGTTTAAATTACTTCATTCATAATAGAATAGAATTCTTTATTGGCCAAGTGCGATTGGACACACAAGGAATTTGTCTTGGTGCATACGCTCTCGAGGTACATGAAAGAAAAGATATATTTGTCAAGAATCATAAGGTACAACATTTAATGATAGTCATAGGGAAACAGTCAATATAAATCGTAAGGATACCAGCAACAAGGTTACAGTCATACAGTCATAAGTGGGAGGAGATGGGTGATAGGAATGATAACAAGATTAATAGTAGTGCAGACTTAGTAACTAGCTTGACAGTGTTGAGGGAATTATTTGTTTAGCAGAGTGATGGCATTCGGGGAAAAACTGTTCTTGTGTCTAGTTGTTCTGGTGTGCAGTGCTCTACAGCATCGTTTTGAGTGTAGGAGTTGAAACAGTTTATGTCCAGGATGCGAGAAGTCTGTAATATTTTTACAGCCCTCTTTTTGACTCTTGCAGTATACAGGTCTTCAATGGAAGGCAGGTTGATAGCAATTGTTTTTTCTGCAGTTCTAATTATCCTCTGAAGTCTGTGTCTCTCTTGTTGGGTTGCAGAACCAAACCAGACAGTTATAGAGGTGCAGATGACAGATTCAATAATTCCTCTGTAGAACTGGATCAGCAGCTCCTTGGGCAGATTGAGCTTTCTGAATTGTAAGCAGAAAGCTACACAGAAGAGATGTCATTTCATTTTTTTTCTTTTATGTTTTGTTCAAAATGACACCCACATACCTCTAGGCCTTTTTAATACCTTCAAATTGAATCAATCACATCTTTATTATGGTCATAGGCTAACATAAGAGGGCAGGGATACAAACAAACCATTAATAAAATGTACTTCTCTTCCTTTAGAAAAATAGGAGAAAGACAAATTTATTTATTTGTTTGTTTGTTTGACTCATGCTCCCATCTCACCTAGAGGTGATGTTGTAGTTAGTATTACACCCACTTTTTAACTTAATGCTGAACTTTGCTTTCAGTTCCTCTCTCAGGCTGCTTTTTGTGCAAATTCAGGTAATAGAGATTGGCTATGTTGGCACACTACACTTTTTATGTTATTAAGGTAACCATGGCTATTAATGCAATTATATTGAAACATATATAATTATTTACGTAAAATTATATATTATAATAGTTACTTATTTGAAATGTCTTTGAGTATTAGTAGTTCGGGTTGGTAGTTATATTGTTGGTTTGCGCTCCGAGCTTTGCAATTTGGTTGCAAACATTATAACTACCAACAACATAACTACCAACCTGAGCTACTAATGCTCAAAGACATTTCAACCAACTTTGGGTGTCCAACGCTGAACACCGCTCATCTCTGGGAGACCTTTGCCTGCAGAGGAGCTTCCACGCCCGAGCAGCTATTCTCCCACGCACTGAAGAGTCTCCTCGAATGGGGACGAAACTTTGCAACCTCATTGCCAAGCTTGGAGCTCAAACCAACAACATAGTTACTTATATTAATATCATAACAGTTTTCTCTGTTAACTTTCTGGATTTGCACGATACATAGACTAACTTCCTAGCTTGGGTTTTGGCAACATATTAAGATATACATAGTTGGTTATTTTGTGTTTCCATATCACACATGACACAGGCATTGTAAACCCCAAGTAAAGGAAGCTAATAATATACTGTACATTTATAGGGGTGTGTTGAGCATCTTCAGAACGTATGCTATTTGTAAAGCAGCTGCATAAATCTATAAAAAAATATAGCAGCCTCAGCAAGTTGAAAAGCAGCGCCTTCTGTATGTCCCTACTGGTTCTGAAGCACCCTTTCAAACAAGTGGCACAACTTTACCATTTTATATATGTCTGCCCAAGGGTTCAAAGGGACTCCCAGATAAGGGACTGCAGTTTCAGATTACCACATGATTTGTGTTTAAGATTCACTGCAAACAGATAGCAGTGTAAATGATGAGCTCCCATTGATATAACTAAAAAGCATTTAATTCCCTCCTGATGACATCTGCTAATGACAATAAGGCACATTCAACCCAATCCTACCAACATTTGCTCAGAAGTCATCTCATTATGGATCAATATAATTTTACTTCCTGATAAGCGTCATTAAGACTTAAAGGCATTGTAACTTTTTTCTTTTCTTTTTGCTAAATAAAGCTCTTTTATTTATCTTGAGAGAATTATGCTATCCTACTGGGCTGATTTCCCCACTGTGGACTTCTGTTGATACTTTGAACAATACACCCATCTCCCAAACAGCAAGGCATGCTGTCTCGGGATAATGGAAGCTGTAGTTCAGAAAGGCTGCTACTGTATTGTACTGCTCTCTTTAGGGAAAAAGCAGTGTTCAGTTGGTTGGCATGGTGGGAAGAAGTCACCTGTTCTGACAGACATTAAAGGTGCAAATGATTTAATCTTTTGCTGCATCATTTACCTTTCATATAATTTTTCATAATATTCTGTCATACAATTACTAATTTTCCCAGGCTTCTGGTGTTTAAACAAAGGGTTTGTTCACTGCCAGCCATCTTCAATTTCAGTCTGATTCTGTGTTGACAATGATCATAAATGAGTAGCAATTATGATTTTATTTGCTGTTGGAAGGGCTGAGAGTTAAATATTCAACTTCACTGAGAGCAAAGGGAAAGCAAAGGAGCTCACCAACATATGGGCTCCTCCCCACAGCCGTACCTTCTAAAGACTTACCCATCTTACTTAGTCTTCCAGCTCATATTTGGGTAATTCCAAGGGTTCAGTGTAGATGGAAGTAGAGAAATCATGCTGGTCAGTAGTGAGTTCCACTTATCTTCGCTACAGGTTCAGAACTGTGAGCGCGCATGTCCCTTGGTAACACACCCTCCTTGCCCTGACTCAAAAATCTCCATGTCAAAGGCATATCTGCATAATGATGCCTGTATGTTATAGCCAACCATCCAGCAGGTTCTGACAGGTTCTGGAGAACCAGTAGTGGAAATTTTGAGCAGTTCGGAGAACTGGTAGCAGAAGTTTTGAGTAGTTTGAAGAACCAACAAATACCACCTCTGGCTGGCCCCAGAGTGGGGTGGGAATGGAGATTTTGCAGTATCCTTCCCCTGCCATGCCCACCAAGCCACGCCCACAGAACTGGTAGTAAAAAGATTTGGATTTCACCACTGTAGCCAACCTGTTGCTGAAATCAGCTGAAGCTGGAATGAGGTGTTATAGACTGAAAGTCACTTTTCCCTTGGAAATCAGAGGAATGAAATAAAATTCAAATCAATTTATAGTCCTAATTATCCTTGCTGAATAAAGAGAAGAGAATATTTAACAGGTGTGTGTGTGTGTGTTTGTTATATATTATTTTCCATCTCTGAACCCAGAACTCATCAGAAGTATAGCAGTAAAATATTTTAACATAGCAAAGGTTCCAGACTAATCTGTCCATCATTGGTAGCCAATGAAGTCTGTTGAGGTGTTCAACAGAAAAGTTCCAGAAGTTGAGGTGAATAATTCTGAGATCATCTAATAGGTTTATCATACACAGCGATGTGATTATTGATTTTCCCCCTGAACAATTAGATAAATGGCTCTTTTAAGTGACTTTTTTGTTCATATTTCAGTATTAGTTTTGATGGCAATTTGGAAACTGAATATTTTTTTTCCTTCCTCATTCCTAGGTGATGCAAGATTTTCCACTTTTACCTCCCTCCAATGCAAATATCAAAAAAAAGAAAAAAAAAAGACCAAATTTTAACAATAGCGATTTTTACAAAACTTTAATTACAAAATGCTGATATATTCCGTTCAAAAGGAAGACAAGATTTACAGTACATGGAATAAAACATCAATTTAATTTGTGCCTTGATCTGATTTTAATAACATTGAGGGTGTTGAGCTCTAGTCTAAGCTGGAGATGGAAGAAGACTGAGAACTATTTTATATTTTGAAATTGGCTTCCTAAACAAATGTGTTTTAACTGCAGCTCCCAGAAATCTCAGCTAGTATGGTCTTCCCTTTCCCTATCTTCTTTCCAAATTCTATTTTTAACCTAGGATTTAGCAGCAGAGAGGGGGGAAAATTAAACTAGTGCAGCAATACCAAAATTATGGTACAAAAATCAAGATGGTAGCCTAAAGATGCATAACTCTAATTCTTGCCAACTTCTAGTGGTCACCAGGATTTTTGCTACATAGATTTGGTAGCCCTAATATAGTCTTTTGGGCCAACAACTTGAAAATCCTAGAAACTGTCACTGCAGCGTAGCCAAAAAACCTATTCAAAACTAGTCATACTAGAGAAGTCATTTCATTCTCATTTTATCCTGCAATTCTTAAGAGTTACACCAGTGGGCGCCATTCCTTTTCTGTTACATGATGGAGCCTTGTGTTTGTTCATTAGAGGTCATCATTGCAAAGTAAGCAGAATAAAACCCAAAGGATTACCTTTGGCTCACATGGCCTGTGTAAAACAAGGGAAAATAAAGTACTAACTATAAGCTAAAGAATTGAGTGTATGCTTTAATAGGCTTAAAAGAGGCAATAAAGTGTTCAATCGATTTAAGGATAGGCTAGGTTTATATTGATCCCCCCTCTCCAGAGAGAGAATAAAAGTAGACTTCAGTGGGAGGGTGAGTAAGTTGGAGGAAATGGAACTGACATCATTCCCAGTCTGTTTTTCCTTCTGAATCATTAAAATATGTTTGTTTGCCTTATTCTTCCTCAATAGACAAGAACCTATGACCCAAACACCTGCCAAATACAATTAATGAAAGCTGTACATAGGATCAAAATGCAGGGTGCTCATCTGTGTCTGTGCATGTTGGAAATCACCCTATGAGTATCTACTTCTGGTTTAGTGATTAAAAGCGTAGGAAACCCTAACAGAAGGAAGGAAGGAAGAACTGGCAAGCCATCAATAAATTAGTTCAACAAGTCTATTGGATAATCTTTCCAAATCTCTTTTTATATTGTCCTTTCCATTTCAGTGTGAATAGGGTTACTTCTTTCTTTTATTCCATCCTGAAAATAAGTCCTCCACTGACCAGATTTGGAAGAGAGAAAGGCTCATGGTCCTGGTTGGTGGTGGGGTCTCTGATCTGTTAGCTCCAGCAAATATGTTGCATCTTGTGACTTCCCAGAACACATTTCTAATTCACTTCTTTTTCATTCTCCCAGACAAGAATGCTTTACTTCCATAATCTCTCCTTGCCCCAGGCCCTGGATGTTTAATGTTGGCAAGGACAGCAAGAAAATGTTGAGGACAATTTGCAGGTGTTTTATCCATGAAAATATACTGTATCCTAGTTTCTTCTACTCATAACAACAGAGCCTCTCCTGTCTCCCTTAGTGCAGCCAGCAAGGACTTTTGAACACCTTGTATCTATTATGTTTGGAACCCATTTCATGACTTCCCTGGACATTTCACACGCGTAACTTATGTCTATCCTATAAAATGATAATGTGCACTTACAATCAATGTTATTTATTGAATCAGCCCCCAAATCCCTACAAATATAAAATGAAGCAAAATATAATGTTTGTCAATCATCTCTAAAAGAATGTGAAAGTGGATACAACTAATGCTGGGAGATTTTTATAATATATGCTTTAAATTATATTAATATGCTATAATGCATGCTTCCTAGGACTAAGAGAAATGGACTGGCTCAAGGTCACCAAGATGGCTTTATCTCCAAGCCAGGACTAGCACTCACCGTCTTCTAGTTTCTAGCCTAATGCCTTCACCACCACACCAACTGTCTCTCTAACATAATGTATAGCTTAATGTAATGTAATTGCACATGTACAATTGAAATACTTTTGTATAAAATGTATAAGATGTTTGTTCTGCTTGAAATAATATTTGGTGCCTTTGACTCAAAAGGCAGCCTGGCTGAGAAATTTCATATGGATTATTGGGCAGGAACTCCTGTCCAGAAGGACGTCCCCATGGTCTCCAATAGGAATCAAAATTACCATGACTTCCAAAAGCTTCCATTTCTACTGATGCTGTCTTATGTCTTGGAATTACTGCTCCAGTAGGATTTCTATATACAAATGTTTCAGACATCTGAATCCTGAAGCTGCTACCTCATTTGTGAGATTTGTGAGGGTAGAAACTAATGTTTTTAAAACTTCCTCAAATACAAGGAAAATTACTACTTAGACTACTTCAGTGCATGTGTCCTTATACAGCTTTCCCCAAACTAGGGACTTGCATGCTGGCTGGGGGCTGGAAAAATATTAGTCCCATGCATCTAGAGCTTTCTAGGCTATGGAAAGTGGCCAAATGAAAAATGTGTGATAGAGGAATCCTTATCTAGACATGCAGTGGAAACCAAATATGTTTTTAATATCTTTATCACTTTTTGGTGTAAATCTGTCAGCTGAACTCACATTTTGAGTCTATCCCTAAAGAGACTCAAGATCAAATCCCAGTTTTGAAAAGAAAGCTCAGCCCATGCTGATTTGAGGCCATATTTTAAAATAATGCGCTTGCCCTATTTGTATGCAATAAAAATTACTCATTTGGACTGTCAAATACACATACCTAACTAAATAAACCCCTGGAAAATACCCTTTGAATAGTGCTGCTAGCCACCTGCTTTAAACTCATATCACACCCTGCAATGGCAGAGTTCTTGGGCTTCTAATACAAAATCTGGTTTAGAATGAATAGCTTTTCCCCTCCCAACCCCCTCCTCCCCCAGTGCAATTGATGAGCATCTCTTTAGCCTTCCACAATCTGGTGCCATGCAAACTGTTGTACTTCCATCATCCACAGCCAGCATGGCTGAGGGCTGAGGTGGGTAAAAATAATGAGAGCCAAAGTCCAGCATCAGGATGTGAGAGGCTGCCTTTTCTTGAAAATAATCCCAGCTGCCTTTCTTCTTGACCCAAAATATGTGGATTTTCCAGGCTGCTTTCATAAATGTCCCCCAAGTCCAGTCATCTAGTTCTGCTTATGACAGCATCCACAGCCATGAAAAGGGAGGTCTGGGTCCAGGTTTTCGTTATTTCTGCTCCTAAGTCTTTAACACAGCAGGACACACAAAAATGTAGCAGATAAGCAAAACTTTCTGGGCATTAAAGTGGGGGAAACATCACACTGAGAAGACAATAAAGCTCTGACCAAATCCTTTTCTCCTCGAACTTCCTTCTCTTGACCAAAAGCTGCAGCAAGCTTTGTGCATATGCACATGCACGCACACATGCACGCACGCACACGCACACACAGAGAGCAGACAGAAAGGCCTCACCCAGGTCAGAACAAACTGACTGCGTTCAATCTGAGGGCGTGTAGCTACTTCCACTTCAATCAAATTGTAGAAGTGATTGAAACCTGAAGTTAATCTCTGATGCATTGGCTTCTTGAAAGAGTGGCACTTGCTGTTTCACAGAAGCTCCTCATAGCCAGGAAAGAGGGCTCTGTGATTGAAATCCAGGTAGCAATGGCATGCTGCCTGGATCTCCAATTTTTTACTTCCATACCTGAAGATTTTATTTCATTTCTACACTTGAGGACACTGGCAAATGCCCTAATCTTATGTCCTCAATCATTGCAGAAGCATATTCCTATTTGCCAATCTCATTCTTTCTTGCTGCTGCTGCTGCTGCTTACTTGTTGTTAGTTGCAAAGTCCTGTCCAATCCATCATGACTCCATGGACAACTTTCCTCCAGGCCTTCCTGTTCTCTACTATCCCCCAGAGATGCTGACTGCTTCAGTGACTCCATCCAGCCACCTTCTTCTTTTGCCCTCAATCGATCCCAGCATTAGGCTCTTCTCCAGTCAGTCCTTCCTTCTCATTAAGTGGCCAAAGTATTTGAGTTTCATCTTCAGGATCTGGCCTTCTAAAGAGCAGTCAGGGTTGATCTCTTCTAGGACTAATTAGTTTGATCACCTTGCAGTCCAAGGGACTCGCAGGACTCTTCTCCAGCACCATAGTTCAAAGGCCTCAATTCTTTGACACTCAGCCTTCCTTATAATCCAACTTTCACAGCCATACATTGTAACTGGGAAAACCATAGCCTTGACTATACACACTTTTGTTGGCAGGGTGATGTCTTGCTTTTTAGTATGCTGTCTAACTTTGCCATAGCTTTCCTCCCCAGGAGCAAGCGACTTTTAATTTCTTGGCTGTAATCCCCATACAGCCACATACAGCCATGTGGTGATCTTGGATCCCAGGAAAATAAAATCTGTCACTACCTCCATTTCTTCCCAATCTATTTGCCAGGAATTGAGAAGGCAGGGAGCCATGATCTTAGTTTTCTTAATGTTGAGTTTCAACTCAAGCCAACTTTTGCACTCTCCTCCTTCACCCACATCAGAAGGCTCTTTAGTTCCTCTTCACTTTCTGCCATTAGAGTGGTATCATCTTCATATCTGAGGTTGTTGATATTTTCCCCAGCAATTTTAATTCCAACTTGTGATTCATCTAGCCCCGCCTTTCTCATGATGTGCTCCGCATATAAGTTAAATAGGCAGGGTGACAGTATATACAGCCTTGCCAAACTTCTTTCTCAATTTTGAACCAATCAGTGGTTCTGTGTCCAGTTCTCACTGTTGCTGCTTCACTACAAACCATTAAAAAGCCTATCAATTGAAAAAGGGGAAATGCCAAAGTAAAAATCTGAGAATAGTTCTGGGTTTCTCTCCAGGGCTGGCTTCATTTCACTCCTCCTGCTCCCTGCTTCCTTTCTGTGTTTTACCTTCTGTTAACAGTCATCACTTTAGGATCACTGAATCTGCTTAGTCCTCAGAGGGCTGAGTTTGGGGATATTTTTACTTGTTTAACAATGTTTTCTTAAAATCTATCTGCTACTAATGCAAAACAGGTGATTCCTCTGAGCTGATCTCTCCACGCCGTTGCTTACAGGCTCTGTTTTAGTTACAGTGCTGTTGACACTGATCCATGGAGCCTGAGACTGGAAGGAATTGTCCACGGCTATAGGAACTTGGTGCCAGCAGAGGCTGCTTGGTAACTGACCAGTATGACTCATATGCGCAGGGTCCAATATGAAGGCTAGTTTGACACTGGTTGCCTAATGGGGAGAAAAATGCTTGAGAGGCACATTGGAAGTCCATTATAAACCCAAGAACATCTGGTTGGATTGCTATGTATAAATAAAAGTATGTTTTTATATTAAAAGGGTAAAAGGCAGATCTTCATTGTGTAGTCCCTGGATGTTAAAAACCTGCAAACTTCAAAAATATGAACAACTTCAAATCCAAAGCTGACTACAACAGCATAAAGCTAGAAGATTTTTGAATATGTGGATTCTTTTTTCTTTCCAGGTAAGTAAATATGAATTTAAACACTGGATTCTGTTTCTGCGGGAAGAACGCTAGGATCTTGTTTTGTGTGTATTACTGGGCTAGTTAATGATTGCAATAAAGTTATCTAATTTGTGTGTGCTATTAGGAGAAATATTTTGCCCTTATTTGCCGGCAAATAAAACCCACTGATGCAGAAAGAGAAAAGAAATTGGTATAAGATTTCCCCCCCCCCCTCCTTTGAAAGTGATATTTCCTAAATTGGCCCCAGGGCAGAATATGAGGCATCTTATAAATGCCTTCATAAATAGAGGCGAAATGATATGGGTGGCAAATACATTTAATAATAAAATAAAATAAAATAAATATGTTTGTTTGGGTTTTTAAAGTAACTGAATAGGAAGTTAGGAAGAAGCGGAATATTCTATTATTTATTTTGTTTTTACCTACCCAACTCCAATTAACTTAAGTCAGACTAATGATCTATCTAGATCTGTGTTACTAACAGGTTTTAAATGTGCAGTGTTTCCTGCTTTATCTGGAGACATCAGATATTGAAACTGGGGCCTTTGGCAAGCGAAAGCAAGAGGTTTGGCACTGAGCTATAGTTCCCCCCTTCTATTGGCCAAAGTGAAAAAATAATTGTCTCTCCCTTGTAGAGATTCTTATATGCCCACTGCTTGAGTATAAAAGATCGGCACTTGCTTCACTTTTCTTCTAAACAATGCTTAGAATACCTGCAGGGCTGCAAGGACCAGAAATACAGTATGTTTTCTATTTACAAAAACTGAATAGGAGCACAAGCACTTTCCTTCCTTCCTTCCTTCCTTCCTTCCTTCCTTCCTTCCTTCCTTCCTTCCTTCCTTCCT
>WNWU01000006.1:45170745-45194894 GCA_012654045.1 Ptyas mucosa | reverse complement strand
CCTTCCTTCCTTCCTTCCTTCCTTCCTTCCTTCCTTCCTTCCTTCCTATGGGCAAATGAAACTAAACTGATTCTGCTACGAATCTGATCGTGTCTGCCGTAAAGCATATACTTTCTCACCTTTACCAGTCACGACAATGTTGATGATATTGTTATAGCCTCTATATAACTTATTATTTATGGAAAAGAGGTTTGCCTTTAAAGACTAGCCTGCATTTTGTACATTCATGAAGCAGTCTTGGTTTTTTTTTTTTAGGGGCACTGGCAATATTGCTAGTTTTGACCACCTCAATATTATACCAAAAATACTGCAGCTGTCGCAGGCTGATTCTTCTAGAAGTTTCCAAATACATTCAAGTATGCATGAAGTGCACCCTGTTCTTAATTTTTCAAAAATGCTAGTATCCTATAGTCTTTTGGAATCAGGGCCACTTCAAAAGAAATATGGACACAACTTCTCGCTGAACTTCTGCCTAGCCCTTCCGTCCATATGAGCAATTCAGTTTAAATGCCTGTCCTCCTTGCATGTGCTCTTCCAAGGACATTAGTCAAATATTGATGGCTTCTGCTTATGTGATGCAGGTAGGCAAATAACCTCTGGCTTGAACAGGAATATTAACATATGATCTCCCATACAGATAACAGAAATGGAAGTTTCAACATAGCTGCAGATGGGATAAAATTTACCCTTTAGTAAATGGATCAGGCATAGATAGAAAACCAATAAATATTTGTAGTCTTTTCAATTTTTTTTTCTACTTCCCATATTCATTCTATTGTAGTGCCATAGGAAGAAAATCTGAAATTTCTGGCTGGAGACTATTTTACTATAAAGATAGAACATGTTGAGTCCCTTTATAAGTTTATGGCACAGATAATATTTTATCTCCTGGATTTCCTGGTTCACATTGCACATATGTTATCTTATATATTGTAAAGCAATTAATGAATCTCATATTTTGCTGAAGTCAGAAGGATGAGACTGAAAACAGTTCCACACTACCAGTATTTCCATCCTCCAATCCTCCAGTTTAAAAAACAACCCATCAACATCTTCAGTTCTTCCAACTTCATCATGCAGAGAACACCAAGGGCCAATCGTCCCTTCTTTTCAGCTGATCAATAAGAAAGTGCAAAAAATGTCATCCAACCTTGAGTTCCAAACCAAAATCTTTTTATTTCTACTACACATAACGAAGCTCGGTTGCCGATGTTTTTGGTACATTTAGTTCTATATATTTATTTGGAGTTTACTCTATGATGAAAAGCTGTACAATTATCAGGGAAGACAGACTGCAAAAAAATGTAAACAAAAGCATTGAAAGCCTCCCGAGGCTTCCCAGATGCCTTGTTGCATTTACAATAGCCTGTGAGCTGTAAAGATGAATTGATAGCATTCTGACTATTTTGCGGTTGTGGTTGCATGTTACTCAAGCAGTTGAATTGAGAGAGGAAGAAGAAAAGTTCTGATTTCTTTTTGGAATCAGTCAACTTAGTTGCCCCAAACAAGGTGAAAGGTTTGAATTTTAAATGGGGTAAAAACAGGGGTATCAGCCACCTTATATACAGCCACCTAGTGAATGTTTACTAATGGTATCAGGAATTCCACTGTACATCCAGTATCACCTGCCCTCCTGCCATTTCAGTTAGTACACTGGACTTTTTTTTTAAAGCAACATAATCCAGGGCTTCTTTCTAGAATTGCCCTTTCAGAGAAAGATTCAACGTGTGAAAACTGTCCAATGTAAAAAACAAAACATGTTCTGCAGTAATTAAATTTAATCACTAAAAATGAAGAGGCATGCAAACATGATACCATCTCCTGCCTACAACCTAGATACGCAAGAATTCTGTCTCAGGTGCTCAGTCAACCACAGGTCCTCAGACAGCGGTTCAAAAAGGCCTGGTGAACTGTTTGGCCCTGACCAAATAATCAGATGCATTGTTGTAAGTGGAGGTGGGCATTCACTTCCAGAGGAAAGCTGGGGATCGTTGCTGTATCTGATATGGTCTTATCTACCACTTACCTGCCTCCTACTATTCATTATGCTGTACTTACAGAGGCTAGAAAGGATTGTACAGAATGCTGCGAAAAAGACAGATATTATGAGAAATTAGCCTACTCTCAAAACCAGGCTGGAAATTAGAATTACAGACAGACAAGGAAAGCTTTATATGAACTCAGAATAATAACACTATGGGAAATGTGTTTCTACCCATTGACTATGTAATTACTTCTTTGAGGGCATCTGAGAGGCATTTTGTCAGTTAGCTGTAAACAGAGGCAGTCTTTGAAATGCAAAGTTCTGCTTAAGATGTTTGCCTTTCCTCTGATTTCTCCTTCCCCGCTTCCATTCACGGTTTTTGCCACTGTGCTGCTTAGGAAGTTTAAGAAAAAGTCCCTCCCTCTCTCTCTCCCTTCACCCCTTTAAATAAAACTACATTTTAAAAAGTCTCTACAGTGAAACAAGAAACTTAAGACTATCTTCCAGAAGCAAAATCAACACCCCCTCCCTTTTCTTTAATTCAAAAAAGTAACTAAAGGAAAGGACACAGTGGAAAGTTTAATAATTACGTACAGGTGCAGGCTTGTCATGGCTGTTGTTAAGGCACAGAGAAGGCCAGACTGGATACAGCCTCTTTGAGACAATCAGCCCCTTTTGGGCAAGCTCATATTGTATCAGTAAGTGAACATTGTCCATTTCAGGCATCTGGTCCTCAGCGTTTAAGGCCAGGAAGTAGTTAGTCACATATATAATATCAGGTTGGGCTCAACACCTGCAGATTGCAAGGACGAATGCTCAGTTTCTTGATCTGTCTGTACCTGTAGTATTATTAACCCATTGCTCCTTCAAGAACATTCCAGTCATCTCTCTGATTTTTTCCCCATTTGCCTTCTCTGCTGTCTTCCTCTTCATTTACCTTGGCAAAGTTTACCAAAAGCATGTGAGGTTATACTTGCTAATAATATCCTCAGGGGAGCAATCCATCTTTATTTGGTCTAAAACTGATTGATTGGTTCTTCTTATAGACCAGAGCACTTTCAGGAATTTATCTCCAAAGCCATAATTTGGAGGCATCTATTTTCTTCCTCTCACTCTTTCTCAGTATCCCACTTTTATAGCCATACATTAACCAAAACCATTATTTAATTACTCCAACCTTTGTTGTCAGTACAGTGTCTTTATTTATGATCTTGCCCATATTTTTATTCATTTCCTCCTTCTTTATGTCTCCAGAATGCTGTTTATTTTTAACTCTTTGCAGCTCAAGGAAACAAAACTATAATTTTGTTTCTTCATTGTTAAAATGCCTAGCATGCAAGTTAGCATTACTTTTCTATTTAATTTTAGCTTGTATTTTTCGTTTTCTCTCTCACATGCACTCTCTCACACACACATTATGTGTGTCATTTTTATTAAAGAATTTTTTTTAAAAAAAGGAAGATTATATTAGAAACTAATATAAAAAAGAGGGGAAAAGAAATAAATATGCAAAGTTTGGAAGCTGTTTTTTCTATCTTTTTCCTTTCCTTTCTTTTCTATTTTTCTTTTCTTTTTTCCCTTGCATTTTTCCTTTTGTTCTGTTCATTTGGAAAATATATTTTAAAAAATATTTAGAATGATCAAAATGCAATGCCTTTCCTATTAGAAAACTTATATACTTATAAGCCATTTTCCCAGGTCTAGAAAGATGATGTCTGAAGGGTGTCATACAGTAGTAGAGATTCACAATAGAAAGGCATGTGCTAGTGCAGTTATGGTCCTAGAATTAGAATTAAGGAGATCTACACTCAATCCACACATAGTCATGGAAGCTCAGAAGCTGACTTGGGCTGGTGTGTAGTGTTCTATGTAGGCATTAAAAATTATAAAGAGGTAAGTATTCATTTTGTAAGCACTTTTGATTGACCCCATTTCCCATTTGAATGTCATTCAAATAACATTAGACATCCACAGACATCCATAAATTCAGCAGGGATGCCTGCAGGAAGAAAGTCTTGTTGGCTTGAAGGGTTGATTGATAAGCTACATCTGATTACAGTTTACTGTGTTGTCTAATTCATAAGTATCTTACTCATGGTTAGTACCAGACTCAGACACAAAGCCTTAGAGTATCAGACAATCACTCACATGAGTGGTATGAAAGTAGTGAGGAGAAAAGACTTTCTTTTTTATTCCCACTGATAAAATAAAGATATTCACCAAATATTAGTGCTGTAAGCTCAGGAAATATTTCAATTCAAACTTACAGAATTCATTGATACAGTGATAAGTGTTAGCTTTAAAAAGGGGTCAACACATTCTTGGTAGGCAGAACCTGGAATGACTGCTAAGAGGCAGTTCATATTCAGAGCCAGTGTGCTGTAAATGAATAGTGGCCATCTCGGTGCTAACTGTTGAAAACTGAAAGTTAGTCTAGCTAGCTAGACAAACTTTCATCCAGCAGGGCCTTGTTTTGCCATACACAATGAGTTCATAAATTACCTACATAGACTAGTTCATGATCAACCAAAAGAAGAGCAAAAAAAGACCTTGAATTTGCTACCATTTGATTATGATGCACAGAGGTAATTTCAAATCTATATTTTTGTTGAACTGTTTATTAGAGGTTCCAAAGGATCTTCCTATGGTGCTCAGAGTATGGAGTTCTAGGCTGCAACTCTGTCATAACAGACTCCTCCAACCTTGAATCTTTCAAATGTGTTGGAATTACAACTCTTTCGACCAAAGCGCCCATTGAAAGATTATGGACTGGGGAAGTTGAGGCAGACAGATCTTCTCAGAAAGAGATGGCCAACATGAGTCCTGCTCCTTCTCTTTTCCTCTCATCTGCCAAGCCCTTTTCATAAACATAAGGGAGGAGAAGAGGAGGGAGAGAAGTTGAGCAGCAAGAGGAAGCCAGAAGTAGCCATCTTCAGGGGCCTGGTCTGACCAACTCCCGAAGCAGAATTGGAGAAACTGTTTGCAGCAGCACCATGGTGTGCCTTCTATGGACAAGGGGTGTGTGTGACCAATCTCAGGAATTCTGTTGGGCTCCCTAGCCAATGACAGGCTTTCCCATGAGTAGGTAGCCCATTTCCCCTTGAAGTTACATTTCTTTGAGATTTGTTTTCTTCCATAAATGAAAGCAACCTGTGGTCTGGAATTTGCCTGATGATGTTCCATGCCTTAATTTCCCCCTGCTTTGCCTTCAGTGTCTTCATTAGCTGTTGTTTCTAATTTCTTTTAAATGGATCAGGAAGCCTAGTTTGGCTGCAGTAAGTAAACTGTCTTTGCAAGAAATAAGGAAACTGTTAGGCAGGAGTAGCTGCCACATTGTGTGGGTTACTTAATTTTCTTAATTGAAAATATATGAACAAAAATAGACCTCAGACTTCCTTTCCTTTCCTTCCGTTTTCCCCTTAACTAAAAAAACATCCAAGGCTATAATAAAACCAATTGATGTTTTATATAATGGGAGAAGGAAGGGAAGAAAGGCTGGTAGGTAACTTATTATTTGAGGATTTCTGCATTCCCTTCACTAGATTATAATTATAATAATATTCATTCATGCAGTCTACAACAATGGCACTCTCTGCCCCAAGGTTACTATTTTTCTAGGCTCCTCTGAATGTGATTGCTCTGAAAATAGCATTGTTTCAAACAGAAGCAACTACTTGATATGTTTACTTTATGGGAGTGAATGGGGTTTGGAAGTTCATGGAAATTTTACTGTGTGAATGTATTGTCAGTAAAGATGTATTACACAGACACAATATAGACCAACTCATAAAAGTAGGCCCATAAAATCAACTTGGAAATTTATGTATAGGGTTTTTGTTGTTACAAATATTTCTTTACCTAAGGAGAAAAACAGAACAACCAAGGATGTAAAATTAATGGGAGTAGGAGTGACTTCCAACTTCCTGCTGGTTTTCCCATTGAGTTTCCTTGTGTGTATATATGGTAGGGAGCATTGGAAATCTCCCCCTCCCCTTCCATTCTCTTTCCTTCAGGCAAGTAAGTGGCTGCTGCCTGATTGGGGGGAGAGAGGGATTTGGGGTCTGGCTGGGATACTATCATGGGACATTGAAAATGAAGATCACATGATCCCAGCAGCAGTCTTGCAGCATAGCAACAGTAGTGGGACAGAAGGAGCTACACTTTCCCAAATTTCAATCCATTTAAGTCATAGGTCCTAGATTTTCGATGCATTCACTAAGTTAGCTCATTTGAGATTTCTTCCAAAATTGTTGCCTTATCATGCACCATTTCACTCAGTTCAAGGTCATAACAACAATCATTTTAATCACATATAAAGATTATTTCCATGACATATTGAACCACAAACTAACCAAAAACATTTTGGCTGCCATTTTAAGTAAACTAACCTGTTTATTGTTCTCTGGAATGTGCAATCCCAGGCAACCAGATTGAAAAAAATGCTATTTATATTAATTGTGGCTAACTATGTTAATCTCTAGTCAAGCCTGCAAAAATGTCATTTTTCTCTGTATGTAAATAGTTGTTCCTGCGATGTAATCTCTTAACCAAAAGAGTGATACTCGCTAAAAAGGAAGGGATTGGGACAAAAACGGATGTACAAAGTAGTTGCCAAAACTCCCTTGCAATAAGCTTCCAATTACCTTGAGTCACCCCATCAAATAGAGCAGTTGTGCTTCTGCAGACAACAGCTACTAAATAACATCAAGCTACAACAGAGAATTTTAAAGATACTTTCACCCCTGTGGTTCAGCTAAACTGATGGAAGAGTTGGGAGAAGAAAGACGAGGAAGTCTGTGGTCTCTTTTTATATGCTTGCATCTGGATTACAATTTATTTATATGTGCTAGAGCAAGACAAGGCTGGGTTCTTGAACCCAACCTCCATTCCTGTGGTATGGGTGGCAGGAAATAGGATATTTGGGCAGATAGCTGTTGGGGGGGGGCAGGTGTCAGGTGAGAGAATGGAAAAAGAAAAATTGGAAAATAAATTGTGAAGACTTTAACTTCCTGTTCTTCTTTAATTTCTGTAACTTCAGAAATATCCATAAAAGTGATGTCTTGCTTAGAGGTGGAAAGCAGACTGAGGATTTTAATGCAAACAAATGCAAAAGTATAAAGTATGTAAGTCAAAGACCTATTCCTCATTAGTGTTTTAATTCATCCCTCACCCTCTTGCTGCGATGTTGAAAATATTTCCTGTCTTAAATAGGATTGTCTGGAGTATGCTCTCTGCTTTCTTTTCATGCACTTTTCTAAGCTAGTCCTTTGCCCTCTTGGACTGAGAGCGAATATTTTCAGATTAGAAATTGGTCACTATCATGGTGGAATAACCCATCAGCTACTGATCCAAAGAAAGGGTCTAAATATATCTTCTCTCATGCCCAAGATGTACCTCAGGTTGCCTCCTTAATAAGAGGACTGAAAGCTGTCTAGCATTTTCATATTTGTTTCTTTTTTGGTCTCTTAGTGTAAAGGAGGAGAAATGGTTGTTTTTAAGAATGGGAAAAACTGGCATAAAACTGGGTTGGGCACAAGGTCAAGGCAATATCACATGATGAAGGTGGAACATTAGAGTCCCAGGGCCAACATTGTCAAGTAGGCAAAGCAGGAATCAAAATATTGTAACACTGATTGTAAAAAGGGAAGGAATTCTAGGAATGCCACGTTAGAAAATACATCTATAATAGCAACTCCATTAGAAACTGTGGCTAGGGTTAGGGTTGCCCAGTTCAAGCAAACGTCCTTGCTTCCAGCCTACTTTAAATTATGCTACAACAAAAACTGGACACAACATTTTGCAGCATAAGAGCAAATTGCCCAGCATTAAATGCAAAAACAGGAGTGAATGTCATAAAGAGTTTGAACCATTGGAGTAGGTTTTGCAAAAACAAAAACAACAACAAAAAAAACAAAAGAAAAAATATCAAGCAATTTCATTTATTTAAATCCGAGTAATGCGTCTGTTTCCCATTCACATGTATTCACTATGTTCTACAATAAAATCCAAAAAGGCCATTTCTGAGGCCTTTTTTTTACTCTGTATAGTTTTTAAATACTTTTTATTCAAAGACACAGAGCCTTCCAGCACTATCTCTAGAAGTTTCTGGATAGTTGGAACAGGACATATTCTCATAAGGCAGGGGTGAAATCCAGCAGGTTCTGACAGGTTCTGGAGAACCAGTAGTGGAAATTTTGAGCTGTTTGGAGAACTGTGAAATACCACCTCTGGCTAGCCCCAGAGTGGGGTGGGAATGAGATTTTGCAATATCCTTCTCCAGGAGTGGGGAGGGAATGGGGATTTTGCACTATCCTTCCCCTGGAGTGGTGTGGGAACGAAGTTTTTGCAGTATCCTTCCCCTGCCATGCCCACCAAGCCATGCCCACCAAGCCACACTACACCCACTAAGCCATGCCCACAGAACCAGTAGTAAAAAAATGTGGATTTCACCACTGCCATAAGGGGTGATTACTCTTAACATTCTGTCTTTATTCATTTTTTGTCTAGTCTCCTGACTTGGTCATTGATTAGGCAATGGGGAGAGAACAATTGGAAGCACCCAAGAGAAGAAGAGCAGGAACAAGTTTCATTCAAACTACACTCAGAAAGGTTTACAAGGAGTCCTGGGAATGCTGTAGAAGTGATTTGAGCAAGTGGTTACTACAGAGAAAGATCCCCAAATGTAAGTATGCAACAGAACACCAATTCATGTTGACCACTGTGATTATGTTAAATTAACATTATGGGGGCATCTAAGTTTAGAAATGGAAAAGTAATCCTTTTGCAGACAAATCGGGATAGAGTGTGTAATATACACCTGCAATCATTCATTCTTCTTACATATACGTAACTGCTTTCAATCTGATCCTTTTTCGTTCTCCCTGCCAAACTACCTCAATATTATTTTTTCATACTAGTAGCTCATGTTTGTATTCAATCCAAATTCATTTAGCATCCATTCATTCTTAATCTGATGTTAACTTGTTTCACTACGCATACTTACTTGATAGACAATTCCCACTGCATTCCACTTACTTTTATTTTTCATGAGATACCCAGCTCTCACTTTCATAAAACAAAGTTCACAGAAGGATGGTGTTATCCGTAGCCATTTTGCATTTTTAGGGAAATATGGCACATAACTACTCTTTAAGCAACATTTCAGTAAATGTTCTACCTGCTATTAGAATTCTGGTTCATGAGGCAAGTACTAGCAGTACCCACACTAGATAGGGCCTTAAAGAAAATATACCACAACTGCCCAGCTTCAAGGCCAACAACTGTTGGTCTAGGTAACTCAATTTACAAGGGAAAAGGGAAAAAACCCTAAGTTTCAACATCTGAGGATATAAACCTCTTCACTCCTCACACTACAGCAAGCTATCCACTATTCTATATTGTTCTTATCTGCAATAACTTCTTGCTTAGACAAGCTGTTTCTATGACATGTCTGCCAAATGGAGCCAAGACGTTAAGCTAAAGGTAAAGTAGCAGATGTATGAGTTCTTGAATTCCCCACCCAGAAACCTTGTGGATCTTTATACCCTGGATCTGCCTTTAGATTTTGGGATACTGGCTTAGTAGTTCCTGCTGCTGCCACCTATCTTCCAGGGGGATGCTTTGCCTGGCATACTCTCCCTATTCCTGATATGTATGCCAGAGCTCTCACACCCTGTGCTGCCTTTCTGACAATTAAAAAGTAAATACAAAACTTGAAATAATTTTATACTACTATTTCTTGGCTACATAGCATAAAGATATGTGGCTAAACAATAACAGCTGCTCATACAAACAGAAAACAACATCTTAAATGAAACTTAGTAGATACTATGAGCAGGCCACAAGACAGGCGGTTGCTACAAATGAAACAAGCATTCTCTGCACAGGACATTACCAATTTCAAAGTAACCATGATGAAATACACACTCTTTCCCCTTGTAGTTACCCATGCAAAAATAAATAATAGATCCAAGATCTGTACAAAGAATATTTTTATTGGTAGATATGCTCCCATCTCCTCCTCCTCCTAGCACCTTTGGGTGTAGTGGGAGATTTTTATTATGGTTATTGACCTGCATTACAAACAAAAACTCATAAAAATAAAAGCAAAGTAAAAGCAATGAGAAATAAAATATTTCAGTTAGGAGTGGGTTCATCAGTGGATAATAAAAGTCTGTCTAATTAACAAAATTTAGTTACATTCAAGGAAACTGAATCATATTGATCTGATAACAACAATTGTACATAAAAAAGATTGGAATTTCCCAGGCGTTTTACCAGGTAAGGTGTTGTAAGATGGGTCTTTGAGTTCATATAGAAGGTACCAATGGACATGAAAGTAGTTTCAACAGCCTCTTATCTAGAGGGGTACTCATAGGGGACTTTTTAATATTAACTCTCCAAAACCATTGTGGAGAGAAGCGTACTAAAGTTATCGCTCTTTGGATTGTGGAGGGGATAGTAGACCATACTTTTTGTAACCCCCAAGAAGCAAAAACCACATAATTTTCAGGAAGATATCTTTAATTATTGTCTTGGATAGAAAACATTTCATAACTGTACATTCCCAGTCTCAGTTTAGTGAGTAAATTAAAGCAGGATCTCTTTTAAATGATTTCTTTCCATATCTCTTACATCTGGACTTCTCAAATAATCCAATTTCTTCATCCCAAGCTTTTCCAGAGTATCTCACATTCTTTTCAACCTCTATCCCATCACTTCTCTGGTGTTCTGCCCCCAAATTCAGAAGGATCATTTTTGTTTTATTTCTAGCAGAGGAATGGGATGGAGTACTCTGACTCTGTGTAAAGTGATGAAGAGCCATACCTACTTATGGGAGTGGAGATTGTGTGATTGAATTTACAGACTACAGTCTACATTCGTAACAGATGACATGTCAGGGCATCTGTGATTTACTTTTGAACCCAACACCAAAGTACACAAATTCATCTACTTACTCAAGTTTTTTGCCATTTATATATAACTTATCATTATTCAATACATTTACCTTGTCAAACATAACCTACCTGGGTTTTGATCAGTAATTTGCAGATCTATACTTATTACAACCTAATGTTCAATGCATATATTTTGGTTTATCAGCTAATAATGTGGCATCATCTGCATATAACAATATGTATACATTCACATGGCAAACTGACACAACACTGACATCACCATTAGCATTTCTTTTACATTTATTCATAAATACAGTGAATAACCAAAGGGAGATTACACACATGTGTCATGCTCAATGTTGAACCATTTGCTAAGTCAGGGGTGTCAAACTCGCATCGTTATGTGTTGTATCATGACTTTTTCCCCTTCGCTAAACTGGGTGTGGGCATGGCCAGTGAGTGACGCATCCGGCCAGCGGGCTTCAAGTTTTACAGCCCTGTGCTAAGTAGTCCATTTATTCTCATGTATGTGTTATTTTCATCATATCTTACTCCTATAGCATTCAGCAGCTAACTTCAGTATTCATACAACATGTTTTATAATTCAAACTTATTCACTTTATCGTACATTTTTTCTACTTCAACCAACATGCAATAAACTTACTTTCTGACATTCATGTTTCTTAATGAATGTCTAATGAATCTAATGAAAAGCAAAGGTTTGGCCTGCGCACCTTCTGTCTGATTATGTGTACCCACTGATAAATTATTACACTACATTTCCCAAGTTTTTCTCATAGTCATTTCTTGTGCCCTTATGATCAAAATTCTGCCAAGCATTTTCCAAGGCAGACTTAAAAACTCTTCTATTTATATTGCAGGAAAGATTGAAGGCAATCAGCAGCACTTTTTCATGTGGTTGTTGACAAAAATAGGATTGACAACATGATTGCCAATGTCTGATGACGGATATGGCACAAGAAGAAGAAGAAGAATTGATTTTGCATTAATCTTGTTACCTTTTTCTTGAAAATGGTGGTATCCTCCAGCATGGATGCATTTTTTGCTCATAGTTAAATATGTTATGCATCCACTCCATAAGCAAGGCATGTCTATTGTTTAACAATTCACCATCTAATGCTTGCAGTTTTAATGTATTGTAACATTCTCATAGCATCTATGACTTCCTTATGATCAATTCCTCCTGTATAAACCAAAAAAAGGGGCAGATTTTAGGAGGTTTTTATTCATTTACTTATACTTTTATTGTTTTTAAAACAGTGACAAAAGGAAATGGGGAAAAACCCTGCAAAGATGAAAATATGTACATTGTCAAAGACAATAGAAAATTCTTTTAAAAGAAAATGAGAAAAATACAACAAAGGGGGAAAAGTGTTATATATCATAGTTATATAAATGTCCTATAAGTATAAATATACTTAAATAATAATTGCATTAGACAACTATATATAGAATCATAATTATTTACTGTTAAAACAGTATTGAATATCAGGAGTAAGAGTCTCTCAGGACAAGCTGAAGGAAGTGGGTTTAATTACAGGCACTACTTCAAATATTCAATGGTTACATAGAGAGAAGGGAATGAAGAAAGATGTAAGTAGGAATCAGGAAACAGTATTTCTTTTTTCTTTTTGCCCTGAAAAAGAAAGAAAATTATAATTTTACTCAGTGGCCATTGCAATACAAGAATGCAAATGCACAAATAAAAGTAGAATAAAATGTACGGAGATTTAAAACCAAGTTGAACAAAACATCAAAGCATAAAAGCATTATGACCATTCATTCCCTTTATTGTCAATTCTAATCTCAAAGAGAAGAGTTGTTGGAATGTCTGGTTACTGTAGGAATCTTTGCAACCTGCTCAGTAATGTGAGAATATATTGAAACATGGCAAAGAGATGGAACAAATAAAAAAATGTATGATAAAGTGGATGCAAAACTTCAAAGAAATAATCATAGTACAATACTGTGGTTTACTTGAGAGAAATCTAATTTAAGAGAAATTAATATAAAATGTGTTACAGATGGTTTATATCTACACCAATAATTATGATGATAGACAAATCATATAACAATAAATGCTGACCATGTTATAACAAAGAAGAAACATTTTTATCATGTGTGGTGGTTATGTAAAAGAAAATTTCAAAAGTACCAGAAAGAAATACACAAAAGATGCTCAGAAAATCCTAAAAGTAAGATTTGAATAGAAACCACACATATTTTTTATTACTTATGATCTCAGAAAACCTAAATGAAAAGTAACACAATAAGATATATATTGCTGCAAGAACAGATTTGGCACAACATTGAAAAAGAATAATTTTGTTGACAATACAAGATTGGGAAAATAAAAAAGAAGAATATGCAGCAATGACAAAATTGACAATATATAATAGAAGTTTAAGCAAATTTAAGCAAGAACAACTGCTTTTATTTACTACCTATTACACAACAGGGCAAATTTAGACATATGAAATATGGTTTCTGAGGAAAAGGTTATAAGACCATTAAAAATAATGGATGAAAGGGCTTTAATAGATACTAGCAATGATCTTCAATGTTCAATGTAAAAGATAAAAATCTAAATTGTGGTCAGCAGTAAGAGAAACAAGTGGAAGACATGAAGAGGATGTATCACTAGCATGTTATGCCACAGTGTTTTTATTTGTGCTTAGTAGTTGTTTTCTTTGTTTTCTTTGTCACTATCTAATATAGACTTTGTTCCTTCTATTTCAGTATTCTAATAGTAAAAATATTAAAAGAAAACCATAAGAATACTTCTTCATGGATTTTGTCACAATTTAACATCTGTGAATGTCATTCCATGCAAGGGAAGATATGACAAGAGGGTCCTTCTTGGACTGACCTATATTTGACAAGTAAACAACATCAATATGTTTTCAATTCTCTGCTACAACAGATGCATTTATGATTAACCAAGAGAAAGAGATAATTTCTCCCATCTAGGACTGTGAACAATCTTAGTTCAATGAAGCTTTCTTCACTAAGGGAAAAGTTAGTGTACAGAGAACATGCTTTATCAGAATTTGTTTTAAATTTGTTATGCACTTTGAAAAAAGTGACAATGGCTGATGATTTCCAAGTTGAACCCAGAGTCCTATTAACAAATCTGGCTTCTTAAATGCATTCTGTGCTCTCTATTTGGGGCAAAGCTTATATAATACAGATGTTCTGTTGGGTGATAAACTTGAATAGAGTCTCCTGTTTCAATGATTCTTGATAACATCTAACAGCAGTCCTGTGGTATTTGAAGAAACTTTTCTCAACGCTGAAACATTCATTAGTCAGTTTCTATTAATAGAAATGCTATTGGAATCTCAGAAAAAGGGCTGTAATTCTTCTGGTAAACTTGTTTTGTGAACTCTCCAGCATTATTTTTGTCCCCCAAATCTCTGTACCATTAATGCTTAAAATCCAGTTTTCTCTACATAAACATTGTGCAGGTTTTCTGAATGTCTATCACTGTGGAAGAGAAATCAGAGTAAAGTACCCTTATGACTGGCTGCTCAGTGACCATTTGAAATTATGACCTATCTGAAAAAAAGAAGATTTTTGACCTAGATCTAAAGTTCTGACGGTTGCCCCTCCCATGGTCATATGACACACTTTGAGCACTCAACAAAATGGAATTTATGACTGTTTGCAGTGTCTGATAATCATGTGAGCATGTTTTAAAATGGTTTTGTAGAAAACTGGCACTTCAAGTTTTCAGCAAAACCGTGCTATAGGAATAACGGATTTGCTTAACAATCCTGGCATTTGTATTTAAATGACAGCAGTATTCCGTTAATGACTGCCACAAAAAAAAAATCATAACTGACTTCTTTTATGACAGTTACAACTTGCAACCATAATGGGCAGGCTCCATTAAGTCATAATTTGAGGACTACCTGTACTGTATTGTAATAGAGTTGTCTCAGCTTTTTGACTGCCTGCTTATAGACGCTCTATGTATCCTCCCCTATAGCTGCTGGTTTTGACACCTACGCTATGCATGGCATGCTTTCGTGATTTTATGCCGACGTTGATCTTAATTGTCTTGGATTCCTTTTTAAAAATTTTTTGCAGAAATCATTCATCTTGGTCAACATGCTCATAAGTTAATGAAGGTAAGAACCTACCACAGAGCTTGTTTCTGTGTATACCAGAAGAGGCATGTTCTCATCTCAATAGATGGAGAAAAAAACATGAAATTCAAATTCAAATTTAAATTTAAAGTGATATGCATTGCTGAAATAAAAATTAAAAGAGGAAAGAACCTGTAATGTAAGTCTGTTTCATGCCTCTTTTAATATGTACACTGTCTGTTAAAGTTTAGGAGGGTCCTACCAGGTATGAAATCCAACCGGTTCGCACCAGTTCGGGCAAATAAGTAGTGATAAAAACTACCGGTTCATCCGAACTGATATTTCCGACGATCAGCTGTGCCTCACTGTTTATATTCGCTAGAAAGCAGGATCCTGCTTTCCAGCGAAGCTAAATCGCATGGCACAGCTGGTTCCCCCCCCCCATTCTACTTACTTTCCAAAGCCTCCTTTTTCCACACAAAGTGTGTATTTGGTGCGTATTGTGCTCAGTGTATTTTTGGCACACAATGCACATGGGCACACATGCAGCGTGCTTTTGGTGCACACCACACATGTGGGGGCAGTGAACCAGTGGCAATTCGCAGAGGATTTCACCATTGGGTCCCACTCTTATCTGCATGTTACAGTCTGTAGTTTTCTGATCAGCATTAGCAGTCTTCTGTCCATATAAATAAATATGTCTTGCTCTACAACTGAGTTAAATGCAAATGAAAGATTCACAAGGACTCATTTAACGACAAGGTTACAATGGTGTAAAAAGTAGCTTTGAGACTTGTCCTCACATTTATCACCATTGCAGCATCCTGCTGTCATGTGATCAGCCACATGATGTTTTGCTTAACAACTCTGGTGATTTACTTAATGACCAAAGAGGTTGTAAGCTCATTGCAATTTTGTGATGCTTTGGTGCTAAGCAATGGAGTTGCTGATCCCAATTCCATTTGCTAAATGAGATCTAACAGTACATATATACAGGTAGTCCTCAACCTACGACCAAACTGAGCCCAGAATTTATGTTGCTAACTGAGAAATTTGTTAAGTGAGTTTTGCCCCGTTTTACAACTTTTCTTGTCACATTTGTCTGTAGTTGTTTTATTTTTTATTTTTTTATTTTTATTCTTATTTATATGCCGCCCTTCTCTGGAGACTCAGGGCGGCTTACAATGCGTTAAGCAATAGCCTTCATACTTTTGTATATTTTATACAAAGTCAGCTTATTGCCCCCACAAACCGGGTCCTCATTTTACCCACCTTAGAAAGGATGGAAGGCTAAGTCAACCTTGAGCCTGGTGAGATTCGAACTTACAGTAAGTTCTCTGGGGGCTCAATGCTAGTGATTTGTCCTTGTACTGTTTAGGGGATGGCTCCTCATACACTACCTCTCAGGTCCCAAAAATTTTTTTAAGAGCCGTAACCATTAGAGGAGAGCTCTGTGGCCTCCCTCAGCCAGGGCTTCTGGTGGCCGGCTGTTCGTGATGCTGCTTTCTCTATGTTTTTCTGTAGTTATGCTTGCATTTTGGTCTGTGACCGTAAATAAAGTTATATATATTACAGTAATTGCAGGCAGCTGGATGTTAAATGCTGCCTTGTAGGAGGCATTAGCCTCCTACGCCACTCAGGCTCCTGTTAAATTAGTAACATGGTTGTTAAGTGAATCTGGTTTTCCCATTGACTTCGCTTGTTGGAAGATTGCAAAAGGTGTTCACATGACCCCGAGACACTGCAATTGTCATAAATGTGACTCAGTTGTCAAGCATCCAAATGTAAACAATGTGACCATGGGGATGCTGCAATGGTCATAAGTGTGAAAAATGGTCATATGTCACTTTTTTCAGTAACATTGTAACTTCGAATGGTCAGTAAGTGAACTGTTGTAAGTCAAGGACTACCTGTATTGTAAGTGAATGCTGTAGAATAAAGCACCAGCTTCTAGTTTTCTGAAAGCTTGTCTGATGCTTGTACAACTACTGTTTATTTTCTCCATGATTCCACTTTACAGATTCAGTAAACTGACAGTGAATAGCCAATCAATTGTTGGGACCCTTTGATTTTACTTTTATAAACTAGAATAATTGAACTCTTCAGACACTTCTTTAAGTACCATATTTGCCTTTGCCCTTAAGGGGTTTTTGTATCTCAACTAGACAATCCAAGACCCAGTTGGTCATTGTTTCAGACATATTTCCTTACCTAAAAGACAAACAGAAAGACCACAGGGGCACCTGATGGCTTCCCCATTGACTTTCTTTGTGAGGAGCTGACAGAAAGCTGCCAGGAACTAACTTCCTTCCTTCCTTCCTTCCTCTCCTTACCTCTCTTTTCCTTCCTGCCATATCAAGTTTAGATTTCCTGCCAGTTTCCCCATTGATGTAATTTTTAAAAAGGCATTGTGCAGGTCAGGTACGGTGTGTGGGAGTATGAGAGGGTGTGTGGGAGTATGGTAAGAGTTGAGAAGGATATGCAGAGGTTCACAAACATGCATGAGAGGTGCCAAGCAGATCAAGGAAGCTATGCACAAGATGTCCATTTCAGTCAAATAATGAATGTAGGGTGTGGCATGGACTGGGAAGGGTGTGCAGGGATGTACAAGGGGTGCCACATGATTGAAGAAGGTTCATGGGGCTTGGCATGAGTCAGGAAGGGTATATGGGGTGTACAAGAGGTGCCACACAGGTTGATGAGAGTGCATGGACAAGTGCAAGAGGTGAGGCAGATGATTCGTGGAGAGGGTATGAAGGTGCAATGTGATTTGGGGAAGGTGAATGGGATGTTGTATGGATCATGAATGGTGTGAGATATGGCATTTATCAGGAAGGGCACATGAAACTGCAGCACAGGTCAGAAAGAGTGTGCAGGGGTGCGTGAATAGCCAACATGACATATGCATAGAAGGGGTGGGGTGGTGGCATAGGTGGGGGAAACTTACCTGAGAAACTTGCTTCCCCATTGCCAATGCTTCCTGCAAAGACTTTGCTTTTGGGAAGCTGGAAGGAAGTATGGCAATCATGATCAAATGTATACTTCCTGCTGGCTTCCCCATTGACTTGTGGAAAAATGTCAGGGAGCATTAGAATGATAATCATGTGACCATGACTGACTGTGGCAACATAATGATGCTGAAGAAACATCCCCAAATTTCATTCTCACTGGATTGATAGGTTCTGGTCTGTCAGTTAGTCCATCTGAGATATTTTGTTGGTTGAAAACGTGTTCCCATGTGATGCACCATTTTGTACAATTGAATGTTACAAACAGACAAACAGACAGAAGAATTTTAGTAGCAAATAAAGTAGATCTTGCATCATGGCAGGGAGATACTGGTAGCAATAAAGAAAGATTAGTAAAATCAATGTGCTTTTTTGGTCCCAAGTGACTCATTGTGGGCAACAATTTCAGGTTTTATTTGAGGTTTATGTTTGTTTTTGTGTGATTATTTTTTATTTTAATATTGTTCTAATTTTCTTATTTTTAATTATTTGGAGGGGGATTCATGTTTTACACTGCCCAGGCACCTTTGGGGTATCTACATATTATTGGTTTTTATATAGCAATACAGTATTTAAGATGCATCTCTGTTTTAGAGATGAACCTGAGTCATTGAGAGCTGGATGGCATACAGGTTTAATAAATTATTATCTCCCAGAAGTCTAGTAATTTTTTTCAGTAAATGCTGAACCACATGATTGTGCATATATTTTTGTTAATAAAATGTTTATCTTAAAAAAAGTTGTTTGTGTAATATACTCTTTCTTGAATTGATTCTACTGATCCATTTTTTCACCTGTCATTTTGCTATGGATTCTCTATGTTTTAATCAAACTAGATAATGTAATTAGATACTTCTTTCTTGATGCATTTGATGACTAAAATTGTAATCTGAGGTGGAATTTATAGAAAGCATTAAAAGTTTCTATCCTGTTATCATTATTTCTTCATTTAACAGAATTATATTTTTGAACTGACGAAAACTCAACCTCTAGCTGCTGTCTCCTATTCATTCTCCTAAGTCACCTTGCTTAACCAAGCAATAATGGCATTTTTGAACAAATTAGCTTCTCAAATTAGGTAAATAAGGCATTATCACTTTCATTCAATCAAGTTTCCTGCAAACAGAACTGAAGGAATTTTAGCATTTCTAGATCCATATTTATACATTTAATAGTCTGGTAATGAGTAATCCTGATTTCCTGCCAATATAATATCAGGATTAGATTAGTTGAAATTGCCTCACAGACTTCTGCTGGTTTTTTAACAAATTATTTGGGTTAAATTTTGAAGAAGCCACTGGGCCCTAGTTCACACTGCTTAAATAATATACCTTAAAGTATGTTGAAATAAAAGTTGTACTGTTCCACCTTTATAGCCAAAGAATATAAGTTTGAACTAATATAGATCTCGCTGAAATTTTATCTTGGATCCTTATTTCAGTGCAGAAATCCCCATTAGATTACCTACTACAATTCAGGGACTCAAATATGTGTAGTCACAAGGAACAATCAGACTTAATCAACATAAACAACTAGGGGACTTATTTACATATTCCACAAAGCACCGCACCCATTTCACATTTTGGATTTTAAATTTAGCTGAGGACTCCTCAAACCTCAGCATGCTCTGGCTCTCAGAGCTTTTCCTAATTAGATAGCAACTATCAGGATTCTATAGGTCCACCTGAAAAAGAAAAGGAGACACAGGATTCTCCAGCCTTTTCTGTTTCCATTTCTCAATGGTCTGAAACGCTGAATTTCTAACTTGTCTACCCACTACTGTCTTAAAATGTCACCCGTATCCTCTTTATTATTATATCTTGGACTTCTAGCATGATAGGTGCCTCGGCTCCGTTGTGCTACATTAAACAGGGCATAGGTTCTGCAAATCTTTCCAACCAGGTGACATGGGTTTGAGTGAGCTGCTTAAGTTCATAAAGTAATAGATATTACTCTCAGGTAATATGCTCCTACGGCAGAAATCACACTGCTTTGAAAAAGGCACGTTGGGCTGTCAGGAAAGGACTTCGTATGCCAGATTTTTGCCGACGTTACCCATAGTGGGACTAGAAGCGGAATTCTTTGCTAATTTAAGGGATGTGCGAAACGTGCTCTGCCTGAACCTTCCGCGCTCAGGATAGCTATTCTCAAACCACTGTCGCTTCATCAGTCCGTGCTCAGAACAAAAAAGCCTGTTTCGGAGTACCGGCCAAAACGCTGCTGTTTTTGGGCGGCAGTGATGGTGGGGGAAGTGAGAAAAGGCGACTGCTGGAAAGAGCAGAGGAAATAGCGGCAATTCACCCCAGACAATCTCGGCGTCAGCCAAGGATGGGACAGGAAATCTTGAAGCACCATGTCTTGAAGTACGGGCTTATCTGCCGGTAAAGCCTAAAACCCAGACAGCAACTTCGCATAGATTGACCTCATCTGTCATTTGGAAGGTCTGGTTTGAGCGCAACTTCAAGGAGTGAACACAAAATCGATGGGCGCGTGTCACCATTTTACCATATTTCAAAAACCATAACTGCGCAAACCACGGTTTAGCGGAATTTGTGAACCGACGTCCGAATCTGGCTCCCAACTCACAGAGCAGCCTTTATATGAAGGCTTCGAACAGCAAGAACGCTGCACGCAAGAACTGGGATTTCCCCAAACTATGTTAAAAATGCGGGTGGCTACTTTTTAAACTGAATTCAGACAACATGCTTAATTCGATCCCTGGATTAACCCATTTTCGGGATTTCAGATAAACTGTAAACCATTTACTACCAGAATCAAATGAATTTTCCCAACACACTTAAAAATTAAAAACCGATGAAAAAATTAACTAAAGTTTAACTAGCTATACAAATGCCATTCCTGAATTTTTAAATTGGTTAAAAACTCTCCAACTAAAGAGTTTAGTTTAGGATTACTGTTCTGTGTAATCTAATCTAATCCGTTTATGTAAACACAAAATTCGCATGTGTGATCAGAACCATCAGTCTTTTAAACAAACTTGCCTATCCTGCAATAGTATAGATTTGCCAAACAGAATTATAATAATAACTCGGAATAAATAAGATCAGGACAATTCTAGCCCACTTAATTGGGGGAAGGAGATAAACAGGAGATAAACAGGGGTGTTATCATGAAAATCACTGAGATATACTTTGGAATCTAAATAGGATTGCTGAGTGCACATTAGTCTGATGCTCATTGTCAGAAAACCTGCTGAATTGGAAGATAATTTACTTTTGAGAAAACTTGCAAAAGACTTGCTGGAAGAGCCAACCATCTATTTTATTAATACAGAAGGATTAAACACATCTTGAGCTTCTGAGTGAATCAGAAGGACTATCAATCCAATTCTAGATATGTTTACTCACTGAGTTCTCTGAGACTTATTCTCCAGTGAAGGTAGAAATAGTGGGTAACTTAATAAAAATGTCACTGTATGTGACTGCTGTAAAAAAAAAAGCAGTCTATTATTGCAATTAAGAAGGACGTTTGAAATATAACAGCCAATTTCCCTATAAAAGATGTGGTCATCACGCCTAAAAGTTATCGTAGCCTTGGGAAAGATGTAACTAAAATGAGTAAAGGGCTAAAATAGTTCCTTAATAGGGAAGTGCTTTTAGATTAGGGGGGAGTCTGCATTATAAAAGTAAATACAATTATATATGGCACCAAAAATGTGGATATAAACAGTTTTTTCCTCTTAACAATGTAAACAGTTGAGATTGCCTATTAAAACTAAGTGCCGGGAAAAGCATGATCAATAAAAAGCAGCACTTTTGTATCGTGATGATGACTTAAGCTGTAACTCACTGCCATCAGGCATGGTGACAGTCCCAGTTTAGATGCACAAATTTCTAGAAAATTGAGCTATAAATGCCTATTAGCCTTGAATCTGGAATCCCCTATACCAGCTCCTAGGGAAAAAGAGCTGATGGCTACAACCCCTTCCTCTTTATGTATTTGGGCTTCTTCAGTGCATCTGGATGATATAATGGGACATTGAAAACTGTGATTATCTAGAGATATAACCTTCTTCTGATCCTAGAAGAGTCTTGCATTGTTAGGAATAAGAAGTGAAGACCACCAAGAGCTTCCTTGCCTGAATTGTGGCTACAGTGGGCTCTTGAGTTTTAAGAGACTCTCTCAAACTTCTGCCTTTTCAGCACAGCACAAAGCCCAGAAACACCCCCCTCCCCGCCAGGTAGGAAGTCAGCAGAAAGTTCATTTCCCTTAAAAAGAAAGCAATGGATCAAAGATGATGCTTGAGCCTGCCCCCATCTGTTCTAAGAAGTTGTAAGTCCTACTTTTATGAATGTGTTGCAGAGAGAGAGGTTTATAATTTCTTTCTTCACCATTGAAGTTTACCAGGTTTCCAAGTTTAAGCAAAAACAAGCGTCCTCTGCAATTAAACCCACACATCCTCACACATGCCACAAAATGGAGTATTTGCAGATTGTTGAAAACATCAAATCTTCCACTGCACTGACAAAGCACAGATGCAACATTGGAAGGAAGGAGGGGGAGAAAAGTCTTGGGGGGGGGGTGTAACGATAAAGGAAAGGAGAGGTTGTGAGCCTCTGCTGTAGGTGGATTTTAGCATGGACAAATTGCCTAGTAACAGTGGAAGGTGTAGCAGTCTCATTGGCCAAGGGCTCCTTTCAGGTGTACCAAAAGTCCTGCATGCAAAACAGGACAGAGGAGAAAACACAAATTCCATAACCCATGAATCAGAGGATTCCCTGACTCAAGACACCCATTCCCAAATTCACCTACCTAACCGCTTCTAATCCTAGAGAGATGTCTCTGATCAGGCAGGTAATTCCTGGCAGATGCAGGCCAGTGCCTTTTTCACACCAAGTAAGCTTGGTGCAAACTTGAAAGACATAAAGAATGACATACCGCACAGAAAACTTACCTAGACTAGCTTTCAGCTACCACGGGAAATAAGAATGCTAATATTTGCTATAGCCTTGATAAGATCCATTAAAAGCACATGTGGGGACAAAACCAAGGATTCTGCTCTGAAAATGTTCTGATTTCCTTCATGAGGACTTGCATTTGAGCAAACAACGGTGTCTGAAGCCTGGGAGATTTCTAACCTATGATATTTACCAATTGGTGTGAAATCCACTAGATAGAATCCAGCCCAAATTAGCAGAGATTCTTTGGAAGGCATTTAGGAGGCTTTTAAATATAACTTTTATTACTTCTTTTTCTGAGAATATATAACACTTGGCATCAGCTCTTGGAAAAGCAATGTAACACCAAACCTAATGAAATGTTCAACAACTACCCATCAGGGACAGGCCGATTGGCTATTACGGGCCAAGAAAGGTTCTCCAGGGGGAGGCTGTGGCATCCTGGCAAAGTGTTTCCTCCTGCTCTCCTCCCCAACAGTCTCCCCTTCTTTGGACAATAAGATGGAAGGGATCTTCTACTCCAAGTCTTTGCTGACTGCAGGGGAGCTGAGTGGCTCCGGTGGTCCCCTTTGCTTAGCCTCCAGACAATCAGTCCCTGGCACCTCCCTCCTCATCTGTGCTTTTCTAAAGTGGACGGATCCGGAGAGAGAAAGGGATTGAGCTGGTGGCTTAGCCACTGCATCTTCACGGGACCTACTCCTAGGCTCCTTCCGATTTCCCCAAAGCAATGGCTCAGTTGAGAGGGTTAGCCATTTCTTTTGACCAGTTCCGAACCTCCGTTGTGGAGATCACTGAGTGGGTAAGAGTAGTCTCGGGGCTTCGGCGGCCCAGCCAGCCTACGAAAGTTGGAAGTGGCCTTGGGACGTAAGTCCACGAAAGCTTCGAGCCTCCCAAGCAAAGCAAGGGCAGGCGGGCGAGCGGGATGGCTGGCTGGCTGGCGAGCGGGCGACCCCTGTCTTAGGCGCGCCGGCTTCCCCGGGCGAGCGGCAGGCTCTCACCTGTCGATCAGGGCGCTTTCTTCAATCAGCGGCAATAAAGGTGGGGGTGGGGGTTGGTCCCTCTCCCGGAGTGGCATTAAAAGGCAGAATAATTGCCATGGGAAGCGAAGAAGGCGAGGCTTGCTCGCCAAGCTCGGAGGGAAGGAAGCTCGCTGGCTCGCTCGCTCCCGCCCGCCCGCCCCGTCCCGTCCCGCCGTCCTCTCGGGCGAGGGCGATGGGAAGCGGCGAGGC
>WNWU01000006.1:45117764-45170735 GCA_012654045.1 Ptyas mucosa | reverse complement strand
TCCTTGGCTAGGAGTAAAACCGGTGGGTCAAAATGTGCTTGGCTCCAATGCGGTTTTCCGAGGAAACCGAGAAGGGGAACCTAACGTTCTTCCTCTTCGGCTACTCCCCCCGCGGCCCCCGGTAATTAGCGGAGGATACTACACGGCAAATCTGCCTTTAGTGAGAAGGAGGGGAGGATGCCACGAGGTTTTCCAAGCCGGCCGCACCCAACAACCCCCACTTTACGTGTAAGGTGCTAATCGCGTCCAGACGGCGGGGCCTTGAAAGCACCAAAACCAATTCCGAGGCTGTTCCGGCGCTGCGGGTCCTGCGGTTTGTCGCCAGCTGAGGCGTGGTGACTTTGTTCGTTCGTCACTGTGGCCTTAAGGAGCCGCTTTGAGCGATACAAAGCCCGCGCATGGCTCTGGGTAGTTGGATTCCGCGCAGTTTGGGGAGCCACCTTCCCAATTGGAGTTCAGGGCGCCCTGAAGGATCCTGTGGTTTTCTGAAATCGGAAGCGCCCCCACTATTTGTCCTAAGATGCTGCGCTCCGTGGTCACAGCTGGGCCTCAGGGAGGTACCCAAATAAACCTCCGTGAAGTAGCCACGGGTGTCAACGCCCTCAAAGGGGCTTCTGCATTAAGAAGGCGGCATCAAGCGGTGATTGGATGAGGGCTTTAGGATTTTCTCGCGTTTTCTTTTAAAACTTCGGTTTATTTTCCTCGGAGCTGCTGCTAAAATTCTTCTTGCTGCTAAGCGCAACCTCGGTTGACCGGGAACGGTTAACTGAAAACGAACTGGAGTGACAATAAAACAGCCCGAGCGGCGAAATATTTCCAGAGCGACCTCTTCAATTCAGCCTATGGATTTCAATCGAAACCTTCCTTTTGTACCCATTAAAAACCGGCCGGGTTCTCTCTGCTTAAAATCGCCCGAAGCGGACCCTTCTCCTGGAAGTTCAACGAGGCCGAAGTCCTAGGCCGGTTTCTCTGGCTGTGAAATTTGTTACATTCGATGGGCCTTTCATCCAATAGACACAGGTCTGGCCTTAAATCGCTCGATTGCGGTTGCAAATTACGCGGAAAGGAGACCTTTAGCCTGCAGACGCGGGATCTCCCCTTGAAGGAATTGTTACCTCTCGATCTAGTTCCCCCCACCCGCACCCTACGGCCCCTTTCGTCCCTCAGGTGATTTTCTCTTGTAACTTTCTGCTGGAGTGAGACAATTAGATTGATCTCAGGTAAGGTGGATATGGGGGTGAACCTTTCACTTCATCAAACATACTCTAAATCAGGTCAGAACGCCTGATTGTCAGAGATAAGACTGAAAGATGACCCGCCTCATCCCCAGTTTTTGAGCTTAGGGGAAATTTCCAAAATGTGGACGTCCTTCAAGTAAGGATTATATCTCCACAGTTGCGTCCTAAACTGTAAGACTAAGTTCTGTGACACATTTTTTTCTTACAGAAAACTTTTTTTTAATTAAATAATTCAATCTTATTTCCAAATAAACGAAATTTGTTACCCAAAGAGAGGATTCCTACTAAGGAGTATTGCAATTCTGTACATACCACACTTTTGAGTAAATCTCATTGAATGTAATGATCTGGGAGAATATGCATTCAGGCTGCATCCATGCTATCCTTTTTTTTCCTGTTGTGTTCCAGTTGCTTGTAAAGGACTCTTTGGTGAATAAAAAACTTTTTCTGGCAAATCTTGGATTCAGATTCAGATTCTGGTAGCGATTCAGTGCTTTAGAAGTTGTTGGCAAGGTGATGCACCTTGGGGTTCAAATGCCAAGCAGGCAGTATGCCTGTCTTTCTCTTAAAACAATATCAACACATGTTGCTAACGAAACACTTTTGCAAGTGTTTCAAGCAATTGTCTGCGGACCATAACTATGTTTTGGCTTGCTAGGAAGTTTATACACTTTCCCAGAGATAGAAGTGCTTGTATAACACATGATGTTCACAATGGAAACTGAGTTGTTCCACTCTGAAGGTAAAGAGTCTTTCCTACTGAGGGGTTCAAATCAGGCTCAAAACCTTCCATTTACACCATGCACTGCTACCATTTTGCTATTCCACAGAAATTATTCACGTTGCCATCAGGTAGTGGAACCAGTGCAAAGTGGATTTAGGTTGGAGTTGTCAGTGCTAAATAGACCTGCAAGTGAGTTGAGTGGGAGAAATGGAGAGTTGTTCCCTTTTTATACAAGAAAGAAGTCTGGTCTGTTCCTCTGGGCTGCATTCCGAAAGAGAGGCTACAAAAATCCTCAGGATTTGCTTTCTAAATTAAAGGCTGAGAGCTTAAGTATACATAGAAATTGCCTGGAGAGCTCAAGTCTTTTAAGAGAGAAGCAGATATTTTTGAACCTAGTCAATAGTAAGTCCTGCTGTGTTGGGAATGAAATCCAAATGTTTCAGGAAACTGGATTAGCTACCTTACAGAGATGGAGTGTAGGTGAGGGAGAGACCTAATTTGCCCCATCAGCAACACATTCATCAATCTCTGAAATGAGCTGGGTTCATTTTGCTAAGGACTGACATTTAAATCTGGTTACAGAAGGGAAACTAGATAATAGAATTTTTTTCCCTGGATGCTTCTGTGACCAGTGACTAGTTTCTGCAATCTAAAACCTGTCACAGTGTGGTTGCTGTTGAAGCTACTAGCCAGAGGGGAAAAAGCCTATCCAGCTTCTTCCAAGGTCACAAGCCTAGGACTGGATGTAAAGGTGGCCAGTGTCAGTTCAAGATGCTACATACAATTTTTCTTGTGCAATTTTTCTGAATATACTGATCTCAGATTGAGTGGATAGCTAAGGTAGCAAGACAGCATGGGGACACCTTTTGCACCTGCCTTGGGAAGACTTTTAGCAAAGACTTTCTGCCGCTTCTCTTCTCACCTCATCCCAATATCAAGAATTTTTTTAATGCTATATAAAAGTGGCAGTTGTTATGCAAACTTCAAGATTGAGTATGCAGAATCAACACAGTCCGGCAGCTTCTGGCTGGCTTTGCTAACCAGGACTAAACCCTTTTGTCACCAACCTATGCCACAGCATTACTGTGATCTCAGCATAAGGAGAGTGAAGAGATAACTGGTTCATTTTAGCAGTAGGACAGCTCCATTGAAAACTTGCTGGGCAGCTAGCAAGGCACTGCTCCCCAGTCTGAGGGGCTTCTCAGGTCTCTCTGCATCTCTTTTCCCCCTCCCCCCAAAAGCTTTTGGGTTTTTCTGCCCTGAGTCCCAAAGGGACTTAGTTTCCCCTTTGGATTTGAGCACAGGTGCCTTGCTGGCTTTAGAGAGCTAAATTTATCTGACTTGAATGGAGTAGCATTGCATGTTGCTAGAGGCAAACAAATTAGAGGGAAACTCATGGAGGGAATTCCTTACCTCAGCCCACCCAAAATGGGCTTACAGAATGGCCCTTCTATAGCACAACCAGTCTTTTACTTTTGCTGTATCTAAAGTTCAGCTGAACAGACTGAACACAGGGTGGCGCTGCCTGAAGGACAAGCCTTCCTCAAGGCTGGGATATGCTAAGCAGCCTTTTCTGGCTGAAGCCCCTAAGTCCTTCTTTCCCTCCTGATTATTTCCGATGGGATTTATTAAGGGCAAGATCAGAGCCAACATGCCTGCATTGATAGAAGCTGTTTTACTCTGAAGAAGTTGGTCCAGACTCCAGAGCCTGAGAAAGAACAGGCCTCCTGGTTCACAGTGCCAAATGCTTGTCTGCTTAGAGAGAGAGATAGAAGAGAGGGAAGGCAAGCAGCCAGGTTTCCCCTTTTTTTTGCCACTGTAAAAAGGCCTAAGTTGCAAGTGACCAACTTTAAGAGCTCAGTCCCTGCCCCAGTGCTGGTATAAAACATTCTTCTTGATTTGAGGGTAGAGGCAGTAGGAGTTGATCTGCTGTCTTGGATTAACATGCTCAATCCCTATTGAGAAGGAAACTTGTTTTTGTGCCATAAAGGAGAGCCGGAAGCCCACAGCCCACCCCTGTTCCCAATACATTCTGAAGCTGGGAATCAGCAGCAACAAAGCTAGTTGGCCTTTTCCAGGCTAAGTCAGACTCTTCTTGCCCATAATTCAAGTCAGGAGTTGTCAACTTAGAGTTAGGGTGCTTGATTTTCTTCTTGGCTTCTTATTTAAACTTTTGCAAGAACTTGTCTCTTGTGCCCTCCCCCTCTCCCCCCAGCAAGCACAGTTCAAGCTCTTAAACCTGACTTGCATTTTATATTTTAAATCTTTCTCAATAGGTGGACAAGTCATTCACTATGGTACTTTCTGGCTCTGTTCTTAGCTGGAAGGTACAATTAGACATCACTTTGTTTCAAGGGATATATGTACATGCATGAAGGTATGTATGCACACACACTCTCACACAGAGATTCCATGGGGATCTGTTTGAAAGAGTCAGCTCCAGTTAGTCAGACATGATTATATCACATCAGGTCATGGAATAACATTTTTACTTCATTTTCAGTTTTCCCTGACCTTGGCTAAGCATTGAATCTAGCTCAGGCTGCATCTCTATAGATGACTGTTAAATATTAGAGACATTTGGTACTGGTACAGTATCCAGATTTGTGCACAGGTAACAGGGAACTGTACTTACTCACTATGGTCTACCTTTCTCTCCAGATGTTATAGGCATTCCTCTTATTTAGCTTGTTTATGGCTTAAAATGTGCAAAACCATGTGTTTTGTTCTGTGCTGGCTATATGTGTTTCGTCAAGCTAGGCACTGTGGTTTGTAAGCCATGATTTACATTTTAGCCAGTTGGGTATTTACAATCAAATATAGTTTATTCAGTAAATCATGATTTATCAGTATGCAGTATGCAGCTGGGTGGATGTTTATTTTTTCTAGCAATTTTAGAAATTCTATTCTGTCTGAACTGTCCCATCACACACTGGCTTGGAACCAAAGTCATCACACATCCCCTGAAATTCACTGGGTGCAAGTATTAGAATTGGCTCCTACCCCAATTCTGTTTTACAAGTCTGTCCCTTCTCCTATTATCCTTAAAACATCCCTGCACTATACAATTATCAATCAATTAATATTTGATAAATTGTTCTGAAAGACCAGGACTCAAGAAGGGGATCATGCTCAGCATGTTCGCTGAGACCCTTGTCCTTCCAAAACTAATGGGATTTACTTGTGAGCCTCCTAGTCTGAAGATGACACATGACCTTGCCTAACTGCTAAATTGTATTGTTGAATCCTGGGCCCACCCAGGCAGATATGAAATCCTCATTTTCTTCCGGGCAGGACTGGGCACTGGCAGGAGTAGAATGGAATGGGATGGGATGAGCAAAGTTTTGCTCCAATAATTTAGCAATAAGGAGCAAAACCTTAGAAACTGTTGTGGCTGCCTGTCTTATTATTCTTGGACTAATTTTGCAGAGTCGATGGGCAGGCTGCTAGCCTCCAGCATTGTGACAATGTTAAATTTTGCTGTGGTCAATGAGATATTCTAGCTCCAGAATGGCTTGGATGTTGTGGTATGCCTGAGGAAAGCTGTATTAATCTTGCTAGATCCACATACAGGATATCTTTTTTTTTTTTACTCTTGGGACCCCTGGGAGAAATAACATTTCTTTCCATGTAGAGACTGGTTGGAAAGTGATTTCTAAAGAAAAGACTCACCCAAACCTAAACCTGACTTTTGGATTATGAATTGTTGCTGAGATCAGTGTCTTATGCCAATATAGGCACCTGGGCATAGATGCGATTGGGTAGGGTAGGGTAGGGAAAGGACTTTCTGACAGAGTGCTGATATGAAACAAACATAAGTGAGAATGTCCTTAGAATTAAAATAATATTTCAAAGGGAAAACTGAATTATTATGGAAGCTACATAACTGTAGCATTAAAATAAATTATATTGGGGGTTTATCTATTTAATATTAGTAACTCTAATAGTAATAACAAGAAGCCTCCTGATTTACATCAGTGCACAAACATTTTGATCCAAAATTTCACCACCAAACATCTCAACTAAAGGCCAGTTTATGTTAGTTTTGAACTAATTTTTTTTGTTTTTTAACTATTCTAAGATGAAAGAATGCCCCCTTTAAATGCTGAACACTTATGATTATTGAAGTGTGCAAACAGATTTTATATTTAGAAGAGGGAAAAAATAAGCAAAGCATATTTGATTTGAAACAAATGTTTTATTATAGAAATTTATAAATATATTGGATACATATTTATTCCACTTAACCTAAATATGTTTAGAACCATAATTTCCTGTTAGAAGTTACTATTTTTTTAAAAAAAAACTCAGACAACTCCACAAAATTAAATAGTGATGTTGAAAGGTATAGTTAAGTTTGTGGATCTTAAATTATAACTTGCTGAGTTTTTAAATTATAATAGTTTAAACTTTTTCATAATCCAAGTTTATTTTCAGAAGCCATGCAGGAAGTTTCACAAAACTTTAAATCCACTACAAGAAAATTACCGTTATTCATCAGGAAATAAATGGTGAAAGTATGCAAATTTAAAACAACAGCACTGCAACCAACTGTATATCAGTATTTAACTGAATGCATTATTCAAAGTAACCCTGGGAGTGGCTAAATAATTTACAACAGTTTTCCTAAAATCTTTTATAAAATATTAATACTTTATAAAATATGAACAAGTGAACAATCCAGTTGCATTCAAGACTGAACCTGGAAATCTAGTAATCAGGTTATTCACCCAGAACTGTGATGTTAAATGTGATCAATGCCCAAATGCATATTCAGATCTTCACTTCTCAGATATCATAAAATAGCTCATTTAATGAGGTTGGATGAATTCTCTCTAGCCACCCACATAATCAGCAGTAACAATACTCCAAACCAGTCAGGAGCAGAAAAGATCTGCTTGAAACAAATCTTATTTTCCCACTAGAAATCTCAACTTCTGAAACTAGAAATACTTCTATTTTGACGACCAATCTGGTTAATAAAGGTAAGCGGAAAATTACTATTCTACTGCTAGAATCAAAAGACTAATTTTTTTCTAGAAAATGCCTCTGGCAAATCATCCCGTCTCGTTTAGTTTAGGACTTTTTCCCCTCTGCAATTTCGCTTCCACATTTTTTCCAACCTCCTTTTCTGAAACAAGCACAATGTATTTCTGCTAATTTGAAGAGTGGTTCTTTCGTGATTCTTTCAATACTACGACTATAATTCTTTCAAATGAGTCTCGTAAGCATTCATCATGGGCAAGCTCGAGGAACAAAGTGTAAGTACTGCATCGCCTTTTACTTTCTCCTGGCAGAACGCTTTTGAAATGTCAAAAAAACCCAAACAAACCCGTTCTCTACAGATTTTCAAGAAAATATTGACACGTCTTACAAGTACCATTTGTGCAGGGACAAGGGGTGGGGGGGAGTATAAATTCTCTGCTGAAGAACCATGACTTTTCCAAGGATGGTTGACACCCTTGCCCTACTCCGATTTAAAATGGAAATGACTTGGAATTAATCTCTTACCCTAGTCAGGGGTTCTCCGTAGTTCCGGAGCTGCCAACCAGCAGCGCTTCCTAGAGTGGGGGGGTCTCTATCCCCAGATGGCCAGAGAAAGGTCGACGGAGAGGCGAGCTGCAGCAGTCTAGCCTAGTAGGTCCATCCTCGTGAGATGGAAGAAGAGCGCGAACGCCGCGCCTTTCCCCTCCAGACTCCCGTCCTCAGCGGAGCCCTAAGTCCAAGGTCACCACCTCGCTTTCTGCCTCTTCCGAAGGCTGGGAGCGTCCACCGCAGCGGCTCGCAAAACTACTAAAGGAGTGTTGCTGTTGGTGGAGGGGGGGAATGAGGAAGAAGAGAGACTCTTTTCATCCGGATACAGACTCCAGCGAGGTTACATGAAGTTTACTTGGTGTTTTTTTTTTGGGGGGGTGTGTGTGGTGGTGTTTCTCTTCGGCCCCGGTTGTAAAGGTTACCCGACTTCGGCAGCCTCGGCGCACAGGAGGCGCTTCGCCGTAATTTTGCGGCAACTACTGGGGTTCGCCGCTTCTGCTCACTCGTGCATGACAGTTGCGGAAAGGCTTTCGCTTCAGGACGTCAGAAATATGTATCTGACAGGGTAGGGTGTTTGGTGGAGGGGACACACCAAGCCCTTGCATTTCTTTCACCCCTCTGGTGGTGAAATACCTGGGGTCCGCCAGAGGAAGTCTAAACATACCCTCTCGGGAGCCCCAAAGACGGTAGATCCGCGTGGGTTAAGACAACCTAATTTTGCGTGGGCTAAATGGTCGCCTCGATCTACTCGTCCGCGAATAACTCTTCTGAAGGAAGAGGAAAGTGGGGGGTGTTTTTAAAGTCTCTTCTTCTCCCCAGATTTTTTTTTCTTCATCTGTTTTCCTGAATTTTATATTCGTAATGAAGCTGTTTGGGAAGTCTAAAAAAATCAATCCTGGAAGAAGTTAACGCGAACCACTTTTTTTTTTTTTACTGTTGCCAAGATAGCTTCGTGGACGTGGCCACGAATTCCTCAGAAGTCAAGTTTGACTCCAGGCAGGCGTTGACAGGACAATACTTTTTCTTCTTTCTTCTTTAGCGAGGGTATATCTGAATTGCCTTCATCTCCTCAACGGCCCTCATTCAAACTAATTCTCCTCGTCCTGCTACTCTTCTAAACGGGGGAAAGAATCCACATCCTCCCAAATCTTTATAAAAACGTTCTACCGTCGCCGCGATTAGAAAAAACCGCACAACCCCGAAACCCATTCAGGCTGAGGGGATTTTTTTTTTTTGACCCTCTAGCGCCACCGTAAAATCAAGCACTCTTAAGGGGGCCAAGAATTTTGCTGAGCTGCAGCAGGAATGCTGGTCCTTCTCTGGCAGTTGGGCGGACGAACGGGCGGGCGCGCGGGGAGCTTCCCCCAACGGCAGCGCCGAGGAAGGCGAGAGGAAGAGGAGGAGCGGGGGGGGGGGAATTCGCCGAGTCGTCTCCGCCTGACGGAGGGAAAAAGGATTCCTGCTGCACCACCTTAAGCGCGGAGCAGCCGCCGGCGTTGAGGGGAGGCTTCAGGGTCTCCGTGGCTGGGGCCGGCGGAGGGAGAGAGGCGGACAGGGTCGGTTATTTCTCCCCCCTCCCCCTTACCCAGGATTCCGGGAGGAGAAAGCGCGCTCTCGTGCTGGGGGGGGGGGTGTTCCGGCCCCGCGCTCAGCGCCCGTTAATTTTCCCCAACGGGTAGCGCCTTCGGTAGCGCCCTGTCGCCGTTCCAGCGAAGGCGTCCTCTTCACCTGAGCTCCCTTCTTTGGGCGCGGATCCTACCGCTTGTCCTCCGCTCTACCCCACCTCCCGGCAGCTCTCCTGAACGCCATTTAAGGGAACGGCGGCGCGGCGGCGACCGGACGAGCTGGGACCACTCACTCACCCTTCTGCCCCCGGACCCTGCGGCTCCCGAAACGCTCGCTTGCTCACACACGCGCACGCAGGACGAAGCGGCTTTGCTCCCGCGCGGACTGTTCCCCGCCCAGAGAGGAGCGGTTGGCCACCCAGCGCCCCTTCGCCTCGGGAAGGAAGAGAAAAAAATAAAAGAAAAAATAAAATAAAATGCGGTCAAGGAGGGCTGATTCCCCTTACCCGCCCTCCCCGCGGGACTCGCGCACCGGCTCCCTCCCTGCGCTGCGGGGGAGGGCCATGTGCGTTTGTTTTGAGGCTCCGTCGCCGCCAGGCCGCTCGGAGGAAGAGACTGACGGGAAGGAAGCGCCTGGAATGGATACCGGGCTGGCGCTGCTCCAACCCTCCCACCCTCGCGTCCCGAGTGCCCTCCCGCGTGGCTGCTCGGCTTCACTTTTACAGCTGTAGCTGGTTCGCTCGCTGCCTTCCCCCCACTCCCGCCCCCAATTTCACCAGCTCCCCTCCCGCTAATCCTGCCCCTTTCCTTCGTAATGCCGCCTCTTCGTTTCTCCCAATCTTCCCCGCCTGCTCCCTTTGAGTTTGCCTGGGTGCTTGCGTGAACCGCGTGTTTCAATTTATTATATATTTATTGGGCTTTAATTCACTGACAGGCGGCTTCCTCTCCCCCCCTCTCCCCCCGGTCTTTCTCGCCTGCGTGGAAACGGCCCCAGCAAGCAGCAATTTGTAAAATTCTAGCCGGCCGCCTCGGGAAGGGCTCTATCCTGTCAGAGTGATCCCGTAAGATAAACGCAGATACTATTTTGGGGAACTAGGAAGAGAGGAAGGAGGAAGCAGCGGGGGTGGGGGGGGAAGAGAAAGTAGGAGGGATAGAGAAGGGAGGAAGCGGGGCTGTTGTTATTTTGGATTCCAAGAATCGGGAGGAGGTAGAGAGAGGGAGGGAGGGAGGGAGAGAGGGAGGGGAAAAAAGGCATCACCATCATCACCACCACCCCCAAAATTCCCAAAGCAAAGGACAACCCCAGAAAGGACTCACTTTGCCTGATGACTCAACGCAACTAATAATCATTTGTCTCCTCTCTGGCGAATCCCTCGTGCTGCTGCTGTTGCTGCTGCCGCCGCGGCTGCTTATGCTGGCTAGAAAAAGGAGAGATTGAAAGTGACACATCGGGCGCAGCTCGCGGTTTACCGGAGATCAGAGCACCGGCTTCTGCTGCCGCTACCGCCGCTAGTCCGATAGAGTGTCCCCCTTCGGAAACAACCTCTCCACCCCTTTGCTTCCCCCTCCCCCTCATTTCTTTCCCCCCTTTTTGCCGAAGGGCTGAGAAACCGCCCCCCGTCTCCCCCCCCCGCCTCCTTCCCTCCCGATCCCAGAAGTCTCACCTCTCTTTTCCAGTTGCCACCTCGGGTGCCCTTTTAGGAAGAGCTCTTTCCTCAAAGCATCAAGCCATTTCAGGCGCAAGACGACCAGGCATCCTAACTCGGGAACGAAAAAAAGGGGAAAAATAAGAGCCCCCCCCCCAAAAAACCTCAAGGCGTTAGTGGGGTGGGATACTGGGGAGAAGCGAAAAAGGCAAAGAAGAAAATAACATAGCAAGAGGAGCCAAGAAAACTTTCCATCCTGGATTCTCTACTTTTGATCCATGGACAGAGCCCAAGTCAGCCAAGTTACGGACAGAGTATAAGCAGTAAGTACTACTGGAAAGCTTAGCCGAACTTGCCGCGGTAGTCCCGAAAGATGGTGGAAAACGCCTGCTCAAAACAAAATAATTGACTTAATAGAAATGTAATAACTGACTTGAGTTGCTTCAGGTTGAAGTTTCAATGTGATATGTTGCACTCCATTTTATTTGTTTCTGTGTAACTCTAAATCGCTCTTATGCTGTCTCCCCCACCCTACGTTGTGTAGTGAAGCTTGAAAACGCAATCTGTTTGAGATAGCATTTCAGCACAAAATTCTAAATCGGCTCTAGGATTATAGGCATATGAGGGGAAATGCTCGAGGAGGAAAAATGCTTTCCCCCCCTTCTGAGCGAAACTATTTTTTCTTTGCAAAACAAAAAGCAAATCAACAGACGAATCAAAGGTTAGCCTAACATCCCTATTACTTAGCAAGGGTTTACAAACGGAAAAAATAGCAAATATATGCTGTTTTTAAAGGCTTGTTTAATAGTTTGAAAGTGGGGATACATTCTTAAGTACTTTTAGCTGGTGTTATATGTTTGCTACTTATTTCTTCAGACTTTATCCAGAATAAGATCAATCTTATTCAATCTTATAAACCAGAGAATTTATGCACAGAAGACAAATTCCTTGTGTGTCCAATCACACTTGGCCAATAAAAAATTCTATTCTATTCTATTGAAATGCGTTAGCTATCTAACTGGATGACTATATTGATTCATGAGTTATTGTATCTAAAATGCATTATCTCTTTTAAAGCTTAGGCTTTCTTATTAACACATTTGTTTGCCAAGTCCACGGCTTTTATAAATTGCATTCTTTCTCTAAAAGAGAAACTAGAACAGGTAAATAGTTCTGATAATAGTAAGGTTTATAAAGCCAAAGTTAAATGAACGACCAAGTTCTCTAAAAGATAATGTGTAGATACTTGTTAGCTGACGGTACCCCAAGCAGCATAGGAAGATGTTAAGAAATCAGGTGCGAAACTGTGCCAAGCAGCTGCTGTTATTTCTGCTTGAAGGGCTCTCCTAGTTAAATGTAGATGTAACTAATTGACACAGTGGATCTGGATGCTTCTGAAATGGTATTTCTTGTTTGTTTCTTTCTCCCTCTTTCTCCTTTTAGGTCCTTGCTCATTTTATTGTGACCTGCCTGTGGGAACGTTGTCTCCAACTCAAAGTAATATGGATCGGAGAAGTGAAAGTCCCTGCCTAAGGGATAGCCCAGAGAGAGGGAGCGGCAGCCCTGATGTCAAAGGTCCTCCCCCGGTGAAGGTGGCCAGGCTTGAACAGAATGGCAGCCCTATGGGAGCCAGAGGGAGGCTCAATGGTTCTGTCACCAAATCAGTGGGAGGTAACAAACCTAGCAGAACTAATGTATGCATAACAGTCTGGCGGCTGAGTTATAATAGCACAAGGTCTCAGGGTTCAGGTTGGCGTAGCTTGAGTGTCTTGGTGTAAGATTACGGAAAGAAAGTCAATGGCAGGCAGTTAATGCCCACTTTAACTGATGTCTCTCATCAGTAACCAATAGGCTCATTATGGTTAAATAAAGTGGCTTATGTAGAAAGTGGCATATCTTGGGCACTTTGCCATTTTATAACTGGAGTTAACTTCTTTATGATGCAGTAGAGAGTGCCTTCTTTTTCCTGGAATGCTTAAAGTTGTTAAAACACTTTGTCTTAACAGAACACATAAAAAATGTAGATCTTTTATTTAAGGGTACTTGTCATTATCTTCTAAATAGTTATATATCTACATTTGGACCAAAGTCAAAATATTTCGCCCGTATGTAATTTTTTATTTATTCTGAAATGGCTTGCATTAAATAAACTATATTAAAAGGGGCTCTTAATTTAGCCCCTAAAATTATCTATTTTTGTTAAATGCATTCTGTGCATTTCACAATTTTCATTATATTTCATTCTTTCTTAGAAGGATTTCAATATCTTTAAAAAGATTTTTATCTTTCTATAAAAAGGTCATTTCAAAATCCATTATAGGTTAATATCTTAGATTAACTTAATATCACAAAAGAGCGTACCGATTTTACTAATTAAGGTATGAGGAGAAATATAACCCTTTACCTTGTGTCTTACTTGTCACAGAAACTCAGAGGAAATTGATGTATTATTTCTTTTCTTAGTTTAATTCAGTTGAGATTTGTGAGATGTAGTTTAGGAGTTCAGGTGGCCTTCTAAATCTGTAATCTTAATCCATTTAGAAATAATAGTTTGGTATCACTAAGTAAAATATAATGCAAAATAAATATATAAGGCAAATCATTTTTTAATTTTCTTTTGAAAAACTATTTTGTGTGTATGGAGAATTATATATCTATTTTAACACTTATGTTATTTGGATATTATAATTACAGATACTTCATGTGTTCTATATAATTTTACACTTTTAAATAATGCCATTTCAATAATCAATATTTTAAAACCTTTACAACATGTTGTTACTTTAAATATTTCATTTTTGAATGTCATAGTTCCTTCATCTTTCACTTCAATCACTTTAGGTTTGGAGGTGGACATTATAACAAGGTCATCTTTGTGTGAAGTTTCTAAAGTAGAAAGAGATAATAATGGCAAACACATAGTTCTCTTAAATATAAAGCATGTTGTAATGCACATGACAGCATTTTTACCGTGCAGCAGTTTATTAAAAAATGGATGTCTTTACAAATATTGGGTTCTTCGATAAAAAAAGTACAGTATAGCACTATTGCACCCTTTTTAACAGTTCAACCATTTTGTGTGCATTCTTAGCTTTCCCTGTTCAGTAGAGATTAGTAATTGCTAAAGATTACTGAAAAGTTGTATTTTACCTGTCTGTCATTCTGTCTCCCTTGTCCTCCATTTTAGTTATTTATATATTCTTAGATAATTTAAATGGTTTTTTTCACTGGATAAAAAATATTCAATGGTTTCAGAGCTTTGATGAATGTATCAGGTTGTTTTTAGTATTCTTATCATTGTAATCTTAGAGATAAGAAAAATAAATAAGTTATTGAAAACTATGAAAGTAATAACAGTTATTGATTTGTTGCTTGATATACTTTTTGCAACTGTTTCAAAATGAGCCATGGAGGAGATTGGAACAAATTAAGAACATTTATTTTGAGGAAATGTTTGTAAGTTTGCATTGTTGCTTTCTGTTGATCTGTTAAATACATTATGGAATGAGAGGTTTTTAATTTTTAAAAAATATTAGGAGGGGTTTGCAAATCTTGCCTTACTACTACAGGACTTTGCCACAAAAATTCTCAATAAATGGTAATGATATCAAGTGTGACAAGAGACTGAATTTTATTCATTTTTTTGGTGAAGTCTTTCATTTCTCAGGGTCATCTTCTAAGAACCTATCTTTTCATACAATGCTAATTGTTTTAAATTAATAAACTATATTATAGTATTAACGTTCTGTTTCATGCAGGTTCTTGTAATTGTAGCACCTGCTTGCCAATTGAATGGAAGGCACTAAGAATAATTTCAAAAAAACATTCTTAATTCTATTACACTGAATACTAAGGCAATTAAATATTAAAATAGTTAAATTAGACCATTTTAGGAAGTGGGTGATAGATAAAATTGATGTAAAATTTATTTTAGATGTTGTAAAACTTTCTGTCTTATAAAATCTTCATGTTATTGTGCTTCAAAAGTTTACTTTGTAAAAATGATCAACAAATCTCTTCATAGAATTAAGCATAAATTATTGAAAAAGATTGCCTTGTTTCAAATAGTGCATTTTTATAGAATAAATTTATCCTTTTAATTACAATACAACCCAATATTTGTGAAGACATCCATTTTTAAAAATAAATTGCTACAAGCATATATGCTGCCATATGCATTACAACATGCTTAATCTGAATTTGATAGGAAAGCGGTTTAGAGAAAGGAGTAAACTAAAGAATCTTGCTACACTGAAATAATATTTGGTATGTAAAACAATAAAAAGATCTCTTGAGATTGTCCAAGTATAATTACTTAGTTTTAAATATAATACATAATTTAGGAAAATTACAAGTTCTTAAAATAGTACTGTAGTTTTTTTAAGGATCACCAGACTGTAATTATCTTATTTTTGTTGGGGAAAACAAAAAAGCCCATTGATACTTCCCATACGATTTTAAAGCACACTCTTTTCTTTATCCCTCCAATTATTATTTGTGCAGACCTAAGATTATAACATTAGTTATGTTAAGATGCATATCTCTGAACACAAACTTGTGGCATATCCTTTTTCAAATTTTTATTTTGAGATGTAGAGAAAAATTACAGAAAACTTTTGTTGCTAATGGCAGATCATGTGTTTTTGAGTTAACACTTCTTATCCTTTACAATATTAATTTCAGTAGAACTAGTCAAGATTAGCTGCTGCTTTTCTTTCTGCCTCCCCCTTCTTCTGGTATTCTAGCATTGCAATTCCTAGATGCTCTGTTTTAACCATTTATGTAATAAAACAGAAATGCTGTGATATGTTCATGATTGGCAGGATTTATAGTAAGTCTGTGGGAGAAAAAAGCAAATATCTCTTTAAAATACATATGACGCCTGGGAGAGAGGTTAAAGCAAGCAAGAGCTCTGGGGTGTTGACAGCTTTATATCCCTGCTGGGTAACATTCACTTACTAGAATTGGCGTCTTCTCTCAGTTACTAATTTGCTCCATAAGGATTTTAAAGAAAAGAAAAGGACGATTAATGGTGAGGAAACTCAGATTTCTAAAAATGCTGAATAAAATTATCTGTTCATGACTCGTCAGTTTTTATGTACATTTATTTTTATTAGTGTTTTAAAGCCTTAATAAGACTGTGATCACCATCTCATTAATTTAGAAATGAGGTCTGTAAAAATCACTAAGTCGCCTTAAAATTAAGTCTTTTATTTTGTTCCTAAGTTAAAAACAGAAAAATAGTATAACATGCCAACATCAGATCTAAGAAACAAAGTGCATAAATCTGAAGTTGACATGTTATACTATTTTCATACTTGATCCATTCAGTTTGTTTCTTGAGTTGTATTATAAGGCTGAAATGCACATATTATCAGGTCTTGTATATATTTTTAGACTGATTCAGAAAGTATAGGTTTTGCTTAAAGAGATATCTAGTGGGTGAAGGTTTGAATGAAAAGTAGTAATAGTTCTGTAGTTTCTCAATATATCTCAAAGTTAGTATATCATATAGTTCACATGTTCAATCAAATATGGTCTTTTTAACATAGATGATAAAATTATTGAAGGTCAGATCCAGTCACATTGATACTTATTAAATCAGTCCAGTGAATTCAATGACTTTACCATGATTAATTTAAATGCCATTCTTTTTAGTAGTTGTATTCTAAGGATATCTAGGCTGGAAGCCAGCCTATTTCTATTCAGTGTATGTATATATTTCTCAAACTGTCTTAGCAGGAAAATATAAAGCTCTGTTTTTAATTGTTAATAAAATAGCTAGAAGTCCAATGTAACATACAATTGAAAAATATATCCCATTGAAGTAAATGCACATTAGGTTTTGGCCTTAAACTTCAGATCAGGACCTCAAGCTTATACAGTTTACTTAACAATGAATTCAGTGTTGCATAGTCCCAAATAGGATTTCAGTTTTTGTTTTAAGACCTAGCATGTCATTGTTAAAATCTTTATGTTTCAAAGATTAATGCTGTATCTAATAGAACTGGGCATAGGGGGTTTGTTATTATCTTTTATTACGGTTGCAAGGGTCATAAGGGAAAAATCACAATTAGCTTTTCGTTGAAACATTAAGATGGAATTATAGTAATGAGGATGTTCTAATGTGTTAATGGAATAGTATTGATGACAATTGTTAATATACTTTTCTCGCAAATAAAGTTGCTTTTGCAACTGAGTGGCAATAACACTATAGTGCTGAAGCTTTCCGTTTTTCTCCTGTTGGTATTGTTTATATGTGTAGCAAGTACTGTATAATGCAATAGAAAAGTAATCTAGTTTTAGCCATTGTAACAGATTTTTATTATTGCTAGATTTTGGAATATATGTGGTTTATATAAACCTGAAATGGTAGTGCTTTGTAAACATAGTATCAATTTAAAATATTGTAAAACCTGTTTATTTTACAGTGTTAATAGTCAAAATTAAAATCTTCAAAATAATTGGGAAATAATAAACTCTTTAGTAAGTTAGAAATTGAATATTTTAAGAAATGAGAATTGATAATTTAATTGATCATTGAGATTTGCTTTTGGAGTCAACTATCTCAACATATTTTGTCTTCTCATAAGAATACAGCTCTTTTGTTGGTTTCAGAATTTGGTCTTTTAGTTTCAAGATTATGCAGTTCTGTATTTTGAATGAGCATACTGTATAATCCCAATAAAGAACCTGAGTTTGGTGTTTTACATAATTTTGGAACACATCTTCTGAAATACTTTACATAAAGTCATAACTTTGATGGATTTCAAACATCCATCAATATGAGTTTTAATCCTATTTGTTTATTTGCTTCAAAGACAAAAAGATTAGCTTGATGAAGAAGAGAATGGCCGATGCCATTATGAAAACTAATAACAAAGTCAATGTAGTGAAGGAAAAAACAAGGAATCCAGTCTCACCTCTAAAAGTAGATGTGAGAATGCATTCTGAATAGAATACAGTTTTATATAGAATGTAAGTACTGTAGTTGTTTAGAAATCATGACTTCATTGGGAAAAAGTATACTCAGAACATTATAGATATATAGTATTTAAACTTGTGATACTATTCTTTCTTTCTTTCTTTCTTTCTTTCTTTCTTTCTTTCTTTCTCACAATTATTTCATTGGGGATTGAGCATAATTGATAGAGTTCTTTTAAACTGTGTGAAGAAGGAAAATATGTTCTTATGTATGTACTTGGAAGTAAGTTCCATTAAAGTAATAAGATTTGCCATAGTAATTTGTTTCCATTCAATCCCTCTTCTTGCATTTAAGTACTTGGTAGGATGTTGGACTGATTTGTTCCCTAGTGAAGTACATGCAGTTAGACTTGTTACAGATGAAAACTTTGTCCTTCAGTCTTGCAGAAAGGCACACATTTAAGACAATTACTTTTTAAAATCATAGCTATGAGAGTTTATTTGCAGAAAACCTGTTACGTAGATGTAAAACCTGTTACGTAGATACAATATATGCATTTCTCTATAATGTATATGTCTAATGTAATATTTAACTTGGATAAATATGGATATATTAGTATCAGTATAAGACATATGTTTCAGTAGTGCAAATTCCTTGAACTGAAATTGAAATAATGTCAGCTGAAAGTTAAGAGGAGGGAAAATAGTCTAGGAAATTGTATTATTTAGTCAATCTTGTTAATTTATGTGACGAAGTTCAGAGACAGGGAAGTGTTGTTTTAAAAGCAAAATCAAGGCTGGCTGGGTGACTTTAGGCCTGTCACTCTGTCAGTTCAACTCGCCTCACAGGGTTGTTGTTGTGGTGAAAATAGAAGGAGGAAGGAGTATTGGTATGTTGGCCTTGAGTTATTTATACAAATAATAAAGGTGGAATAGAAATAATAAAACAAACAAATAAATATTCTGAGTTAATAATGAATTAATTTATTATTTCCAAAGCTAAAAATAAAAATGGAATTATTTGAAAAAAATAAAATAAAATAATATCTTTTCTGGATTGTAATATAATAAATAACCCAGGTTAATAAATATGCAATATAATAACTTTAATAAATAAGTAAGGGTATAAAAATACATGAGTAAATTATTGTTTAATAATAAATAATGAATAGTTATAATTAGCAATGCTTTTTTGAAAAAACATGCTACAGTTGGGAATACCTGTAAATTAAGACTTGGAAAATTTTACTCTTATATGTGAGTAGGTAGTTCATTCAATGTTGTTCAACATCACTTAATTACATGTAAAATAACATTAGCTGACTTAAAGTTGATAGAGTTATTTGTTGGGGAAAGGCTGGTAATTGTTTTGTAGTTCTATATATTAAACCTCAACATCTTCTGCTATTAAAACTAAGTGTGTTGTTTGAAAATCCTTATTAGGTTTCTGGTACAACTCTTGTATATATGTTTGAGTGAAAGAAGAATTGAAAGCATTATCTTTCTGGAGAATATTGACTTTCAACCATAGTGTCTGTTTCAAAATGTAACTCTTTTTTTTCCTTCTGAGATAATGATGAATCAATCTTATTTTAATTGGTTCCTACTGTATAAACTCCACAGAAACAGATGCACTTTCATACGAAGATATTCTATAAGTGAAACTCTGTTTTAAGACCCAAAGCCACAACTGACAAACATTTGAGAAGCTGATGATTTCAGAGAAATATATTTAATTATCTTTGCCATGCTGAATTTTCCCACCATATTTAAGTTAAGCATTCATCATAGAGTGTTAAATATTTATCATATATTATATATATGAATAACCTTTAGTTATTTGGAACTACTTAAAACACATAAAAATAGATCACTGATGTGCATGTTCTCCAAAAAGATTACTATTAATGATGTTATCATTAAGAAAGTAGGTGTTTCTTTGTTTTTACTGTATTAATAATACATTTTTTTCCAAACAATATAATTATTTGAAATTAGGGAGAAATAATATATCATTTAAAAGTAACTTTAATTAAATTGGAAAAATATTTTTACAATCAATTCTCCTTTTTCTATATTAAATGCATATAGAAATATATGCATATTTTTGGTGTGTTATAATTTCTAATACTTAAAATAAAGTTAATAAATATACACATGCAAATACTTTGCAAACTTGATTTCTGCAAATCTAAGTAGTTTAGATAAGTAATGTGTAATTATTATCTAATTATATGTATATATTTCCTGCAACAACTGAAAATGTAGCATTAGGGTATTTGATAACAGTGTATTCAAGCATTTTGAAATGCTTTATCATATGAAAAATCTAGCTTAAATTGTTTCATCTGTTAATATATGTGACTGATAAACTTGAGCTCCAGGATAAATTCTGAAAAATGTAAAGTGGGAATGTATTTAGTATAATTTAAAGAAATTAGGTACGCTTAAATTTATGGGATTTAAATATTTCATATTGCACTTAATAACTTGGTTTTTGACAAAATTTATATCTTTTATGTGATTATTGTGAAAATGTCACAACCATAAGTTTCGCTATAAATAAATGGTATTCTATTTTTTTATACTTCGTAAATTATTTTCTAAATATATTCTATTCTGGAGTCCTTTTTTAAAATTTAAGTTCTTTAACTGCTCATTTAACTGCTCTTTAACAGAAGAACAAATAGAAATTTAACAAAGACTGTCTCACCATAATGTAAAGACCTCAGTGAAAATCTGTACACTGTAAAAACAACAATTTCATATAAGTTATTTCACCAGCGATGTATTATGAAATGACTCCATGCTTTTGATAATTAGCCTGTAAATCACATATCTGCTTTATGTTTTCTTTGTATATGTATTTTTAAAACTATTTTTGATAAAAGTAGAATACAGATAGTTTTGATTAATCCAGTCATCGTATAGGAAACATTGAATATACCATGAAACAAATGAATGTAGCCATGTTGAATGATGTAGAAGTCACTGAAAAAAAATGCAGTAAACATAGAAATACAGTACTGCTTGTGATCAGGAAGGATTGCTTATATGCCTCAATAAAATGGGAATTAAGACTTTTTTAGCTCTAAAGTATTGAAGCATGTTGTATTGTTAGAAATTAACTGTCTTGAACGGAAGTTTATTTGCTAACAACAGGGACCGTATTTTGTTCATACCATAGGAATTTGCCGAGTTCTTGTTCTTCCTTTGCCACAATGACAAATTTACTACAGACAGTTCCCTAACTGTCTATGGAGTAGAGTGTCGAAAGAGAAGATATAAATTGATTTACAAATAAGGGCGGCATATAAATCGAACAAAATAAACAATAAACAAATAGTTTCCAATCATTTAGTGAACAGAAATGACTACTGTTCCATGGCTTGCTTTTTTATGTGATTTGCAGGTGACAGTTTGAGCTTTCATTAGAACATGTTCTAATATATCCATACTGATTCCTAATGGTAATAAGACTGTAATCTCCATCTGATAATTTTTGTATCTGAGCACAGATTAAATTAATTTAAAAGTTAAACATATAGTGCCTTTTATCTTAGTATTGCCAATATTTCTACAAATGGTGTTCGCCAAGCTTGCTAGATCCCCTGAGTTTTTAAAAATGAAATAACTATCAGCTACAGCCAAGTGTTTTGAAAGTATACTCATCTGCCCTGTAAAGACCCAAACTAAACAGAGACAATAGGCTTTTATTTTGTTGAAGGGAATGGCAGATAGGTGTTTGCCAAATAACTATTTTGAAACAGAAGATGTCCTCAGTGTTACCATTTTATGAACGGACAACTCCTATAGCTATTTTGAGGAGGCATCCAGAACATAATTTCAAAAATTGGTCAGCTCCTTAAAATGCTTGGGGACTCGTGTCTTAATTTATGATTCTTTCTTTTGCATTCATTGTGCATGGAAAGTAGAATGTCAGCCACTTTGTCATACTTAAAGCAGTATAACATTTTCTGGCATCTTCCCCAACTTTTTATTTGCTGCTTATACTTATTCCTTTTGAAATTATTGTTTTATATTTTTTGCTCTCCTATTCATGTATTCATCCATATGAAAGTATATCCATGTACAATTTAAATTGCTTGCATGGACAACATATAATATTGTTGGAAGTGCAAATTGACCAATCTGTGCAAACTAATAATGGAATACAATTTATGCAATTCTGTGTTACTATGAAAAGAAATTTGATTCCAAATAAATTTGCTTAGGATTATAGCCAAAGCTAGTACCTTTGAAGTCTATGAGTGAATAAATGGAAATACATTGTATTATGCCAAAATGAAATATTTCAATTCTAAAAAAGATCCTTGTGCAAATTTTTTATACTATGGCATTTGCCCTTCATTTTAACTAAATAGATTCATTGATTGCTTAATTGCTTAATGCATTGTAAGCCACCCTGAGTCTCTGGAGAAGGGCGGCATATATAAATTGAACTAATAAATAAATAAATAATAAAATAAATTGATAAATAAAGCTTATTTTCAGTCATTTCATCATTAGCTATTTATTATATGAGGCAAAGCTGGGCTTGAGATTTATATATTCTGGAATTTAATATTACAATTTAGAAGACAATAGATCTTTGAGAGTTTTATTATTAGTTGATTACTATGACACAACAAAATAACACCCTAGCTGTAGGCCTAGTATTTACTAGACTAAATATAGATTTAGGTCCTAAAATTCATACACCGCCTAGATGCTATATTTGACAATAGCTCCTAGGTAGAAATTTAGTCAGTATAAATATTTTGGATTAGGTTTTTGTATTTAGATATATTTTTTTTATAATTGCTGGTTTTATATCCTGTGAATAACCTATGTAATATGTTCATTTTATGTCACAACTTAATACGCTTATTTCTAAGTTTTGATATTTTATATGGTATTTGCTAAAGGAATAAAATTTTCATTTCTCGGTTATGCATTACAATGCAGTAAAAGGTGCCTTTCATAATGCATTTTCCCAATTTACAAATAACTTTTTTTTACTGTAATCCTTGCATATGAGCTGAATACCATGATAGATGTCTCCTTAAATATTATAGTAAAAGAAAATGACTTGTATTTTGAGGCTGTCGATAGTTTATGTTGTTTTGGACCAATTTCCCAAGCAGTGATAGAAAACAGATTACAATAACAATTATATAGTCAGAAGATGCAATATCCATTTCTGCTTTAATTGAGTGAAAGAATAATAAAAACATCACTAAGAAAAATGAGATGGATCTGTCACATTACCAATTTTTAGACCTTGAGAAAATGCAGAGAAACTGAAGTAGGTTTACTTTACCTCATCTTGTTAACTAAAATTTTATTTATAGTAGAAAATATGTTACTTGCATTCACAGATGTGGACAAGGTTTTAGGAATTGCTGTTTTTCAGATGTTAAAGTAGAGTGAAATATTCAGGTTTGTGCTGAACTGAGACGCTTCCTATTGTCTGTAGTTTTGTTTTTTTCTTTGTTCTTTGCAATTGGAGCATTCACAGCCATTTTATAAAAATGGATACAAAACTTCATTATGTTCCTAAACTATATTTCTGGTTTGATTCTCAACTTTTCTTTCATGACTGAAATATTCACATTAATGAAATGGACTTCCATACTTCAACTTTTCTCTCTGTAGATTCCTAACTTCCTGTAAGTCCCTGGAAATTTAGCTATGCTATGTGAGGAAATCTTAGGAGTAATCAGAAATTTTACGTGCATATGTAGAGGGAAGTTAGGAAATATGCCCTCAGCTACATGAACAGAGGAATAACAAAAATTTAAACTAATACACTAAATAGATCTTTTCCAGCTATTTGGATTAATTTTTGCAGCCACATTGTATGGTTTACCTCCCTCTACTGAAAAGTTTATGTCTGAAAACAATTATTTGAGTTAGACAGTCAAAATGTTCCCAATAATATGCCGTTGCTACTACTGAATCTGAGCTCAGTATGTCTGGAAGAGATTTCAGTTGAAAGAAAAGAATACAGTATGGTAATAAAAGTTGATAGTATATGCATTAATAAAAGCAATAAATTAATAAAATAAATGATAAATATTGATGCAATAATGTTACATACAATAACATTACAATAATAATGTCCCTTCCAAACTTTGGGCATACAGTACTGAATACTTTTTTGAGAATGAACTTATGTAATATGTGCATTTTCTAAAAAGCCTTTTCTATTCTTTATAAAAGTCCATTGCAGTACAAGGCTATAATGGCGTTTCCCCAATGAATGACTTTGGAATCTACTCAAATGCAATCAGTGAATAGAAATAGTACCTTTCAAACTTGTAATGAACATGAAAGATAGGGAGATTTAAATGAATGACCACACATACAAGAAGTGGCATACCTGTATATGAACAAAGGCCTGTCATTTTAGTTTTCGACATTGATGAACCACATAGTCCCCAGAAATACCATGAGAGAATAGCATATTATTTAATATTGATATGTTTGTTGTCTCAGATACAGGAGACAATTTATAAACATCACAGGAAGTAAATGTACTTATATGGAAGAAATATGTATGTGTACAGAGTCAGTGGCATGTTAGTTAAATCTGATGTTACATGGAATATCTGCAGAATGGGTTAAATTTAATGATAATATAAACATTTGCTGCTTCGGTAATGACAGTTAACTTTTTCTTTCTCCATTCTGCACTCATTGTGCCCTCTAGTTTGCTGAAGAGTATTCACCAACCATGGAGAAGAAGATTGAGAGGGCTAGAGAGTACATCAGCCAAAAGATTGTTGAATACAAGTTAATAGTGTAATAGACTTCTTGCTAAGAAGACATGTAAAAGCTTATGGTTTACTTAGTTAAAAACAATTTTCAGAATATAACTTCTCTCATAATCTATAATCTTTTGAAGTCAGGTCATATAAGGAGAATAATAAATATAAATTACTGAACAAAGGTGGTCTATGCAACTAGCCTAGTTATTTTATGCAACTATTGGTGTACTAGATTGATGGTTCAGATCCTAAGGCAAAAAAAAAAGTGCACAGTGATCAAAGTTGTAGTTAATTTGAAATTTGTAGACCTGCTTAAGGTTTTTTAAAAATGAAAATTAACAAGCAACATGTTTACAAATATTAAGGGAGATTAAAGTACCTTAAGTACCTTAAGTAACGTTTAAGCAAAATGTTATGCTGAAACATTTTGACTTTTTTTTTTAAGGCAGAAGATTTCATGCTTCCTAGGCAAGAACATAGAAATCTAATTTTTTGAGCTGGTACATTTTGAAAACATAAAATACTTTTTCATATACAATTATTGTATATTTTTACTAAGCATTCTTTGGCATAATCAATATATAATGTCTACCAAATTCTGAGTGGGCACAATGAGTGCAGAATGGAGAAAGAAAAAGTTAACTGTCATTACCGAAGCAGCAAATGTTTATATATATCATTAAATTTAACCCATTCTGCAGATATTCCATGTAACATCAGATTTAACTAACATGCCACTGATGGCTGCTGAAGAATTGAAAGAAGTTTATCTTCAAAACAGGGCTTCGTTTCTAAGTACCAGGATTGTTTATTTTTTTCCTTCCTTCCTCAAATATAATCTAGCTGAATTCTCTGGAGACAATCATCGGTTTAGAACAATAATGTGAGAAAAGAAGAGATAGTAAAGCTACAGCTCAAGCTAGAACAACTCAAATAGCAAGGAAAAGTGATTAATATATGGGACATACTAATACAGGAATCCCCAACCTCTGAGCAGCCGCCTGCTATCAGGCCATGGCCTGTTGGGAACTGTGCTGCTGAAGCAGTGGGCGAGCATATGACACTTCATTTGCGCATGCATGGGATTTAGGTTGCATGTGTGAAACTGTTCCCCTCATGCTGAAACTGCCGAAATTGCCACCGCCGCCAGACTGACGGTTGGGGACGCCTGTACTAATAGGGTTTGTACTAGACTACAGGTACTGCAGTCCTTGACTTACTGCCATAATTGAACCTGAAATTTTAGTTGTAAATTGTTGCAGTCATAAACTGAATCACCATGTGACTGGGCTTGATTTTGCAAATATTTGTATGACATTGTAAGTGACTTACTGAAGTTGTTAAATGAATTACGTGGGGACAAGTCCAAATCCAGTTTATGTAATGGGCGTTTTTCTTGCTGGAAAACAGCAAGAAAATGTAAAATGACACCTCAAGATGCTGATACCAGTTATAAATGTGAGCCAGTTGCCAAATGCCCCAAATACAATTGTATGACTTGTGAGGTGGGAAAAACAGCAGTCATAACTTTGAGGATGAATAACTTTTTTTAGTCTGTCATAACTTTGAACAGTTGTTAAGTAGCCTGTTGTAAGTTGAGGACTATCTTTAGTGGCAAATGTGTTGCATTTCCTAATTTGGAAGTAGTGGCACTAAATCAGAATAAGGAAAGGAACTGGAACAAATCTTAGGTTTTGGACACAATTAAGTTATGAATGACTAAGCTTTTGTTTGGCTTTATATCTATTTTACCCATGAATGTTCTCCCCATCTCCCTCTGGCTCCAGTGGCATTTCTTGATCATGACTTGTGTTTTCATCAGATTCTACTCAGTGGTGGGCTACAACTGGTTTAACAACTGGTTTGGTGAGTGCATGCTTTGTGCGTGTGTGTAATACAGCAATTTGAAACTCAGCTGCTTACCTACTAAGGCAGCCCCAGTAAGTAGAACAGTGGAGGTGTGGAAATCAGCTGTGCCGTGCGAATCAGCTGAGCCAGAAAGAAGGATAGGATAGGACAGGATAGGGCGGGGTTGGGTGGGTGGGGCCAGCTGATCGTCAGAACTAGCGGTTCACTCGAACTGGTCTGAACCGGCTAAATCCCACCCCTAATTCTACTTTTGGATTCTATAAAAAAAGCAGTAAAGTGGATCATTTGATTAAATATAGTGAAGTATGCAAAGTATTTATAAGAATTATAATGAACTGTATGGATTCCAATTAATTATAAATCAAGATCTTCTCTTGAGATCCTTTGCCTTTTTTCCTTTCTACCCCCCCCTAAACAAACAACAGATTGTTAGATAAGAATAGATTATTCTTGCAATAAGTATGCATTGATTGTTTGCAAAGGTTTTCTTGAAGTCTGATGGAAGGGCACCTATGGCTGGAAAGCTTTAGTAGTTTACCCGGGCTGAAACAATTAAAAGTTTGTTTCAACTCAAATTAAACAAAAACACTTCCTTATGGCTACATAAGACATTCATTTTTATATGTGCTATTATTTAAAGCAGCTTTACTGGCTAATGGAGATCAATTAACTGATACAAATAGTAATGGGCAACCAGAAGGCTGATGACAGCCAAGTAAATAAAGAGCTCCAAGCTATTCTGTAGTGGATGGTTGCTCCCATCTCTATATCCATCACTAACAATGAAATAAAAATGGCAATGAACAATCTAGGGTGCCAGGAGTAAGCTGCCTTCTGTGGCAAACTGAGAGTTGCATGGAGGAACCCGGATGCGGTAAAGTCAGCAGTGTTGTACAGTGGGGATTTTCCTTTTTTCTTTGCTATTCAAAACCCTGTTAGGGCTTATGCTACAATTTTCAAGGATTTCCTGATGTAAAATAGCAGTTTTCTGTAATCACAGTTGGATGGGGCTCTGGGGATTACAAAAATAATTTCAAGGACTAAATGCAGCCCCAGGGTTGCAATAGGTTTGCCCTTCGTTTAAGATGTATGTCAGGAGCAAACTGTTTTTAATAAGACTTTAAATTTGGGTATTTATACTGAGAGGCAAGGAGCTTTTACTTTGATAACAATGTCATAGGGTAATTAAGACATATATTGCTATGTCATTCTTTCTATTTATAATGACTATTGTCAATATTTGCCTGAAATAAAAATTAATTTTAAAATTGTAATCATGAGCATTAAGGAGATTTAATAACAAATCATTTCATATAAATATTATAGAAAATATATGAATACTAATATTTATAGTAAATGTACTATGTAGGGAATGTTCTTTAAATTTAGCAGATTTTTCAGGTTTTATAAACTAATTTTAAACAAACACATGACAAGTTTTCCCCAGGATTTTCCTTATGTTGTCAAATGTGGCAGCCAGTCTGCTCTCACATGATAGCAATGCCATTTGGTACCTGAAGCAGCCCCCCTCCCCACTTCATTAATCCAGAACTTGCTGTCTGCCATCTTAGCTCTTGCTGCTTTGCTGCACAGCCACATACAACAATGCCACACAAATATGTTCCCATTAGCTACTGCTGGTGCCTGAACTGCTTCTGCCCAGAGCAGCTGCATTTACAGTAGTGGCCAAAATTGAGGAAACCTTTTGGGAAAAGTGTATTTTTTGAGGTTTGATGGCTAATAACACCACTTTTTTTGGGAATTTCAAGATAATCATATTCCACTGCTGGAATGGCCTGAAAATAGCCCAGACCTTAACCCAATTGAAAATCTATGGTGCCGACTAAAGAAACTTGTTAGTCAGAAGCGACTCAGCAATAAAACCAGTTAAACCAAACATTCTTGGTTTCACATTATAACAGCTGCAGAACTAAAAGGCTTGGTTCACTCCATGGGAAGACATTATAAGGCTGTAATTCATGCTAAAGGTTACCCAACTAAGTATTAACTGACATGATAATTTTTGTATATCTTGGTTTTTCTACATGTTTCACTTTTCTTCTTTATACTGTAACTGCTATTCTAATAGCGAATCCTTCATAAAAGTTATTGCAATACATTCTTGATTAAATTATCTTTACATTGATATATACTTTTATGGTACTACTAAAAAAAGTGGTGTTATTAGCTAGTTTTAGAAAATACGCTTTTCCCAAAAGATTTCCACAATTTTGGCCATTACTGTAGGTCCCTGCGCAGATTGAAATGGAGGTGTTTTCTTCTATGTATGTCTCAGAACTTCTGAAATTGAGGTGGTAGCCTAGGTGACCAGTAGAAGCTTGGCAAGTCATAAACTGTTTCCTTGATAAAGTGTGGTAAAAATTGTGTCAGGAGAGGAGAGAAAATGCTATTTTAAATGGGCAAAACTATAACTTCGTGCTCCCTCAGCAGCGGACAGTGTCATGAAAATATGTGATTGAAAAAAGGTTCATGTTTAAAGGATGTGAGGATGAGCCCATAGTGTGTCAGTTGTGGAAGAACAAAAAGAGTACTTGTGAGGGTGCAGGTGGCCCTTGTTATTTGCAGTGTCTGGGTTCTAACGTAAAGCCACTGATAATGGCTTTAGCCATCTGGCTCTCGGCGGAATGGGTGGCAAATAAATAGAATAGAATAGAATAGAATAGAATAGAATAGAATAGAATAGAATAGAATAGAATAGAATAGAATAGAATAGAATAGAATAGAATAGAATAAAATAAAATATAAAACAAAAAAAAAAACCAAAACAAAACAAAATGCAAATAGTTTGACAGTATACTTAAGAGGCTCCTTCACTGGGTAAATAGCTATGCACAGTGAAAAGACCATCACAAGTCATTTGGGTGACTCTCATCACTATGCAAGCAAGTTGCCCCAAAGAAGAGGACTCAGAAACTAAAAGGAAGCCACATAGAATCTCACTATCTCACTATCAGGCTGTCTCATCAGATCCACAGTGTCCAAGTGGATCCTTCAAAATGTACTTTCTGCATGAGTGAAAGTATTTTGCTCATGTGTAAAGTAACAAGGGGGTGTGATGGCTCAGCGGTTAAAGATGCCAAGCTTATCAGCTGGAAATCATGTGCAAAGTGCGTGTGCAAAGCGAACCAGTGGTAACACCGGTTGAAACCCACCACTGATGTGTTTATGTATTTACATACATACATACATACACACACACACACACACACACACACACACACACACACACTAGTGGTGGGTTGCTCCCGGTTTGGCCCAGTTCTACCGAATAGGTAGTAACTTTAGGAAGTAGTTCTTCAAACCGGTAGTAACGGTAGCCAGGCCACGTCCCCAAACCGGTTTCCCGGTGCTGCTTGCTCACCCACCCGAAGCTGACCGGAGCAAAGAAGCCTCTCAGCCGCCTGGCCGCAGCATGCCGAAAAGTCCTTCAGCTGGTGAGAAGAAAGTTGCGCATGCATGAATATGGCGGCAGCGACCGGAGGTCTTTCCAGCACTGTGTGCCAGTGGCTGGGTGGAAAAGAAGCCTCTTGGCTTCCAAGTTCAGCAGCAGGCTCAGTCCCTTCACATAGGGTCACTTTTCTCCGTGCCCAAGAAAGATCAAAAGGCGCGGAGCAGCCTTTAATGACAAAGTCACCTAGACGAGGTAAAAGAAAACAAACCACTGAGTGAAGGAGCCCACCAAAGCTGTTGGCATTGCAGCCACCCCCCTCCTTGCAGCTTGGAGCTCCAAGCGAAAGAAGTCCTCGGCTGTTGCAAAGAAGCGGTAACTCTGGGTGCGCCATGCCCGCTTCTTTCTCTTTGACAGCCGCTTTGCAAACAAGGTGCAAAGCGGCTCTCAAAGAGAATGAAACGGGCGTGGTGCACCCAGAGCTGCCGCTTCTTCGCAACAGCCAAGGACAGAAGAGTTTGCTCAGGAGCGACGCCAGCAAGAAAGGCGGCTGGGTCGGAGGGAGGCGTAGCTCGAGCTTTCTGGGATGGGTAAACAAGTGTGGGGAGGCGAAGGGGAGTGGACTTGGCCTTCCGTGTGTTGCACCCCCCTCCCAGCCTTCGCCCGCGCCTCTGTGCCACCAGCATCTCCTGAAGCTGCTGCCGTTGGAACCGTGATAAGGACTGGGGCAGCCCGGTAGCAGCCATGAGCTGTGATTTCCTCTAAGTGCTGTGGGCGGCAGAGGGAAACAGGTGCTTCTCTCTGTGAGACTTGGAGGAAAGTGCAGCTCATGGCTGCTAAAGCACCTCAATCAGCTACAGCCCAGATGAGCTGAGGAACTGTGGGGAGCCTCCTGTGTGTTGCATCCCCCTCCCAGCCTTCACCTGCACCTCCGTGCTGCCAGCGTCTCCCGAAGCTGTCGCCGTTGGAGCCGCGACAGGGATGGGGGCAGCCCAATAAGCTGGATGCCCAAAAATGGTGCGGAGGTGCGGGGGGAAGGCTGGGAGGGGGTGCAACATGCAGAAGGCTCCCCGCAGTTCCTTGGCTCATCTGGGCTGCAGCTGAGTCCACTGCCCTGAACTGGCAGAGTGGGTTGCTCTGGCTGCAACCACGAGGAAGGCCCATCAGTGGCGAGAAGGGGCACTTTTTGGCCAGGAAGGGCAACGGAGGGAAAGCTGACACGACCACCGCCACCCCACATATCCCAACCTCGATATGGGGACGGAGTGTCAAAAAAAATGTTTCAAAAAGTCCCAAAAATTTTAGCCATCTTTTCGGTGGGCGTAGCTTGGTGGGGTCATGTGACTGAGTGCGTGAGTGATGTCACGTTGGCCACACCCAATCAGTAATGCCCCCACCCCCACTGAACTGGTAGTAAAAATTTTTAGAACCCACCACTGACACACACACTCCCCTATCAGTTTGAAAGCATGCAAATGCGAGTAGATAAATAAGCACCATTTTGGTGGGAAGGTAACAGCATTCCTTGTGCCTCAGCATAAAGTCATTCTGGCCACATGACTATGGAAAGGGTCTTCAGACAACTCTAGCTCCTCAGTAATGGAGATGAGCAGCACCCCCTACAGTAAGACACAACTAGACAGGGAAACCTACTTTTAACTTTATATGTATGTACATAAACTGTATGTATATATGTGGGTGTGTATGTCTGTGTCAAATAAAGATTGTAACGAATACTCTAAAAGGCCAGTGTTGGTGCACAAAAATTGATTAAAAGAACCAATTTATTCCTAGTTTACAGATGGGAAATACTGAAGCCAAGAGATAAACAATTAGAATAACATAGTTGGCAGGATATTTTTTAACTTTCCATTTTATTTTCTCTTTATTGGATGTGTGGGAATCTAAAACTTTGTATATGTATGGCAGAACATCCAAGTTACCAATAGATTTTAAATTGTCTTCAGCTTACTCCCAGGATATGAGAATATACCTAATAAATCAGAAAGGTTTGTTGTTTCTGGTGAAGGCTGTACTTCTGCTATCCATGCAATGACATTTATGTTAAGCATAATTCTAAAATTTAGAAACAAATAATTTTCCAAATTGCAGCTGAGATATTTGTTAGGTATTACAAAGACTCTGACTCCAGCATCCTAGGACATAATTTAAAACATATTTATAATGTTTTATAAATATAAATTTTGACTCTAGGCCCGTGATGGCGAACCTATAGCACGCATGCCGGAAGTGGCATGCAGAGCCATGTCGCCTGGCATGCATGGCATTGCCCAGTCCTCCTGCAAGTTTCTGGTGTACACATGCGCAGCAGCCAGGTAGTCTTCTGGTTACTGGCGCGCATATGCATGCGCCGATCAGCTGGCCTTCATGCATGCGGCACTGCCAGAAACCAGAAGATCAGCTGGCGAGCTGATCGTTGTGCATGCATGTGTGCCAGTTACCAGACGACCAGCTGGCCAGTGTGCATGCATATGTCAGAAACCAGAATCTCATTTCCTGGCGCATGCATGCCCACTGGGCAACTCCTCTTAGCATGTGTGTGCACTGGCCATGCCATTGTCGCTTGCATGCAGCCCCGGGACATCCACCCCCTTGCCAGCCAGGAGTGCTACCGCCAGTCGCTCCCCTGCACCTGCCTGCCTGCCTACCTGGCCGCTGCTATCAGGAAAGCCCCCCCCCCCCGCAAAGCTGTGCTACCTGGTATCCACATTGGAGGCCGTTCGTGCTGGCAAAGGGCTGCTGCCTCTTTGCCAGCACCGCTGCCTTCTTGCAGAGGCAGCAGCAGCTGCTCCTCCTCCTCTTCCACCTCCTGCCAGGCTCACTGTCAAACCTTGGGGTTTGTCTTACCGGGGGGAAGAAAGGTCCTGGTGGTGGTGGGAACATCCATGGTGCCAGTGACTGCAGCCATGCTCTGGAGAAGCCCTGTTGGAGCGCCGATCAACTGTGTCCATGGCAGCGGCCAGTGCAAGAGAAGCAGGACGCCCAACACTCAGCTGTGCATCCGAGATGCCTGATGCTCAGCTGTGCAGCCCCGTGGAGTCAGTTGGGCATTTTCCGACATGGCCTGTGGGGTGGGGCGCATGGCTTGCCTACATAACTGCACTGTGAGGCGGCTGCTGCTGTGGTGGCAACGCAAGCAGGCAGGCACAGGGGACCGTCTGGCCGGAAGTAGCCACCTGCCATGTTGTGGATTCCAGATTGGTTCAGGAGGCTTTCCAGGCCCAAAATGGGGTTCAGGGGGTACGGATGCTCGGTGGGGCTGTGGTGCATGTGCGGGGCACACACACATGCGCAGGGCTGGGGTGCATGCGCAGGGGTGTGGGGGGGTTGTGCATGGATGTGCAGGGGATCGCATTGCATTATGGGTGCTGGCATGCGTGTGATGACAAAAAGGTTAGCCATCACTGCTCTAGGCATTCACAGTCCAAAAAATAAATCAAGAACTAATAAAATAGCATTACAATAAAGTCCCTAAAAATTACGATGGAACAGCCTAGCCTCAGTGTCTGGGGAAAAGGTTCTTCACGTTTTTTCCATAGGCCAACAGGGCTGCTCTTACTTTCTGACAGGTGCTACAACAGAGAAGACATGCTTCCTGGATCCCACTAGTTGGCACTATTTCAGAAACAAGACCTAGAGCATGTCTACCCTACCAGATTCGGTGCAATGGGCAGAAATAATTAGAGATGGGGGCCCCCTCAAACAACCACTAAAAATGCAATTTCTTTATATATATGCAAATTCTGTTTCATTAACTTTCATTGCTTTTTAATTCGATGGACATTTTACAAAGACTGTTTTTTAGCAATTCATTCTTTGAGTTCTTATAAGCCAGTGGTGAAATCTAAAATTTGTTACTATTGGTTCTGTGGGCATGGCTTGGTGGGGGGGTAATGTGACTGGGTGGGCATGGCCAATTTTTTTTTTACTTTTAAAACCATTTTTTCTACAACCTCCTAGGCGAAGAGGTTGTAAAAAAATGCTTTCAAAAGGCTCTGACGATCCCAGCTGAGTTGCCTGATCGACAGATACTTTTTTTCTTTTAAATGCCTCTGATGATCAGGCAACTCAGCTTGGATCGTCAGAGGCATTTAAAAGAAAAAAAGGGTTTTTTTTCTTTTAAAAGCCTTTGATGATCCCAGCTGAGCTGCGCGATCATCAAAGGCTCTTTTTTTATTTTTAAAAGCATTTTTTTGGCCGAAGAGGTTGTAGAAAAAATGCTTTTAAAAGTTAAAAAAAAACTCTGATGATTGTGCGGCTCAGCTGGGCATGGGGGGGGGGGCAGGGATTTTTGCTATCGGTTCTCCAAACCACCTGCCTCCATTGCTACCAGATCGGGCAATCCGGTCTGAACCGGGAGCATTTCACCCGTTATAAGCCCATGCTAGTGTCATCAGCAATAGCATCTAATTACTTTATCTTCTGTTGGCTTGCTTTGATTACTTTTAATTTTTATGAATCAGAGTTTTTTCCCATTGATTTGTGTCCAGAATATTGAACCTTTATTATAACTGCTTTATTTGAGCACTCTGGTTTAACTTCATCTAATATTCAATGATTTATTCTTGTAGTCCAAGGTATTTTCAATCCTTTACCAACACTGGTATTCCAAGGGATTGATATTTCTTAATTGGTCCTTCCTAATGGTCCAGTTTTAAGATATACATTTTACAATTCAGAATATCTTGACTTCACACATTACATTTTCCTAAAATGACCACTCTTTATTTCTATGTTTTGTTTTTTCTCCCTGTTCTTAGTACTTCAGAGTCATTGGCAAGTGCTTGGTCTTAGAAATGTACATTTATAAATAAATAAATAAATGTTGGTTGACATCTCTGCTCTTTAATATTTTGTCCAGATCTGTCATAATCCTTCTCCCAAGTAGGAAAAGCAAGTAGGAAATTTCATAGCTACAGTCACCTTTCCTGTACGTTTTTGAGCCTAGGAGGATAAAATGTGTTTCTACTTCAGCTGTTTTTCCATCTGTTTACATTTGTTGGCATGACTTGTTGACTTCATTGTAGGATTTTTGTTAATAATAAGCAGAACATGTTTTGCTCTTTTTTCCACACTTTTAACAAAATTCCTTAAATCTTCCATTCCCAGACATCAGGGAAGGGTGAAATCTAATTTTTTTCCTACCGGTTCTGTGGGCGTGGCTTGGTGGTCAGGTGACCTGGTGGGTGTGGCTAATAGTAATAAATAATAAAAATAATAAACAAAGTACACAAAACAATAAGAGGTACCAAAAACCAACTTTCACACTTTACACACACACAACACAACACAACACAACAGACTCACACATAATGTAAAAGCACCTGCACTTCACCCAAAATGGCCCCTGCAACAGGCAGGAACCTCACACAGCCACAAAAAGCTCAAAAACCAACTTTTACACTTTACACACACACAACACAACACAACACAACTGACTCACACACAATGTAAAAGCAGCTGCACTTCACCCAAAATGGCCCCTGCAACAATCAGGAACCTCACACAGCCACAAAAAGCTCAAAAACCAACTTTCACACTTCACACACACACACAACACAACACAACACAACTGATTCACATACAATGTAAAAGCAGCTGCACTTCATCCAAAATGGCCCCTGCAACAAGCAGGACCTCATGCAGCCACAAAAAAGCTCAAAAACCAATTTTCATACTTTACACACACACACACACACACACACACACACACACAAAACACAACACAACTGACTCACACACAATGTAAAAGCGGCTGCACTTCACCCAAAATGGCCCCTGCAACAAGCAGGAACCTCACACAGCCCAAAAAGCTCCAAAACCAACTTTCACACATTTTCCACACAAAATGCCACATACAGCTTTGTGAGATTTTGTGTGTTTGTGTAGTTAGAGTGAAACACTACACAAACACACACAATCTCAGAAAGCTGCAGAAATATTTTATTATTTTATTTTATTTTTTATTTATTTTTTTTGATAAAAGCAGGCAAATTTAAAACTTCCTTAACTTTAAATTGCTGTCTAAAAAAACCACAAAAAACTTCTTAAAACCCCCCAATTAGCTATATTTTTTAAAGCTCCCCCCAAAACCCCCAGTTACTTACCAAAGTTACTTACCAATCCAATCACCGATTGGATTGATTGCAGGCAGGCAGATTCAGTTGCTAGCTGATGCAATTGATTGCAGCAGCCGAAGCAAGGCAGGAAAAGCGAGTGAGCCCAAAGAAGCAGCAAGTGGGCAATTTTTGCTACCAGTTCTCCGAACTACCCGCCGCCATCACTACCGGATTGCCTGATCTGGTCCGAACTGGGAGCATTTCACCCCTGCATCAGGGTATCTGAGGATATTGATGCTTCTCCCAGCAATTTTAATTCCATCCTATTTATTCTAGATTAGCATTTTTAAATAAATATTATGTAGATAGATAGATAGATAGATAGATAGATAGATAGATAGATAGATAGATAGATGAAAGAAAGAAAAAGAAACAAAGACGGAAAGAAAGAAACGAGGTGACAGTATATAATGCTGGCATAATTTCCCAATTTGAACCAATAAATTACCCTATATAATATACAGTTTAAACTGTTGCTTTTTGATTATTATGCAAATCATTCAATAGGCAGATAAAGTAGTGCAATATTCTCTTTGTTTTTAAGGGCTATCCAGAGTTTGTGATGGTCTTTAAATAAAGTTAACATAAGCAATAGTGCAGATTTAAGTATCTGTTTGGAAGTCCCTTGCCTCCTCTAATAGTCTTTGGATATTAGCAATGGATCTTCTTTCTTCTGAATTTTACATGTGGCAGTTCTCACTCTATGTATTTTTGAAATTTGAATGACAAACTTATCTTACTGAGTTAAGTGCAGTTTAGTAGTTTGAACATTCCTTAGCACTTCCCTCTTTGATAGTGGAATATAATATGATCTTTTTTAATTTCTTGGCCATTGCTGTATCTCATATCTACTGTCAGCCTTTCAAGGCTGCCATAAAGAGGAGGAGATGAGGCTTGAACTTTTCCCTACTTATTCTTTTTGTAGATAGTGTTGCTTGGAGATGGGATGGGAGGGGGGAATTCCTGGGGTTGGAGGCAGGAGCTGAGAAGATTGAGCTGGAAGATGGCCAATAAGAAGTTGAGGTTTGGGGGAACGGAAGGGGAAGGTTTTGGGGTCAGAGGGTTAGTATTGGCTACGATGAAGTTGGGACCAGATCTGTCGTTCTCAATAAATGAAATATTTCAGCAAAGACTAATTGCTTGGGAGTGCAATTTATTTGAGATGACATCGGAACCTGACATCTACTTTCAACCTGCACTTAGCAATGTGATTGCATAATCTTGCTAGCTTTTAAACAATTCTAATATTTTCTGTAATATTTTCTCCTGCAGTTTAATTGTTAACAATACTTTCACAGCAAAGTGATCTTTACTTTATAGAATGTGTTTAATTCAGTGATCAAATGTTTGTCTGGATCTTTGATTTTGGGATTGTAGAAAGTGACCAAGCTAGCCTGAGGGTGGGGTCAAATACATAATCAGTTTGGAATTGCTAAACTTTTACAAAAAACCTACTGTAAGTCATGAATTCCATTGACTTTTATCTAGTGCCAATTTGTGTTGACCATTAGTAGATCAGATTCTTGTGTATAGGTAGCATGTAATAAACTTGAAGTGCTTTGAATTAAACTCCTGTTTGTGGATACTTGTGCCTGGCAAGGATCTTTTTATGCAATTCTTCCATAAACATCCTCTCTCTCTTCTGAATATCTTCTTTCTGCAGTAGATTGTTCTCTACCTTGACTTTTATCTTTCCCACCTCTGCATAAAAGTTTTCCTCGATTTCTGTAATTTCCTTAAATAACTCTTATTCTTCCTTTTCAACTGTTAATCTAGTTTGTATTGTTTATTTTAACTCTGACTCTTCTTGTTTTTTTCTGGAATTCTGCTCTTCATTGGGAAAAAATTGCTCTGTCTCCGTTGCCTTTTGTTTTCTGCCTTCAACATGTCAGCAGGCAGCCATTTCACCTACTTTTGTTTTTTGTATTTCATGATATCTTGTTTGGTTTATTTTTAACCATGTCATGAATTTCTGTAAAAGAGTTAGGCACTGTATTTAAAAAACTAAGTATTTGTTTCTTTTTTTTTTAGCTTAAGTTGGACATTTTCAAGGAGTTTGTGATCAGAGCTATAATCAGCACCAGATCTTTGGCAGCGTGGTGGTGATGATGGGGGACTGAAAACGTGTTCCATCCATGCTTACAGAATGCATAGTTTAATTTTGCTATAGTTCCTCTGATAATGTCTGTGTATAGAATAGTCTTTTAGTTGTTGGAAGAAAGTATTTGGTATAAACTTTTAATTTTCTTGGCAGCAGAATACTGTCTCATTTTGTACATCAAGGCCAAATTTTTCTATTTGCTTTTCCTATCTAATCTATGGATGCTATTTACTTCTAACTTCAGCATACCAATTTTTGTATAATTAATATGTCATGGGGGTGGAGGCTATGTCAGCAAGGTCTTGAAAGTAACCCTGGAACAATTCAGCTTCTACTTCCTATGCATCTAGGCTTAAAGTATATCGTAGTTATATTTATTGGCCTGGTTTGAGTTGAAATCACTGTGTTATTTTTAGATTGTGTTCAAACATAAATTCTATAACTTTTTGCTAATAATGATTACTTCTATGATTTTATTAGAAGATTATAGAATATCTTGCATAGTAGAAAATATAATGCTCCTTTGGTATGAAGTGGCCCATTTTAGTCCATGTTAGTGCTCCTGACATGACTGTAGTAGTATAGCCATGTCAGCCCACTGATTTCCAAAATGTCAATATTCACTCTTGACATTTCTGTCTTTATACTATCAAAGATATCAATTATAGTTCTGATATTCCATATATCCAATAGCTAGCATATCTTGCGGCAGTGAATTTTTTCCTTTGTACACATCATTAGCTGGATACCCTTTTTATGTGAGATATATCATAGTACCAGTGCCGCTTGTATTTGCCCTCTGTATTTTCCTAGTAGCTCATTAGATACCTCTTAAATTGGAGTTTGTGTGTGTCACTTTCTAATGTCATGTTAACATAATCCTAGAAATGTATGTTCATTTGTTTTTTTCTTCTCCAATTAATCATATTTAGCCTGAACCCATATATTTTCTATTTACAGTAATCATTCTGCATGTGATATCAAGGGATGATCTTGTAAAAATAATTGCCATGTAAGAAAGATAAGTTTAATTCTTTCTTCCTAACCCTAAATTCCTGTGGAAATCTGCCTTCCACTATGGCAATTAAACTTAAAAAGAAATCTAGTCTTAGCACAATGGAAGCTTTCCTTGCCCCAATATTTAATCAAGTGAAACTGAGGAAACTTTATAGGAAATGGTGGACATAGGATGGTCATGGGGAAAGCTGCAGTCTTCTATTCCAAACCATTTTTTCATAGCACTAATAAAACTTAGAATAGGAGCATCCAATCTCCTGTGAATGTATCTTGGAGATCTGTTAAATAGCTGATGTAGAGGAATGAACAGTCACAAAATATCTATGTCCTTGAAGGCAAACAGGTAAATCACTTCTTTTGGATGCTAATAACAAGATGTTATGCTCTGAGACTCAGAATAAAGAACATCTGCTCCAGCATTTATTTCAGAGACAAGAAATCAATGAGAAACAAGTAACTTAGTATAAAGTTGAAAATGAAGTCTCAGCCAGAATATGTAGTCACATATGTAGCCTTGACGAAATACAAAAGAATTCCATAGAATCAGAGTCCTATTGGAAGGTTTGAACAGACATTGGGATCATGAGTTTAAATCAACTATTACAGTATTATCAACTATTTTAAGAATTTTTCATGACAAGCGAAATGTGGTCTCCCCAATATTCAAGGCTGAAAGTATCTTCAGCTTAAGCATGTTGTAACAGATCAGGCCCTTTGGCTGACTTGAAGGACCCAAGCTACTTTCTTATTTAGTGGAATCCATGACAAAATCAAAACCTGTAACATGTCTCTATTGAAAGCTCAAGGAAATAATTAAAATGGACATTTAAGCATGGACTAAAGGACTAGATTTTTCATTAAATCCCCACCAATGGCTTCATGTCTTTAAAATGTTAAAATGCTGTCCATAGATTTAAGATAATAGTTGATTCATTAAAAATAATATACTTTATGTATATTGGACTCAGCATAAAAAGCATTTGAAAGGATAAACATCAGATATTTGTATGTTCACTTACCCATATTATGTGGTCATTTGATCATTTAGTATATTTTTTGCAAAAGTACATAAATGTATATAAACAAATGTATGGATTATCTTTTAAATGTTAAATATGTTGTTGTAATGTTGAATTATATACCAGAGTTTTAGAATTTGATTGTATATCTCAAATTATGATACAAATTATTAAAGTGTATTAAGCATGGTGATGGTGGTGGTGGTGGTGGCTAAAGGAATAATATTGAGAAATTGGAAAACTGATATTATTCCAGATATTAAGGAAGGGTTGCTGAAAATGTGTGTGAGGCAATATTTTCTACTAATCAAAGCATTCATTCATTCACTCACTCACTCACTCATTCAATTTATATGGGTTCCCATCTCAACAAGTTATTATTATTTATTTATTATTTTATTTATTTGATTTTTATACCGCCCTTCTCCAGCAGGACTCAGGGCGGTGAACAGCTGAGATAAAACATAGTATACAAAATTTTAAAACAGTTTAAAAGGTAATTAAATAATTTCAGCCCACAATTTAAAACAACCCAGTTAAAACCAATTTCAAATTAAAACTGAACGGATGGGATCAAGCCAGCCCGGCTAGATGGAATAAATGAGTTTTCAGGGCCCGACGAAAAGTCTGGAGGTCTGGTATCATGTGTATCTCTGGGGGTAGGTTGTTCCAGAGGGCGGGTGCCGCCACACAGAAGGCTTTCCCCCTGGGAGTCGCCAGCCGACATTGTCTGGCTGACGGCACCCTGAGGAGGCCCTCTCTGTGCGAGCATACTGGCTGGTGGAGGCTATTGGCGGCAGAAGGCGGTCTTGTAGATACCCCGGCCCTAAGCCATGGAGCATTTTAAAGGTGGTCACCAACACCTTGAAGCGCACCCGGAAGACCACCGGGAGCCAGTGCAGCTCACGCAGGAGAGGTGTCACATGGGAGTGCCCCGTTGCTCCCATAATCCCCTGCATGGCCGCATTCTGGACCAGCTGGAGCCTCTGGGTGCACCCCAAGGGGAGCCCCATGTAGAGAGCATTGCAGTAGTCCAGGTGGGAAGTGATGAGTGCCTGAGTGACTGTGCATAGGGAGTCCCGATCCAGAAAGGGACGCAACTGGTGTATCAGGCGGACCTGATAAAAAGCCCCCCTGGCCATGGCCATCATATGCTCTTCTAAAGACAGCTGTGCATCCAGGAGGATGTCCAAGCTGCGAGCCCTCTACGTGGGGGCCAGTGATTTGCCCCAATAACCAGCGATGGCACCAGCTGGCCATCACCAGAGCCAGAAGCCGAAAGCCAGAGTCACTTGGTCTTGGAAGGGTTGAGTCGGAGCCTGTTTCTCCCCATCCAGACCCGCATGGCCTCCAGGCACTGGGACATCACTTCAAGGGCATCGTTGGGGTGGCCTGGGATGGAGATGTACAGCTGGGTGTCATCAGCGTACTGATGGAACTCCACCCCAAAGCCATGGAAGATCTCACCCAGCGGCTTTACTCAAGGTGATGCAGCAATATATATTAGTATTGCAAAGATTTTGTAAATCTTATAATAGTCTTGTATTATTCATATTCATTAGTAATTGCACTTACACTTAATTAACTATTAAGTGTAAAATATAAAATAGATTTCTTTCCTTCTTAATTTGTATTTTTAGTTTATATTTTAATAAAAAAATCTTTTTTTAAAGATTACATATTGTTTTGTTAATTGTGCAGATATAAATTAATTAACTAAATAAAGTTAACCCCTCCATGCCAGAAAACAGAGTGTTCTTCAAAAAACTATGTGTATTTATATGCAAGCCATTTCTTAACCTTTGCACTGAAGCAACGTATCCTGATCATACTAAAAGTCCACATTTCCCCCGCCCCTGTTACTCTAACCTTGGTTCTAATACTCCTCAACTTGTTCCTGATCACTCCATGCTCATGTTTTTTCCTGGATGACAGCATGGTCATAGCATATTAGATTATAGCCACTGATTTCTTTATCTGAAGATAAATTTTGGAATACAAATAGGCACTAAAAGTTTACATTTTGCTTTTTATTTTGCTAGTCTCCTAATTCAAATAAAACAGCATTTAACAGATACTTTTCAAAAAATCAGAAGGGAGATGGGGACAGAGTTTTTTTGGGGGGGAGAACTTCCACTGGCAAAAATAAATACACTGCATGCTGAGAAATTGGTTTGAGTCAAAGTCCCCATAGGCCTATAAAAATAGAACAAATCCAACTTTTGTTCTCTCTTTAGCATTAGCAACTTTCTTGATATTTTCTGACTCAATTTTAAAGAACATGATTTAGTTCAAAGACTGAATTTGAATCAGAAAATATCAAGAAACATGAACAAATACAGATAATTCTCAATTTAAGACCACAACTGAGCTCAAACTTTCTGTGGCTAAGTGAGATGGTTGTTAAGTGAATCACCATAATTGTTAAGTTAGTAACAGGGTTGTTAAGTGAACCTGGCCTTCCCATTGACTTTGCTTGTCAGAAGATTGCAAAAAGGGGTCAAATGATCCCACGACACTGTAATTGTCATAATTATGAGTTAGTTGCCAAATGTCTGAATTTTGATCATATGATCATCAGAATGCTACAATGGTTGTAAGTGTGAAAAACAGTCATAAGTCACTTTTTTCAGTGATATTGTAAGCTTGAACAGTCTCTACATTAACTGTAGTTCAGTTCAGGACTAAGTTCAGGACTACCCATACATTTATTTGATACCTATTAATGTTTTAAATTTATCACTTGGGGAAGAATGAATGTTATATTCTTGGAATTATTCTGCTAATTAATTTTGATGATCATTGATTAAAGATTGCTTGATTTTAAGAATAAGTATAAATAAATAAAATATGTGTGGTGTTGTTTTAATTATTGAGATTTGTACTGTCAATATATGCAGGTTTAACTGATTCTAAACCAGTCTGAGATTTAATATAATTTGAAGAAATATATAATTGTGTTAACTAAATAAAAAACTTTTAGTGTAAGAATCAAATATGTATTATTTTATTTTATACTTCAAAATAATTGTAGTGTTATGACTACGAGTCTGGCAACCTCAAGTCTGGTGATTTAAAGAAATTCAGAAGATTTTCCTTTGGTTGTAGATTACAATTTCTGGATATTTGAAATTTTCACTTATTGGAGATAAATTACTATGTAGTGTTATGTGACTTGATTGAATTATTAGGAGTGGTTCTGCTTTTAAATATTTCAAATAAATATATTCATAGATTCAAAAGGAGAAGAAATAATTAATATTATTAATAAATTAATAAATTATTATTAATAATTTTTGAGATCCACTATCCCAAAGAAAAATACAGAACTTCAGCATTGCTTTCTTTTAAAAGTATATTGTTGCATACTTCTATTAAATTGTTATTTAGTTTTTAAGATAAATTCATTGTGTGTTTATGAGAAAGCTAGACTTACACTTGCTACTCTTTTTTAATTCATTAAATACTTTGCTGGGTCTGATTACCTTGAAGCTGACCATTACACTTAATAAATTGTGGATGTTCTTTACATCTGAAGCATTTGTTATATAAAGAATTTATGTAAAATATGTTTATAATAGGGGATACTCTACAGCAGGGAGGTCAAACTCAAGACCCAGGGGCTGAATCCAACCTACAGGGTGCTTAGATCTGGCCCATGAGGCCGCCTTGAAAACAGCAAAGGATCTGCCTGCAGTGCCTCTGCCAGCGAAAACCAAGCTCCATTTTCGCTGGCAGAGGGTTGCAGGAAGCCATCGCAGCTGAAACGGAGCTTGGGAGCCCGTTTTCACTGGCAGAGCTCTTGGGCCATCACAGGCATCCCCGACATGAGTGATGTTGAGCTGGCCATGCCCACCCTGGCCATGCCCCCCAAGGTCAAACACAACCTCATTGAGTTTGACACCCCTGCTTTACAGTATATCCTAAAAAAATGTCTTCCTTGCTTCCTTTTTGGTGCCTTTTCCCTCCCTGTTTTATAAGGAGATGAACTTTTTCCAAAGGAGTAAATACTAAAACATTAATTATGAGTTGGTATGATATGAATGTACTGGTGGTGATGACAGTAGAATGAGGGGAGGCACTATAAAGCAGACACTATAATTCTACTTGCATATATTTGAGTATATCAGTTGGGAGAGAAGTTTTGAATTGAGTTGCGTTGACATTACTTGATTAATTCAGCAACTGTTCATATACACCTAATTTATATAACTTTACCTTTTTGTTAAAAAAAATAGATCAGAACGATCAAGCATACTGTAAGCAATTATTTTCCTAAAGTATTACGGTATATCTCAGTAATATTCTCTTTCTGGTTTGAGCAACTGTTTGTGAAACTGTAAAATGTAACTTATTATTTAAATCTCTCCTTTGGGAAAAATTACTGGTGGCTTTAATTGCAGGCATTGTTTAAATGCAAATTGGAGTATGGAATTAAAATTTAATGTTATGGGCATAGGTGGTAATGCTAAAACATTTGACTCAAATTCTGAGGATAACTTTTATATTTTTATTAACTCAGGGGAAACACCCTATGAAAAATATTCTTGATTCAATTTTAACATTGTGTTTTTTATTAGCCTTTTTGTGAATAGACAGGTACTGACTAATAGCCATTTTGTGAAAGCACCCACAATATTTCTTCAAAACAACCCATTCTCAAAACATCCTTTCCTATTCTATCTTGTATACCTCCTTTCATATTTTCTGTTAGCCTTTCAGTTCTTCCATTGAGGACTTCTAGTCATCTTCTTTCTTCACTTTTATGGTTCCAGATCAATAAACACAGATATACAATGTAGAAAAATCAAACCTGGAACAATGTATAATGAAAAGAAGGTGCCAAATGTCTTCTTCAAGCTATAGATATTACTAGAAATTTAGCAACTGATTAATTGTTGGCCAAGTTAAGCTTGCAGAAGGAAGACTCTTGATCAGAAAGAAAACTACAAGTTCTGACAATAGGGTTATGAGTGCCAGCCATGTTTCATTTTAAAGTGTCAGTTTGCTGTACAGGTAACAGAAAAACAAGAAGCATTTAAATTGATTGTTTTGAAGATGAATTTCTCCAGCTTGGAAAGCACTTTACATAATTAAATATGCATAATAAATAACATACTTGAATATGATGAAATGGATCTAGCAAGTTGATTGTTCATAATATGATTTATTATTATGTGTTTGATTCATCTTAAATTATTCACAATATTATTTAGACAATATTGTATAATCTGTTTATTAATCCTTACTTACAACATACTTTCATTTGAACCTACTTGATTATTCAGAACTCTTTTGAAATAGACTTGTGAGAATTAGTTCTAGGATGATCAGAAGTGAGCAACCCAACCTGTTACCATAAAAAGTGGAAGGCATCTGTCCTACCCAAAAGAGAAAAGTTTGGCAGTGCATAAGTGGGAGAAAAGGACACAACAGTTTGAGCCTGGATTTCAGTATAATTAGGGGTTACATTACTGGTTTTTGTTATTTCTATTTGTTTCATATTTTTGTATAAAATATTTATGCCTGCCCTTTAAAGTGAGATTATTCAATTTATTACAGAAAAATAAACAGTGAGATGGCTACTACTTCAGATGTATTTAAGAAAGTTTATTTATTTAAAACATTTCTATGGCTGCCCATCTTATACCAAACTCGAACTAGAACCAAGAATTCAAGTTTAACTCACTGAGGAAATCTCAGGCTAACCTACCTCACAGGGTTTATTCTGGGTGAACCAGAGGAGAGAGACTAAGTACACCAGTTTTAGCACATGAAGAATAGATGGGATATAAGTTTTCAAATATATGTCCTATTTCTGATTTTCTTAAATGTACAGGTAGTCCTCAGTTCATTTAGTGACTGTTCGAAGTTACAACAGCACTGAAAAAGCTGATTTATGACTATTTTTCACACTTATGACCATTGTGGCATCCCCATGGTCATGTGATCAAAATTCAGATGCTTAGCAACTGACTCATATTTATGATGGTTGCAGTTTCCTGGAGTTACATGATCACCTTTTGTGACCTTCTGACAAGCAAAGTCAATGAGGAAGCCAGATTCACTTAACCTTGTTACTGACTTGACAACTGCAGTGATTCACTTAACAAGTGAATATGTGGCAAGAAAGATCCATCGTAAAATGGAGCAAAACTCACTTAACAAATGTTTCACTTAGCAACAGAAATGTTGGGCTCAAGTATGGTTGTAAGTAAAGGACTACCTGTACTTGGTAATAGAACTTGCAACAAGATACATTATTGTACTGATTCAGAAACTTTTCTTACAGTTTCTAATTTGGATTCAATACTTTTTCTTTCTCCAGGTTTGATGATCCCTGTCTTTTGTGTTGTGGAACAACTGGACACTTCTCTTGAATATGATAATCGAGAAGAACATGCAGAGTTTGTTCTGGTTCGTAAAGATGTGCTTTTTAGTCAGCTGGTGGAGACTGCGCTCCTGGCTCTTGGTTATTCTCACAGCTCTGCAGCTCAGGCACAAGGTATTACATCGAAAAGTTTAACAATTGTAGCAAGATTGGCGGCAAACAAATTTAATAATATTAATAAAAAACTGGCTGCATAAAATAGTTCTTTCATAGTACCTAAACATGTACTAAGGCAGATAAGGTAGTTGGTAGTAAATATGCTTATAATGGCCTAGAGGTAATCATTGAGGAATCCTGTACAAACTGCACTCCCATGCAAATTATTTCTAAGCTTGCCCCTATTAATATACTAGAAGTTACTTTTGAGTACTGTACATATATATAAAATCAAAGTGCACATCGTGAATAACTAATTTTGTATTAGTATTTAACTAATTGTGTATTAGTATTTAATCAAAGAATATCAGACAATGTACCAACATTTATTTTGCTAGTAATATATTAACAGATGTTCATGATGAATATGAAACAGTTGATGGAACAGTATTTATTTATTCTTCAAGTAGCATGTAAACACACTATCTTTCATAACTGTATTGTTACAAATGGAGTCAGAATCAAGTTAAATTATCTCATTTGATTTAGAGGATTTCATACCAGTTCTAATGAACTGTTAAAAGAAAATATTTTTAAATCTGACTTTGTAATATGCTGTCCAAAACTGATAATGTAAATTGTGCCATGGATGTTTATAACCTTCTGAGTTATCTAAATTCACTTTTTCTTTAAAATATATGCATTTTTTTCTAGAAACCATTCAGTGTCCTCACTGAATTTGAAGATTTTTCTTGCATTATTAGATGAATCTTCAAGATACAGGAAAGATTAACAGCCAATTAAAGAAATGATAATTGATTAATTACCTTTCATTTTAATTAGCTGATTTGATTATTGATTAAAAGTCACTTTTAAATACTGATTTGAAAGAAAGGGACTCCTTTCTGAATAAATATGTTAGAATTACTCTGTAAATTTGTATAAATTAACCTCAGTAAAAATAATAGATAAAAGCAGATGTTTGTAGTTGTTACGTGATATATACGGGTAGTACCAAAGAATTGCTTAAGATCAATGAGAGAAGAGATAAAATTTCCTTACCCTAAGTTTACTTGCTATTAAAAACAATACATTTTTAAAAACTCTGTCAAGCATTAAAATATATATATATATATATATATATATATATATATAATATATTGTATATAATATATAATATAATATATAAAATAAAGTCACCTTTTTAGTTGAGCCTAAAATCTTTTTTTACTTAGTTAATGTAAACTCACATACATATATATGCAAGCAAATGTATAAGCAAAGTTTAGACAATCTATATACAAAAGCACTGGTCTGCAGTGCATATCTCATTCCCCTCCTCCTGCATATACAAGTCTGCAGGAGGAGGGGAATGAGGAAGAGATGATATGTGCATCATGATACAAATCCTGTGACTTATATACTTGGGTCAGATATTGGGATACAAATATGAAAAGAGTGGGGTTTGTATCATGACATTCAAAAATATACTTTAGTAACTTTTTCAACATAGTGACTGATGGGGGACACTCATGCATAAAATATAAAAGAACTTTAAAAAACATGATTTTTTTGATAGAAGAGAATGAAACTGTAACAAATAAAAATGTAGCCTTAGGAAAACGGTGTATGCACATCATCTGTCATTTTGTTAATGTACAAAAAAGATAATGGAAATTTTATTTTATGTAAACATTAGTATAAATAAGAAAGTGAAAGAAAAATGAGCTATTAGTAAGCTAGGCCATGAAAATATGTTTTACTTAACAGTGAATTTGTGAAAGAATTCTAATCAGAAAGAGTGTAATAAGAAATAAAAACATGAAACAAATATATCTTTATTATTGCATAAATCTGGATAATTAAAAAAAATCATGTCATGATATTATAGGAATATTGTTCTTTTGAATATAAAAGTCATTGTATCTCACTATTTCTGTCATGGTGAACCAGTTTTCAATCTGACAGCACTATTCATCTTGGTTAATTCATCTTGTGAATTAACATGTGGAACATCCTGAATTAAGCAACCAAGGCATCATTCTTGGCATCTCTAGAAAGAAGGTGATCTCAAGAAAGAATGTTTTTATGAGAGCATGTAACTTCCTCCACTGACCCACACTAGCTGAGCATTTCATTTGGGAAAACATATGGGCCCTCCAACAAGGAAAGACAGATTCAATCAGATAGGTACCAGCTTTTTCATCCTTAGGAAATAGTAGTTTGCTAGTACATTAAGTAGGTGTGTCTGGTTTACAGATTTTTATTTTTTCTTATGGTTCAGAATCTGTATTTTAAGCTTTTATGTGCTTATAGAATGTTTTCTGAAAAAACATTGAAAAATAAGATCAAATTTGCCATTTTCTAATCTGGAGACTATCTTTGAGAATTTTCATATACTGCTTAAATAACTAAGGGAGATCTGTGAAGTTACTAATACTTAGAAGTTATCTAGCTGTTTTTTGTCCACACACATCTCTCTGTTCTACGTATTTCTGATTAGATTGAATATATATTTAATATTTAATGTTTCAAGTGTATTACCTACTTAAAATGCATGTAATTCTTTTTGTTGCATAATGGTATTAAACTTGAAATTCTATTCTTTATCATTGTTAGAGTATTAATACTATTCTATTATTATTTTTACACAGACACACACACAACGTTGTATAAACCACTAGTAGTCTAGCAATGTGGCATTTTATAAGAACAATGCGTTAGTAAATTTGTTTTGGCTGGAGAACTGAATTGACTTTGAAATCCCTGTTTGGGATTTTGTAGTAATATTGGGCAATACTCATTCCACTTGACATGAAGTTCCCAGTGTGCTTTCTCACATACTCTGCCACGTGCTACTGATAATAATGGATGGCAGTTTTGAAAGGGATCCTACATGAAACTCTCTCCCCAGCAACACTCTTTCTTAAAAATATCTTCTGTCTGGCACTGAAGCTTTTAAAATAGCTTTTGATTGTCATCCAATTCAATAAATACTATTTTAAAGTCATATCGTAGGACAAGGGGAGGGTTTTAAGAAAGTATTAGCGTTTCTTTTTCTAGCAGTATTCCCCCTCAAAATCCCTGTATTGAAAAAATCTTAAACTATCCATATTGACATCAGTGGAAGATATTTCAAAACTTTGCTTGGGACAGCTTCTAATTAAGGGGTCGATACTGTACATCTGGGGAGAATGGATCAGAATTCAGAGAGAGCAGGAAAATGGGATTCTCAAAGCTGCTTAAAAGTGATCTCGCTCTTTCTCCTTCTCCCTATCTCCCTCCCTATCTCCCTATGGTCTGGATTATGTCCACAGATGAGATTTCCTATGCCTGTTGATTACCTCAAAGAGAAAGTTAATGCGCATTTTAATTTGAAACTATTCGATAAAACCATACACTTTTCAGATAAAAAAATTATCAGGGAATTAATTGCTGCAGTTAATTGTCATTAGAATTTATGAATTCATTGAATCATCTTTGCAGAAGGGGATATGCTGCTGTTCTCTATGCGTATTTCTTTTTAGTGTGTGTGTGTGTGTGTGTGTGTGTGTGTATTGCTTTGATGCCGATATTGAGAGAGCTTTTGAAATATGAGTACTATGGAAAAATATATCATCCTATGTAGCATTCTCATGGAGAATATTAGCTTCTATGAAAATATTTGAATTTAGCTTCATCTTCTTGAAAGTATACAAGGTGTAAGCGCTGAGTTTCTGATAAAAAGGGAAAACACATTTTAAAAATATTTTAATGAAGTTAAACTGTTATGATGATTAGCAAGGTAAGGGAACTTTGAATGCATTTAAATTGAAAGCAGAAATGGGAACAAATATTTTTCTATCTACTATGATTTGAAATGCTCACTTTTGGCTTGGATAGGTATAACAAATTTTAAAATCTCAGCTCTAGAATGAATTCTTTGTCATATCAATATTGTACTACAGTACCCTTTTGTATGAGAGGTTTAGTATCTAAAAGTTTTCTTTTCAGAAAAGCTCTTTTTTTAATTTAGGAAATATTTTCTTCCTTTTAAAAAATATTTTATCAAGTGAAAGGAAGGGTTGTAAATTCCCCATCGCTTCCAGATCTATCCTACACATTCTGTTTTTTTTTTAACCAGTCTAAAGCTTTTAGATAAAAACAATGCATATATTTCAATATCTGTTTTCATGTGCTGCATGTTATCAAAAAATAATTTGTGTGCTATAGATTTATGCAGTAAAACTGAGATGGGTTATACAGTGTAGCCAAAACTGACCAATTGATCAAATGATAGGTAGAAAACTATTTGTAGTTAACTGAAAAAGATGTATTTCTATTCTTTAGTAGTATTTCTATTATTGCACAAATTTATTTCATATTGGTTATAGACAACTGTATTTATAGTGTAACAGTCTGATTAACATCTGATGAACTGTTGTATGCTGCTATATACTTTGTGTCAGTGTTAATGTGCATTTTTGGCATATTATTTTTGGTACCCTCATATTTTCAATAAACTATTAAAATGATAATATATATTTTTATACACTCTCTCTTTCTCTCTCTCTCTCACACACACACACACTTTTTTGGATGGGAGATGTCTCAAGTCAATATTGATTCTGGTGGCTGCATGAACAAGTCAATGCAGCTTTCTTGGCAAGAATTCAGACATGGCTTTAACTTGCCTCCTTCCTAGAGTTGATAGAGAGTGACTGGTCCAAGGTCAATCAGCTGGCTTCTTTTCTAAGGTGGGACTAAAATGCATAGTCTCCCAGTTTCTTGCCTGCTGCACTACACTACTAGCTGCCCGTTCTAATGAGTCTGCTGCACTAGCAGAGGGCCAGGCATCTGTGATTTTGCAGTTTAACAAGGAAGAGATGTTTAACTATGGCAAAGGACTTATCTTAATGTGCTCCATTGTCAGGTCACATCTCATCTGTTCTGAAATAAAGACGAGATGTTTTTCCATGTGTGTTGGGGCTGCAATTATTGGTGCCAAACCCATAGCTGTGATGGAAGCTATGATACCCAGGAGCTACCCCGAACTTCCTTTCCAAGTCAAGGAAACTGAGGTCATAGAAGACTGAAACTTATAAACTCTAACACTGGCTCTGACCAATTCCTAGAACTTGTAGCAGGCTGCTACCAGGAAGCCAGGCGGCTGATACATCAATAGCAGTCCACTCTTGATGGTATAGTCCAATTCCTTGCACAAGAACTCGCATGTAGACGTCTCAAAATGTTATAAAATAGATGTTTGACTATGATATACGATTCAACATGAGCTATTTTCAAGGCAGATATATCTGTGAATGCATCTCAGGTTTTCCAGTGAAGATGGTATATTAAAAGCTCTGCCATTGTTGAAGGCATTCAGGAATTTGGTAAGAAAATATCTGTGAAAAGATTACCAACCATGGATTGTCTAGTATTTTACAAATCCTAAAATGGAAAACATTTTCATAAAATGGAAATTTTAGAGATAAGCATTGAAAAACATCACAAAGTTGGAAAGTAGTAGCTTTATTTTTAGAGTATAAATAACTGTATCTTTCTTTAGAAATGTTATCTTTCTAGAAATAAGAGTTCAGACACTTTTTATAACAATGTAAGAGATTATTTGTTATGATAGCTAAGAATAAAGTAAAAAAATTGACCTGATGGCACATAATCTATTTAAGTAATCTACTTAAAACTCTTCTATAAATCAGAAGATAGTTTCTATTAAAATAAATTCCATTTTGTAGAAGGACTGAAGAGATTAGTGCTAAAGAGAAGGTAATAAACCTGGCCAAAAGGAGAACAGTTTCCTCTTTGGTAAGATTAGCTGCATTATCCTTGTTTTGCATGTGTAATTGCTGTCAGAGACTTTTAGAAGGATGGAAATGCATAATGGGTTTTAAATAGAAATTTATTTATTTATTAAATTCATATACCACGTATCTCGTTGCTCTAAGATTTTTCTATATAAATAAATTTATAATTAGTAATTTTTTTGTGTTTTGTTTTACATTCTAAGAGAGATAGGATATAAATTTTGCTTATTCTATAAGCAAAATACCTTTCAAGTAAATATGTTGCATAATCTGAGATTATCAACAGATTTATTTATTCATTAAATTTATATGCTGCCCATCTCACTTAAAGATTAAACTGTACATAATAGTTTTGATAACTTCAACATCTCCAAAGCACCTGAGGGCAGGACAAGAAGCAATGGATGGAAATTAATTAAGGAGAGAAGCAACTTAGAACTAAGAAGAAATTTTCTGACAGAACAGTTAATCATTGGAACAACTTATTTCTAGAAGTTGTGAATGCTCCAACAGTGGAAATTTTTAAGAAGAGATTGGACAACTGTCTGAAATGGTATAGGGTTCTTGCCTGAGCAGGGACTAGAAGACCTCCAAGGTCCCCTCCAACTGTTCTGTTCTGTTCTGTTCTGTTCTGTCCTGTCCTGTCCTGTCCTGTCCTGTCCTGTCCTGTCCTGTCCCAGTCCCAGTCCCAGTCCCAGTCCCAGTCCCAGTCCCAGTCCC
>WNWU01000006.1:45092540-45117754 GCA_012654045.1 Ptyas mucosa | reverse complement strand
GTCCCAGTCCCAGTCCCAGTCCCAGTCCCAGTCCCAGTCCCAGTCCCATTCCGCTCCGTTCCATTCCATTCCATTCCATTCCATTCCATTCCAATTCCATTCCAATTCTATTCTACATCACCCATGCAAGTATGGTACCCAACACATTTTTATTTTGGATCTCCTCTCTGAGGCTTTATCTATCTGTATTTGTTTGCTTTTTGAGAACACAATAGGCCTTTCTGGAATCGGATGTTACAAGAGTGGCACATATGCTACATTTCTGTATCATCTAATAAATTTAAAATGCATGATATGACATCAGTATGTATCCCTGCTTTACTTCACTGGCTGTGGCTAATAGAAACAGAAAGAGTGATGACATTCTGTCATATGTTTTATATTAATAGACATTACCAAGTGAGCCAGGGTGTGGAGATAGAATAAAGTGTGGCTAACGTAACATATATAGTGTCTGTTTCCTTTGTAATGTTTCTTTCCTCAAATATTTTATGCATAAAAATATATCCACTAGCTTCAGGCTGATAGAACATAGTTATTCATTGATTAAAAACTGTTACGTTGTAATATTTTGTCAAAAAGATTCCTAGAAAAAGTTTATAAGGATCAGTAATATGAGAGTGCTGCTTGCAAAATTACAATCAAAGGATGTTATAGGAGGAGAGCTATGTTAGTCTATGCCTCTATGGCAAAAGAAATCAGGAGTCTAGTAGGATTTTTTCCTATTAGCACAATCTATTAAAAGGTATGAGTTGAAATGATGAGTTCATTTTATCAGATATAGTCAGTTAATGAACTGCTGAAGTAAGGTGCAGCTCATGAAATTTTTTGCCTTTTAAAAGAATGTGTTAGTTGGAAAAGATGCCAACAGAACTCTTGTGGTTTTTAGTCCAAGGATCTACTTCATAAGGAAAATGGGATGGGAGGAGAAGGAGGAAAGAAGTAGTCTTAGTCATCAGCACTTAGTTATTGTATAGAAATAGCTGTACTATTGATACTACAGAAAAGAAGAAAGTAGAGCAATTCAAACGACTATTTTGATTATCTTGAACCACGTTTCTAATCTATAATTTGCTATGGACATGATAGACTGCTTGTCTAAAAATCAATCTTTCAATCTTTTTACAGGATGGAGGAAACTCCATGAACTTATAGCCTTTTCTTGTAAGACTAAACTATTGAGCATTGGGCCTAAGCTGATTCACTGCTCTGTTTGAGCAGTTAATAATAATTGGCAGTTCGATAGAAGCTTCCCAAGGCATGAGTTGAAAGAAGCTGTTCAGTCTTATTAACTGAACTGGGGATAATCTTGGATGCTCTGCACAGCAAAGCATGTATTTTCTCATTGTGTTAGGATTCTTCCTCTGTCCCTTCTGCTTCTTACTGCCAGTGAAGTAGAATTATGCGTATCTTTGATAACATTCAACATTTTCTTAACGTTTTTAGAATGTGTTTCAGGGGTGGGTTCTACTTATCTTTACTACCGGTTTGCAACGGGAGTGTGTGTGAGCATGCGCAGATCGTACCTTATGAAATCCGGGCAGGAGGGCGGAGCCTCCTGCCGCTTTTACTACCGGTTCTCAAGAACCGGACAGAACCGGGAGCAACCCACCACTGATGTGTTCATCTTATTTACATGGTTCAAGAAAAGTAATACAAATATCATTTTTAAATGAACACTTAGTTGCAAGTTATATTTGCCAGTGAGTCATTTTTGCACATATTATGTGGCACAAAAAAAGATGGGAGGGCAAATGAGACATGAAAGATACCTGAGCCTTGGATGAATATGATGAAAAAACATAGGCCTTGTCCTTACCGGTTGCATATTAAAGGAGGTTTAGTGCAGCATAAGCAACCTGCATCAACCTTACTGCTGGTTTAATTGCTCTTCCCAGTGTGCCCACTGGATAATTTATGGATGTGGTAAGGTTTGTGTAATCCTGTTTTGTCCTTGCCACTTAGAAAGAGCAAACCAATGTACACTTCTAAGCTGGGGCATTTTTTTTGGAACATGAGTTCTTGCACTGTAGGACAAGAAAATGTCTTTTTAAATCGTACAAGGCTGATTTGCAAAGCAAAGCTAGAGGAATTGCATTGGTAGGAGGCTCACCCCTTTCTGCTCTCTACACCCATCCTATTTCATTCCTTCAAAGCCAAGACAATTCCCCCACCCATTCCTATCGCGTGAAAAACAGTGTATCCAATAGAAGAATGTGAGTCCAACCTAATTTCAGATTCCTTCTAGGAGTCCTTTTTTTGTTTTTCACAAAAAGTAGTTAGGTCCAGAACAGCTCTACTGGTACTGATGAGTTCTACTCCTCCTATTCTCCACCTCTGCTCAGTCTTAGCCAGTAGCAACAGATATCTGGAACGGCATGCAACACCTAAAATGCAGCTGCTGGAAGCAATTGGAATCTCTCCCAGAGCAAATGCTCAAAACGCAGGTGTTCTGTTTGAGAACAAGATGCTTGAAAATGTAGTTTTGAGTTCTAAAGCATTTGGAGTTGATGTTTTGCAGACTTAATATATTCTGCACACTCATGAATAATGCTATATGCAAAATGCCTGGAAATTCCCCTGCAAGGACAGTCAAACGTATCCAAAATTGATATCAATACAATTTGAGGCCTACTATTAAAAATAGCAAACTAGAGCTTTTCTGTAGTCTAGCTTTAAACATTTAAACATGTTGTGAGTTCCATTAAGGCTAAGCACAATAGTTTATATTAGCAGAGTAAAGTTTGTCTAGTGTATCGAGTTTTTTTCCATAATTAGGGCCGAACTCTACTCCTTACATTGGTTTCACATATGGGCATAAATTAAAAGGATTATTTTCAAGTCTGCTCATGTCATGGAGGCATGCAAACATAAAATAAATTAGACTTTTTTGCCCTTCATTCATTAAATACTGATTAATCAAATCAGGAAAGTTGGAGGCTTATTATATCTTTGAACTCTTCTTGAAACTCATTTACTAGACTTGCCTCTTTCTGTTTCAGATCTAGATTTTGGCAATGCTTTCTTTTGAGACATGCTATATAAAATAATAATTTAATTTCAAAGCATGTTTTTACCAAAAATATCACTCTTTTGGAAAGCTAATATATGAAGGTCATCCTGTTTATTATTAAAAAGAGGAAAAGGGAAGAAGTTTCTTTTGGTATTTTGTTTAAAGTCTAGAAAGGTCTCAATATATGAAATATCAGTTGCATTGCCTTTATATCTAGGCCAATATTGTATCCCCTTCATTTATTTATTTTTAAAGAAAAAAGGCTTTGAAATTAAATAACTGCTTCTAAAATAATCAATCAGAAAATGTTATTTAATTGTGTTTTCTACATAGAGTTTTTTTAATTAATTTTGCTAGTTCTTTAATGCTTATATTAAAGTAATCTAATCTAAGTTTAGGCTTTGGCATAATATTTCCCAAATGTGAAACAGCATCTATTACATAAGACTAATGTTCTTGCAACAAAACGCAAAACTCATACAGTATATAAAATTACAAGGCAAGCTGTTTGGTATATTTAAATAAGTTCTTTTGTATATGGTTGATGGAAAGCAGTAAGGAAAATAGATTCTCAAGATAATGTTTACTGGCTTCCATTTTCATCAGTGAAAGTAATAGTTTTGCATGTTTTTATTACAATACTGTCCTTATTAAGAGAACACAACAATGTGGGAACTATAAGTATGTGTTTGTTTCTGATTAAGACTTAATTTTGCCAAAGTTGAATAGCCATTTAGCAACCTCTAGAGCTGATAGATAATGTATTGTGGAGTCTACTTGAAATTTATTGACATAAAAGTATCTGTCTTATATTGAATCTATAGGTTGCTTGTAGAAATAAAAATACATTTAAATAATATAAAATATTATAAACAATGAAATAGTAATAAAACACATAATAGAACAATACCAAGAACTTGTTCAACTGCCCCATTATGGGTTTTCAAATGTTGAGGCAAATATTTAAATGTGAAATGATTTGTGATACACTCTAAATAATTTTTCAGTCAATAATATTTCAGTCAGAATTTTTATTTCTTGGACTGGACACATTTTTCAGGAGGAATCAAATTTCTGTCCATGCAGCATTTTCTGAAAGTAGGGGGAAAAACAGACAAGAAAATTCTGCATGCAGCAAAATTAATTCTGCACCTGAGCAAATTTTCATGCTCTTAGTTGTAGCTTTTTGAATGAAGGTTTGCATTGATTATTTGCCATCACATTACTGCTAACTCCTAGTGATTACGTAGATTTTTTTTTCTGTGATGATTGGTCTCTTAACTTGATCTTTCAGATCTTTCAATGGTGCATTCATCTTCACTGTAACTGAGTCTATCCATCTTGTTACTGATTGTCATCTTTCCTTCCTTCCACCTTTTCCAGGATCAGAGCCTCAGAACTAGGTCTTTGCATAATGTGTCTGAAGTGAGATTATTTGAGATTGGTTATTTGTGATTCAAGTAGGTTGATTTATTTGATAAACAATTTTTTGATTTCTTGGCTAGCCAAAATATTCTCAGGAGTCTTCTCCAAAACCAAAAGTTCAAAAATGTTTTTAAACTGTTTAATCTTAACCTGCTTCTATAACGTCCAATGTTCATTTCCATAGATTGGGGAATACCACTATTTGCACTATTTTGATATTTGTAGGTATAAACACATCAAGCTGTCTGAACCACTTTTCCAATTTTCTTTATGGCCTCCATGCCAACTGCTAGTTTGCAATATATTTCTTGACTGCTTGTTCTTTTACTGTTAATTATTGATCCTAAAAGACAGAAGCTGTCGGCCATTTCAATATCTTAATCAAGGAAATATCAATTTTAAGGGTGGTTGTTGTACTTATTGTCAATTGTTTGATTTTTTAAAAATTTTAATCTTATTTTTTCACTATGCTCCTTGACTTTTATTAGTAGGCCTTGTATTTCCTATGCATTTTTAGCATTAGTATCATAAGCATAGTACAGGTTATTGATGTTTCTTCCTTCAGTGTTAAAGCCACACTCATCTTTTTCCAATCCAGCTTCTTTTAATGTATTTTCAACATATAGGTTGAATAGATAAGGGGAGAACATACAGCTTTGTCTCATTCCTTTGTCTATCTGGAGCTAATTTGTTTCACCATATTCTGTTTGTACTGTGACTTGACTCTGCCTTTTAGGTTTGTCTTGAGAACAATACATGTATATTTTTGACTTATAAATTCTCTATGATGTAGTTCAAATACAGTGTCAGTCAATGTCATCTATTGTGCTTATATGTTCATGTACCCTCTCTTCCATTAGCCATAGTTTCCTTTGATTTTTAAATTGATAAACCAAGTATTTTACTTTTCAGAAATATCTGTTAGGTACAACTATACATTAGGTATGTCAACTCTGACTTTGCTTGGTTTTTAAGTTTTCCATTAATTAACTCTGCTTCATTCCATTCCTATTCCAAGTTGAGAGATTTCTTTTTTGAAAAGGTTGGAACAACTTTTGTATTTTTAATGCACATTTCTCAAATATAAGTATAGTTTACACAATAGAAGAACCATTTTTCTTCAGGACTATTTGCATTAGGACTTGATGTTTCGATAGTCTTTCTATCTTGATACCCTAATTTTTTTGAAATGAAAATTAAATAAAAATGGATTATTTTGGAATAATGTGAGCCATGTCACATAGTTTTGTTGTGTACAAAAGTCACACATGTTCTCTGCTTAATTGAAAGTGATTCTCCTTAACAGGTGAATTTTCTATTGCTTCAGCCTACAAATTGGGAAAAAAGACAACAGTACACGTAGCCCTTGACTTATGACCTCAATGAAGATAGGAATTTTAGTTGTAAGTTGTTGTGGTTATAAGTTGAGGTGTTATGTCAGGGGTGTCAAACTCGAGATGACATGTCATCACGTGACGTATTGCAAATTTCCCCCCCTTCGCTAAACTGGGGGTGGGCGTGGCCAGCACGTGATGTATCTGGTCTGAGGGCCATGAGTTTGACACCCCTGTGTTATGTGATCAACTTGATTTTACAACTGTAAACATGTACAATCACATGTTTGTTATGCAAATCCATTTTTCTGAATAGGCATTTTTTTTTGCTAAAACTGGCAAAAAACATTGCAAATCATAGTCATGTGGTTACATGATGTTGCAAATAGACCTAAATGTGAGCCTGTTGCTAAACACTTGAAATTCAATTACATGACTATGGGAGGGGTGTGGCAGTCATAACTTCAAGGACTTGTTTGTAAGTAGCTTTTTAAAAGTCTTGTAATTTTGACCTGTTGTTAAACGTTTAGTTGTAAGTCAAGGACTATCTATAGAAAAGTGTCTGAAAACACGACAGGGATTGCAGCTGTGGCTTCTGCAACCTCTGTATCTATGGGGAGATGCTATTTCAGTGGGCTGGACACAGAGAAAACATGCTTCCTCAGTCCCACAAGATGGCAACATTTAATTGAGGGGACCTGGAGTAGACTCACTCTGCCTGAATATACTGGGTGGGCAGAAATGTTTGGAGACAGGTGGTTGTAGCAGTCACTACAATTCTTTCATACGTAATGGCTTCATTAGATTTTCTACAAATTCTATCTGTCAGAAGCTTTTGTCTGCATGAATGCCTGTGGTACCTATTTCCAATTAACTTGTCAAGAAAACTTGACAGTACCCCATATCTACATTTCTGGCTGGTCAGAGACAGATGAAAGGCACAAGGTGAAGTTGTAGGGAGAGTTTTCCAATTGATTCTGTGTTCCTTTATACTGCTTTGAACCTGTCAACCTATTTTTTTGGACATGAGTTTAACATTCTTTTGAACATTGAACCCGTGTTCAGAAATAGCCTATTTCAACAAGTTGACAGATGACTAAACTTGTTTACACTTGCCAGTACCAACTCACTCTAAGTTAGTAAGAGTGATTTGGGTTTGATTTTCTTGCTGGCAGTTGATGCTTCATGAGAAGGTGTCAGCCCTTTGAAGTAGACCAGATTAGGAAACCAATTTGTGAGATCTAAGGAGGGTCTTGTCTGAGAAGCTTTGTCTGGTTACAGTTTTGTCCCAGACTCAGGTTTCCTTTATTTGACATCGTCTTTGTATCAGCTCTTCCTTTTTTCCATTATAAAAGAAGAATGCACAAATTACATTCCTTAATTTCTCCAGCATTATAAGGACAATACCACCTGACAACCGCTTTATTGAGAGGTTGTTGGAGAATCAAATTCTGTGTCATCTTATTTTTCTGGCAGGTCAAGAATTTGCACTTCAATGTGGGTATCTGGCTATGTCCTAAGAAGAATCAATATTTTATTTTCCTCTTTCTACTTTAAGCAAGAATTCCCGATCATATTTTCAAAGTATTACATGAAGCATACCTACAGTATAATTTTGCAAGCAATATCCAGGAAGGTCAGATGTTAAGTTTGGGGACACTAGGCAAACAAGAAGAGTAATGACTTGATATTTCACATGTCAGTTTTTACCTTGAACATGCTCTGCATGAATTTTCCTAAGATAGAATATGGTGTCTTCTCCAGGTATAATTATTTTCAAAAATAACAGGATATTGGAACTAGACAAAACTGAATATCAAAGAGAGCTAAGAAGTGTTCATCCATAACTAATAACGCTTAAAAAAAGTGCATGTCTGCAGCACTGTAACAAAAAGGACTTGCAGCAGGTGTTTATGTGCAAAAGCACTGAGCGTTATGGTAACACCTGTGTTTCTGGACTGTTTGCCAGGACAATTTCTTCATTTTTAAGAAAGTAGAGACAACCATGGTAGTAGAATAATTGCAGTCTAATACTGTCTGTTTCTTATAATAGGATTTTTGAAACAGTGTTTCAAAATTTGAGGGGGAGACCAAGGACAAAAAAAAAGGGGGGGGGAAGTTAACCTTTATGCAGCCAATTTTCTAACGCTAGAGTTTTGCCTGTCGAACAGAGATCCCAGGAATTCTTTTAACACATAACTTGAAAAAAATTGAAAAACTGTGCTTTATAAGATCCTATTTATTTGTCTCAAGTTTTTTCAGACATTCTTAGTGTAACTTAGTTGACATGTCTCCATTATCAACCATATTTTTGACTCCTGAACTAGCTACCTTGCCTGTTGAAACATTCTAGCAAAAATTCTAGCATTTTGAAAGGTTGAGGCAATTTTCTAAAATTTCATCTGAACTAGTTAAGATCCCACTTGCTTTTATGGGTAGATCTAATGACCAAACCATAAACTAGTCATACTGAATTCACACACCACACCAAACTATACAACTATATTATACTCTAGAGTATTGTTTGAGCATAATTTAGGATTGACTCGAGAGAAGGTTCAGTATCCTTGTTATCCATTTCTAACTTTTCATATTCAATCAATTATAATAAATATATAGTAAATATAGTACATATTACATCTCCAGTTATTTTTACTCCCAAGTAAGTATCAAAAGTAGGTTGAGATGCTTTTGTGATCTGTAGTTACATAACCTCTAGAAATTATCCCCTTTAAGAGAAGCAACTTTTTTGTTGGCAAGGGGAATACAACATAAAGAACCAGCTCTGAAGACATATGGTACAGCGAATGAGCTTTGTACGTTATAATGCATGATAAGAGTATAGGCTCTATTTATACTGCAGCATGTTTAGCACCAGATTGCGAATTCTTAATACCGAAACAATGGCATGTTTTTAACATTTCTGTTCTCTTTGTGATATGTTTTAGGCATTCTGTGTCAAGCAATAAATACTTCTTTTTAGCAGCCTTTCCATAACAGTTCTGGTCCAGCAAATGTTTAGTAACCTGTTCTAAAGGATTATGTTATATAGGGCTATGCAACACTTTTGATTTGTTTCCATAAAGGTGCTCCAGAATGAATGGAAGCACAAATATCACACCTGTCTTGCAAACAGGTACTACTTTTGTATCCCAGAACAGTGGCATGCTTTTTTGGAGTTTGAATCTGAAACATTTCATAGGTCTAGTACAGGCCTAGTATATAACAACATGCATTAAACTAGATTCTGTTGTTGTTCTCAAATAGCTCAGAGAGCCTCTGTCAATCAATGTAGTATATTATATTAAACATGAAGAGCCAGTATTTTTTAGGTTCTTTTTAATTCAAAACCAAAATTATATATTTATAGGACGTTTCAAGGTTATAAAATTAGATTTACAAACTGCCGAACTTTAGACTCTCCATACTTACAATAAATGTTCATTCTGCTATTGTAATAAATATAAAATAATTGGTAAACTTCCTAGATATAGGTTTGGATATAAATAAATAAATAGAAATATGTGTTTATGATTATTTCATGTTTTGTTTGTTTGCAGGAATAATCAAACTTGGGAAATGGAATCCTCTTCCTTTAACTTATATGACAGATGCACCTGATGCAACAGTAGCTGACATGTTACAAGACGTCTATCATGTTGTGACACTGAAAATTCAATTACAAAGGTGGGCACTACTGAACATCTGCCCTTTTTTAATCCTGAGTTGTTCTGTCAATCACACCATTACTACTGAGATTAACACATGCTATTTTCATTAATTTCTGAGCTCATTTTGAAGTTGGAAGCATACTATAAGAAGGGAATTGCAACTGGCAGCTCTTGCTGGGTGATATTTTAACTAGACATTACAACACAGACTAAGGTAGTCTGTCCTTAAAAGAGAATTTTCCACAGGTACAATAATTTTATAAAGCCTGACTAAGCGTTTTCACATTATACCTGAGAACTAAATAGTTTTTGAGATTTTAACCAGAAATTCAGGATTAAATGTTGGGCTCAAAGGCTTTTGTCCTTTTGTTGCAATCTGCTAAGGTACAATTGTTGAGAATTTATTCAGCCCATGATAGGCAACATAAATATTTGTTCAGTTCTGTATTTAGTTACTTATGTTCAAATCTTCCTAGATTCTAGATTGTAACTGGAAGAAATTTCTAAACGGTACAAAAGAATGACATATAAAATATGAATGTCTTGTTCTTTGTTCTGTTTGGTTTTAAAGAGTGACATAGCTTTTGCATGTAAGGAACAGCTATGTTTGCATGCAGCACTTTCCCCATCTGTCTATTCTCGTGTTCTCTGTCTTTGCAGTTGTTCAAAGCTAGAAGATTTGCCAGCAGAACAGTGGAATCATGCCACAGTCCGCAATGCCTTAAAGGAATTGCTCAAAGAGATGAATCAGAGCACGTTAGCCAAAGAATGCCCTCTCTCCCAGGTCAGTGCCTCTATTGGTAGCAGAGGAACTACAGCCTATAAAATGCAATATAGTATGAAAGAATAAATATAGAAAAAAATCCCTGCAATTATAGTTTTCCTGTAAGTGTAAGATCATTAACAAGTATTATAGAAGAAGCTGAAAATTTGAGAGGGATACCATCGTGTTTGTGATGCCTGTTCTGCATTTTACCTTTCTTTCTCTATGTTTACACTATATATTCAGTCTAGATGCACATGCCTCTATTAGATAAAGCTATCAATATTTAATATATTCCAAGCTACAAAAACTTGAACTTCCAAGCATCCAAAAATGAATAAAAAGTGCAAGTTAGTTCTGTTACACATTTATAAATCAAAATTCAATTCCAGGTACCGTATATACTCGAGTATAAGTCGACCCGAATGTAAGCCGAGGCACCCAATTTTACCCCCCAAAACTGGGAAAACTTATTGACTCGAGTATAAGCCGGGGGTAGGAAATGCAGCGGCTACTGGTAAATTTCGAAATAAAAAGAGATACCAATAAAATTACATTAATTGAGGCATCAGTAGGTTAAATGTTTTTGAATATTGATTTCAAAGAAAAACAGTAAACTAGCTCTGTAAGTGGAAAAGAGGATCAACAAAAACAAAAATCTTGTCACCATGGTGAAGAGAAGCTGTTGTGAAATGAGTGACACAGTTGTTAAGAATGCTACAATGGGCATAAATGATGACTAGTCATAAGTGTGAAGACCGGTCAAAAGTGCGAGGACCTGTCAGAAATCACTTTTTTCAGCCCTCTGGGTAGTCCTTTTGTGCATATGGACTACTCAGAGGGCTAAAAAAGTTATTTTTGACTGGTCCTCACACTTGTGTCCAGTCCTCGAACTTACGACTGTCCTCACATTTTACATTTTTGCCCTATCTTGTCACCATGGTGAAGAGAAGCAGTTGTGAAATGAGTGACACGGTTGTTAAGAATGCTACAATGGGCATAAATGATGACCAGTCATAAGCGCGAAGACCTTGCGCCGCAAATATACAAAGGCGGAATCCTGATACCGCACTTACAGCAGAGAGAAGAAGCTGGATTTTGCTTTGCGGAAGCTGGTGTCTGCAATGGAGAGCAAAATCCAGCTGCTCCCCGGACCAGTCACCATTTACCACTCCGAGTCGCAAGTGGCAGGAGGGGAGGGTTGCCTTGCACCACTGGCTGACACAAATATACCGAGGCGGAATGCTGTTGCTGCTCCCACAGCTTCCAGCCATCGCAAACGCCGCTTCTTTCCGCTTCTGCCGCCTCCTCCCCTCCGCCACAACAGCACCATTCATTCTAGATGGCGAGGGCTGAGACAGAGAAAGAGACAAAGAATGAAAGAGAGAATGAGAAAAAGAGACAGAGAGAATCAGAGAGAGAGTGAGAGAGAGAGAATGAGAGCAACTGAGCAGAGGGGTGCCGCCGTGGCATGGCTGCTCGCTCACTCGCCGGCAGTGCCTTCTGCTCCTCTTTTGCCCCTCAGCGGCTCCCAGCAACTGAGCAGAAGGCGCCGGCGAGCGAGCGAGCAGCCAGCCATGCCGCGGCGGCGCCTCTCTGCTCAGTTGCTGGGAGCCACTGAGGGGCAAAAGATGAGCAGAAGGCACTGCCAGCGAGCGAGCGAGCAGCCAGCCATGCTGCGGCGGCGCTTTGGCTTCCGCTCGTTAGGCACCAACCGCCTCTCTGCTCAGTTGCTGGGAGCTACTGAGGGGCAAAAGAGGAGCAGAAGGCACTGCCGGCGAGCGAGCGAGCAGCCAGCCAGCTGCGGGAGAAACTGCAAAAAGCAGCAAGCCTCCCTGCAATCCCTAAAGCCAAAAAGGGGCATGGGGGAGGAGCGCTGCACCCCCCCACACCCCATTTTGGCTTTAGCAAGCCTCCCTGCAATCCCAGGAGCCAAAACGGTTGCAGGGAAAAAGGCATTTTTTTCGTGACTCGAATATAAGCCGAGGGGGCCTTTTTTAAGCCTGAAAAACATGCTGAAAAACTCGCCTTATATTCGAGTATATACGGTACTTATTTTTTTTCTGTTTTCAAGGGCTTTTTTCTCTCATTGGATCAACAGCACATTATATCCTAGAGACACATTCCCTTTCTATTTAACATATTCAGTTCAAGTGCATATTTATTTAATCAATTTGTCTATGTACCATTAAAACATTACAAACAAACAAAAAATACACATTGTGTTTCTGAGGACATATGAGGACAGATTTAGGCTATCCATCCCTATATTGTTGGCAGTAGCAATAGATAATAATATAAAAACACAGTGGAATCTCTCCAAAACTTCTCTGACTCCAGCATTCTATATAACACAGTATTCAACTGGGGATATTTGGGTAGCCTATAAGTATAGACAGCAGAGCAATAGCCATTTTACACTGTAAACACTCTAACAACTGATAATCAGGAACTAATATACAGTTTTCAGACTGGCAGCCATTGAGAACAAGTCTTTCATTAATTTATCTAGTCTCTCCCTAAAGTTGTATAAATTGGTATATATCACCACCCCAGAAAATAGCAAAATTCTGCAATTTAAGTGCATGTTGAATAAAAGTATATTTTATTCTTCATCCCTTGGTTTTATTTCATTGGGAAAAAAAGAAACTTCTCTTGTTTGCATTTTTCATTCTTTGCATAGTTTTATGTACCTTTATGTAGTTTCTCCTCTTACTTGCCTTTGCTCTAAACCATAGTTTCAATTTGGTTGGTTTCTAGATCTGTGGACCTCAACTCCAAGAATTTCTGCATTAGTTTGGCTATTACTGAAAAATCTGGGAATTGATTCCCATATATAGAAGTTGCTCAGGTCAAAAAATACTGATAAACATTATCTCCCTCACAGGAGTGCTGCAACCTATCAATAATTTCAGTTGTTCTTTTCTTTAGTTTGACTAAATGTGCAATATCCTTGTATAGTGATTACAGTGGCTGTGACTGATCAAAACATGACATGATATTCTAGATGTGATCATTAAAAAAATTATACAAAGACATGATTTATAGTTTTATCTCCAGTTCTTCTCTCTGAATTATTTCAAATTGTGCAGATTTTTTGGGCAGTTGCACTTTGGATATCCATTTTCAAAATTAACTTTTTGTTCTTAATTTTTAAATTATACAAAAAGCAAAATACAGTTTCTTAAAGTTGTAATGGGAAGTTTGAACAATATAAATTTATTGGGGGCTTAATTTTATTGTTTTTATTCTGTGCTAAAATTGAATTAAAATAGTTCACTTGCCAAAAAGAAAAGTTTATATTTAGCATAGTGAAATAAATTGAAAGATTAAAAGTTAAAATTGGAATTTTAAATAGTTTGAAACTTCATATCTATCTAATTTAATTCTCACATTAAATTTGTACTTTCTTGCTATCTTCATTAAGGTTATCAAACAACACTGCTCCAGCAACAAACTATTTGAAAAATATATTGCTCTATTGAAACATTTGAACGAAGCCAGTTATTTGCTTTATTAATAAAAATTGATATTTGATTGCATCAACATTTTTTGCTATATATTTTTCAATCAAAACTTTCTGAATCATTAGATTTTTTAATGTCAATGTTAATACAGTCACAGATACTTTTAAAAATGCCTTGGAAAGAATGAATGTTACTCATCAGTTAATAACTGTAGTTATATAATTATCAGTTGTAACTATATGTGTAATCATTCACTTGTTATAAAACATACAGTTCTCTGTTTTTTTAAGATCTTTGTCAGATAGTTAATAGTTATTATCAGTTCTTTACAGAATTTAATGTACTTTTAGGCAAACTGTTGCTAAAAAATTTAATATACAATTTTAATATACGATTTAACTTGTTTTTCCCTTAACAAAAAACAGGCAGATCTTCAACGAAAGTTTATCATTCAGTTATAAATTCATGCTTTAAATACAAAAGATTCATTGTTTAATCCTAGCATCTATATGTAGAGGAGAGGAAGAGTCCTTTCTAAATTGAAAAATCATTGCACATCTATGTTAACTGTAGTAAAGTAAATGATTAAAAATCAGCAAGAACTGGGTAGCAGGTTTGCTGACTATCACATTTATTAAAAAAACATTTATTTGCTCAGTTCAGAAGTTAAGACAGCAAAGGTAAATTTTCTGTATCTGCTCTGATCTGCTGGGTATGCAGTTCCTCATTAGTGAGAAGGCTCTCATCTTATTTCTGGGATTTTCCTGCCCTGCTGAAATAAAATGCTGTGACATCTAACTGCCATTCCACCATTGTAGCAAAAGTAGAATATGGGAAAGGATTAGTTAGTACTTAACTTCTGTATTTAGTACTTCCCCAGAGGTACTGCTGGCAAGCTGAAAAGTAGATGAAGATCTAGCAGAGAACTGCACAGCAGGATGAAGATAGCAGTCCAGGAGACAAAATTGGCATGTAGACATATCCATTGGGATTTTGTCTCTTTGTGCAAAGCACACCAATGTGCCATACTTCTAAAGGATGCCTCTGATAAACATATCCTAAATAGCATGGTTAGGATTTTGTTACATAATATTAAAAGATGTCATTCTGTCATGTATGGAACTTAATTTTAGTATTCTTAAGGGATTATAATTTATTAATTTATTTTTAAAATAGTAACTTTTAAAATAATTTGTTTTGTTCTGGTTTGCTCTATCATAAATTTTGAGGTACATGAATAGATATAATGCAAAATCATTCGATAATTTGATTATCCTGAACTCTGAAATTGGTTTTACAATATTTTGATTTACCGTGATAGCCTAAAGATTTTCAGATATTAGGCATATCTGTATTCTTAAATAAATATGGTATTTTAATACAAACCTGACTTTTTACTGAATATATGATAGTCACATACTTTTTTTTCAAACTTAGTACATTCTTTTTCAACTGTGATTATGCACAATTATGTTGAAGAACTCTACTGTCTCAAGGCTAGAACGAGGAAATTATAGTTACAGGTAGTCCAGTAACTATAACAATCACTCATTTAGTGATAATTCAAAGTTATGTTGGTGCTGAACACGGAAACCAATGACTAATTCTTATCATTTTGGCTGTTACAGTGTACCCACAGACACATGATCATAGTTCATAATTATGGTAGTTGCAATGTCCCATGGTCATGTAATTGCCATTTGCTACCTTCATTGCCAATTTTTGACAAGCAAAATCAATAGGGAAGCTGGCAGTAGGTCCGTGGTGATTGTGTGACGTCATGTCTAACTATTGTGTGGGATTTGTTTAATGAAGGCACAGTTTGAATTGTTGCAACTGCTGTCAGAAGTCAGCATGGTCCCATGACAACATACTTTACAACCATGTTGCTTAGCAACAGAGTTGCCAGTCCAAATTACCATTGTTAAGCGAAGATTACCTGCATCTGATAGTCTCTGAAAATGTCCATCCCTGTTTTAAATAAAACTTTATAAAACTGTGTACCAAAGCAGTAGGATCAACATGTTCCCAATAAAAATGGCACATATCTTCTCTCAATTTGTCATACACAAGGCACAATGTGTCAATAAAGGTGAGACTATGATATACCTTTATGGGCAGGGAGGAAGAAGAGGAAGAAGAAAAACAAGACAGGACATACTATTTTCAGCAAATGATGCAATCAGTAATATTCTAAACATTCAGGGCTCTAGCATTGTTATATTAGTTCTTAAATATTTTTCAAAGGGACTAATGACAAGTATTGAGAAAGAAAAACAGATAGATAGACAGACAGGCAGACAAACAAGTAGATCGATTGATAGATCATAGGTGGAATAATAGCTGTTTAATAGTAGTACTGATTATTCTGTTTTAGTTTGGTTTAGTTTAGTAATTATATATCCACTTACCTCCAATTTCTTTGTTGTAGTTCACATCATACAAAAATTTGAATGTTTTAGATAAGCTGCCTGTTATCATTACTTGACTATTTTTTTTAACAAAATCCCATTTCCCAAATCAGTTTTAAGAAAATATTGTGCCAAATGTGAAATATCATTACAGCCCCCTTGTGATTAATATATTATTGACAGCAGCAAATTACAAAATTGTCTCCTAGGAAAGAAACTGCAGATTAAATGCTGCTGTTTATTAGTGTGCTTGCAGTGCATCAAATATTCCTCTGTAAAGGAATAAAAGGCAGTATCACAGGGACTTTTTTCTCTACCTTTTTTTGAATGCATAATTTCATTTTCTTTACAGGTACTGATTCAGGGTGCCATTAAAAAGGAACCATGTAATCACATGGTTTAATTTAAAATCCCACTGATTTACCTTGGTTTATTCTCCTTTTAGATGTTGTTGATAAAGGAAAAGTAGCTGAAAATGGTTTTTCAAAAGAATGATATTATGAAATATATCTTTTAAGCTAAGCACTCTATAAATTAATGATAATGATCTTCTAGATATATTTCTTTCGTATGTCAAGTAACTTTTAAATAGTTTTTCTACATTTGGAGAAAATTTGTAATTTTATTTGCTTGGCTTGAAAATTATTTAGATATGTTTTATAATTCATAACATTTATTTCACTTCCTGCCTTCATATAAGTTTTAATTTCAGCTACTATAGGTTCATAATCAGAATATATCTGGATCAGTTTTTGATATACTGTGTATCTTTCTAGAAATATATATACATTTGAGAGATTGTAAACATATACTCTCACCTGTTTATATGCATTGAACATTTTATTAAAGTTTTTAAGAAGGTGTTCATAGATAAAGTAACAGGGCATGAAGATCAAGGTTTCAATGCTCATTATAATGATTAAATAGCATTATTACAACAACATTAAGACATGAAGGTTAGAGAACTTTTTTCTAGTTTGCTATGGCTAAATTGAATGTAATGACTCATATAAAATAGAAAGCAGATGAGTCAAATTTTACTGTTTAATTAAATAATATAAAATAATATCAGCAAACATTATAAGCCTTATAAACCTTATAAGCTTCATTAACCAAACTTTTTTTGCCTACTTTGGAAGTCAATCAGATTCTAGTTACTGGGTCATAGATCAAGGAAATGGAAACGAAAAGATTGGTTACTCTATTATACTCATTTTACTATTAAAACTATTTATCACCTGCTATATCTGGGAAAAGAGGAAGATAGGGCAACAAATATTTATGTCACCATTATTATGTTGTATTTCAAGTTCACTCTGAAATGATTAAGTCTTGACAGTGGAGAATTGGAAACAACTGAGTGTAAAAATCAGGGAGATAATGATAAGTTATAGTGACAATGCTAACCTTGTAGTCAAACATTATAGTCATTATAGCTTACCAATAAATAATGAAAATAATTGTTTTGGTCACAGGAAGGCCCACTTTTCCACTTTACTCCAGTTAGGCAGATTTTCAGTCTAAGGTGCAAATTAGAAGGATTCTTGTTTAAACTTTCAGGAGTGATATTTATGAAACTGAAACTGATAAAATGCTTGTCAGTTGAAAGTTGTTTTTTTTTTTGAATTCTCACAAGTGTGACTAGTCAAGTTTTCATACATTACTATGTTTTGCTAGAGCTTCTCCGATATTCTAAACCAGGGGTGGGTTTCAAAACCCGTCACTACTGGTTCACTTGTGGGCCAGTGGAGGGTGGGTGGGTGGATCTCCCACTGCCACCACTACTGGTTTGTCCGAACTGGGGCAAACCGGTAGCAACCCACCACTGTTCTAAACCATTAAATTTAAGTCAGGAGTGGAAAACATGTGTCTGTCTAGATACTATTGAACTACAAATATCATTAACTTTCATCATTGACCATGCTTCTAGGACTGCTGGGAATTGTAGTTCAGCAAGCCTTGGATAAGACTTAAGTTCCGTGCTCTGGGTCAAGTTAGGAGTTGGCAACTTGTAAACTGTGTGGCAAGAGTCAGCATTCTCCCCTGCTGCAATTTTGAATGTAAGGAGTTTTTTTCGTGTTAATTTGTGGTTTTGAGGACCCGAAGGGGTGAAATGGGTCCATTAAGCTTTGCAGAAGCTTAAGACAGACATAGCAATCCTTGAAACCTTAAACATCCTCAGTTGGTCCATATTGTTTTATTTAGGGGAAGAGTGCTAAAGTGCAAAATGAGTGCCTGAAAAAAATGGTATATAGAATAGTATATTTTTTTAGACAAGTTCTAATAATAGTTTAAAAGGGGTACCTTTTGATTGCTCTATCAAATACATACTGTCCTTTCAAGGAATGTAATTATGCTTTCTTTCTCCAGCTTTGCACACTCTTCTTCTCTTCCATTCTCTTTTTCTCCAAATCCTGTTAATGTGTGTACCATAAGTAATGGGGTCAGCAGGCACAATTCCACCCTCCCCCCCATGTCTATATTTATTATACGAGCTTGGATGAGTTTGTGAACATGTCACAGTTTTAGAAAAACCTACCTCATGTTATTACTGGGAAATCTTAAATTTGACATAGTTTAGAAATGATATAGGACATTTTATCACCAGTTATAAACATTAGTTATAAACTGAATATTTTTCCATTTATATCCTCTGCTATGCATAAAGACTCAGTCTTTCTCATTTTTAACTCTAGATAGGTTTGATTCCCTGGCTAAATGTGCAACAATTATGTTACTGTATTTTTGGAATCTTGAATACCATCAAGAATCCCGCTTGGATTACTGCAATTCCCTCTACATGGAACTGCCCTTGAGGTGCACCCGGGGGCTCCAGCTGGTCCAGAATGCGGCTGCGCGGGTGGTTACGGGAGCTCCTTATTATTCCCGTGTAACACCTCTCCTGCACGAGCTGCACTGGTTACCGGTGGTCCACCGGATTCACTTCAAGGTGCTAGTATTGACCTATAAAGCCCTACATGGCTTAGGCCCGGGGTATTTGCAGGACCATCTTCTGCCTGCTTCCCACCGTCCTGTCTGCTCTCATAGAGCCACTCTCCTCAGGGTACCATCGACCAGGCAATGCCGTCTGGCGACGCCTAGGGGTTGGGCGTTCTCTGTGGGCGCCCCTACCCTTTGGAATGAACTACCCACCGAGCTTCGTACGGCCCCGGATCTCCGCTTCTTCCATCGAGGCCTGAAGACTTGGCTATTCCAATGAATGGGCTGATGCTGATTCTTGGGTTCTATTATTTATTGATTTTAATTTGGTTTTAATGGGATTTTATTATTTTATCGTTGTATGTTTTTAACCTGTGTTCACTGCCCTGAGTCCTTCGGGAGAAAGGTGGCATATAAATACTGCCAAATAGACAAATAAATAAATAAAGACTCAGTCTTTCTCATTTTTAACTCTAGATAGGTTTGATTCCCTAGCTAAATGTGCAACAATTATGTTACCGTATTTTTGGAATCTTGAATACCATCAAGATTTCAGGGTAGGGAGCTAAAGAAACGATAAACTAAATTGTTGTGATCACACTTTATGGCTGTAGAAATGCTCCTTGGAAGATGGTAATGTGCAGGATGGAGTAAAGATTTTTTTTTCTTGAGCTTTGAAGGGAGAGTGTTCACAGTTGTGCTGAGAATCAAGGAAATCAAGAAATCCAGACAGTTCAAATGTATATAAAGGTTTATTGCAAGCTTAAGCTCTCTACAAGAATCTGAACCACTAATGGTTAAAGCAAATTGGCAGTAGATAAGAGTCAATGGTGGACAGGAAGCTTGTTTGAGATGCAGGTTAGGAAACAATATAGAGTATACCACATAAATAATCAAATCAAAATAACCCCCAAACTGTTATTTCTCTTGATTTGTGAAATTTAATTAAAAATGAATAAAAATGACTACAAGCAAAGAAGCAAGAACAGTTGGGGATTTCCCATCCCTCAGATGCTTTTTGCAGTTCTGCATTTGCAGAACTTTCATAGCATATTTATATGATACTAAATCTTTTAAACTACTTGTTTTGTTAACCTTTTTGCGCATGCTCTTTCCTACTCCAAAATGCATACATTATCTTCTGAAACTAGACTCCATAAAGAATAAGGAATAGTATAATTAATAAAAAATACACTGAATCAGAGCAGCACAGCAGCAAAAAGAAGAGCTATATTTATCATTATATATATATATATATATATATATATATATATATATATATATATATATAAATTTGATTTATATGCCGCCCTTCTCCCGAGACTCAGGGCGGCTTACAATGCACTAAGCAATAGCCTTCATACTTTTTGTATATTTATACAAAGTCAGCTTATTGCCCCCACAAACTGGGTCCTCAATTTACCTACCTTAGAAAGGATGGAAGGCTGAGTCAACCTTGAGCCTTGGTGAGATTCGAACCTGCAATAATTGCAGGCAGCTGATGTTAATAACCTGTGCAATTTAATTCAAATATATATCCTGTGCAATTTAATTCAAAGTCTGCTAGATGATAAAAAGATTCGGCCACTAATGTCTATTTTCAGGGGTTAAAAATAAAAGTACAACCTTTAAATATAAATTTTCAGATAGACCTGCTTAATTTGACATGTAATATTAGTTTCTTCTGCTCAGAATAGTATAGCAATTTTTTTCCTATATGAATTTTCACAAAAAGATTAAAGACATGTTTCTATAAATATTATTTAATGTATTTGCTTAGCTGTTGTTCTGTAGCAAGTAGCACAAATATTCCCAGATTCCTGGATGTGTGGTCCCTGTTGCAGTTGGAAGCAGAATAGAAACATCTGAAAACCATTATTTGGATTATATATGCTAAAGTATCTAATCTTACCTTTAGGATCCAGTTCCTAAATCACAGTTCTTCTCACCCTTTGTATTCCCCAATGTGACACAGCTTCTAACATACTTGAAGCATAAAGATTCTTTCAATAATATCCAATATAAATTAAAGTGACAACTGGGATACACTGGAATCATATGGATTTGCCACAAAATTAATAGGGAAAGCAAATTTCTCCGGTTATATAAAAGGAAAAATGAAGCTAGTCTTAGGATCTATACAATAGTTTTTGTATATGAATACATTTTTTACATTTGTTTTTGTCAGTTAAGAATGAATGAATGATACATTTTCAACTATATTACTTTCTTTTGGAAGAATTTTGATTATTTTCTATTTAGAATTTATTTATTTCTCTTTTTTCTTGTTTCAGAGTATGATATCATCCATTGTAAATAGCACGTATTATGCAAATGTGTCAGCTACTAAGTGCCAGGAATTTGGAAGATGGTATAAAAAGTACAAGAAAATTAAAGGTAAATTGATTTTAATTATCATTCAATGCCAAACCTTTTAACAGATCATGAATACTTGAAATTTGTTATTCTAAAATGATCAAGAGGTTCTTACAAAGGCTAGTTTATATAGAGTGTCATCAATATTTTTCCAGATACAAAGATCTACTTTGGTTGAAGCAGTTTCTCTATGATCTTCAACAATTTTTATAAGTATTGTATCTCAAGGTAAAGAAAGGAATATTTCAAAAGTGCTTTTTACAGTGAAAATATAATCAAAGGAGCTAAATAGCTTCAAGGCCGTTTATGGATCATTGTTACTTGTAAGACAAAAAGGGAGAGCATTCTTACTACATTCGGCTGTGATGTAAAAGCACCTTCGAACATTAAAAAGCTCTTCCTGTAGTCCCAGAATTGCCATTGCAACCACCAAGTATTTCTATCATATTATGGTTTTCTACTTCCTTTCTTCATTCAATTTTTAAAGCTTTTCTTTTTCTCCCGTCCGTCACCATTTTTAAAAATAAATCTACAGTTAATTGTTAAATATAGAAAAGCAGAATAGGACCTTGATTTGAATTAGGAGGTCAAGGATTTAAGCCCAAAGAGTTTTCTGGATAACTGTGTGATGCTGCTAATGAAAATTTGAGTTTAAAACTCATTGGAAATGTGTGTGCATGTATATGTATGCATGAGGGGCAATGAAAGGTTACAGTCTGTGTGAAATAAACACAAACTGCTTTAATATGGTTCATATAGTATTGATTCTTCAGCTACAACAAACAGGAGCAAAACAGCAATGAAAAAATTACTATAGGTATACTTACTGAAAAATAAACAGAACCAAACTTTATCATCATCATCTCCAAGAGCTTTTGTTATATTTTCTTTTCATATTGTCTCATTTACAGTATTGATAAATGAGAATTTACTTTATATGTAAGATGAAAGTTCAATTTCAGAAACTATTTTAGTGTAGTCCTGTGAATTTAAAAGTAAGGGTCAAGTTACTATGAATCTGGTCAGCAAGATCAGCCATCATTCAAGGTCAATCCAGTTGAAGCAACCACTGTTGTATACATATATCTTAATTTTTGTTACATTAAACTAATTGTAAAAAAGTTATTCTAATTTAATATTGCAAATGGAAAATGACGAAGAGCTTCAAAATCATTTTATTGGCATTTCAGTTGAACATAATCTGCTCTGTGAAATGTGTTTCTGATTTATCCACTAATGTCTCTTTTAATAAAGCAGTGGGAACTAACTGGTTCCCTTCTTAATCAAAACCATGATTTCCTAAACATAAGCTATGAGATTCTGTTACAAGTTGCCACATACAGATCTCTTTGGTCAATCCTTTCCCCTCCTGTTCTGTTGAACTAAACAAACAGTAAAATAATTATACATACAGAAAGATCAAAGTAAATATGACTAATGCATAGCAAAAATTTTAAAAACTTTCTGAAAGAAAAAAAAGCATTAGGTTGCAGAACATATATTTAATGTTTAAACAAATATGAGAAACTGAACAATCAATAATTTGATATCATTAGCAACAGATGTAAAAGTTATATGCAAAGAGCACTTGAAATAAACATGCTCAGGTTATAGCTGTGGAATCTATTATATATTCAACATTGCTATTATGCTTAGTTCATATCAACCTTTGTCTTTATATCAATCGGGTCTGCATTTTGTATTGGTGAGATCTAAATCTATTGACATACAAGCTTTTGAAAATTGATTGCAGTCCATTAAAACTGATACTAGAAAAAATAATATAGACTGTATCATTTTTGGGATTATGTGCTTCCTTGTAATCCTCCTATCGTTTTATTTTCCTTTGCCCTTTCATAATTTGTGTTTGAAATTTTATATTGTACATTTATAAGGAAGTTTTATCTTAGCAATTAATAGAACTTTGTAATAATAATTATGATTACAATAATAATGAATAATTAGCATAGTAAGAATAATAGCAGTGAAATTTGCACCATATACAAGGCAGAGGAGTGTATATAGAAAAAAATAAATATGCAGTCTTACTTATCTAGACTTTCATTCATAACATAGATCAATGTTACCATTGTTGGGAAGTTTCCAGCCTGGCAGGAAGGAGGGATCAAGTGAGGAATTAGCCTGGAGTCACCGCGCAACTGCAAAAGGGCTAGGATCAACCTCCCCCCTCCCAGTTTCCTTGGAACCTTATCTAATTGTTCCTAAGAGTAGGCTGCGAGACTGGGGTGATTCCTGTGTTATAGGCAGAGCATAATTAAGTAGTTACCTTGAACTCTGCATGTTGTTTGTGCCTGACAACCATAAACCAATTGAAACTGCACTTTGAGGGGTAAAATTAATACAGACCCATCAATATGTGCTCTTTAAATTGCTTGTATGAGGTGTGTCGTAATTTTTTTTGCTACCATGTATGGTTACATAAAATTCAGGAAAAATATTGCTTTACTTTAATATGTAGCTGATCAAATTTAGTATCTCACTGAGATATATTCACAATAATATTTTAATTAACTTGACAAGCACTCAAATAGCTAGGTGTGGATGGTGAAAAGTTTATATATTATCAGTTCATATCATGTTGACGCCTTCTATAATTTATTTATTTTTATTACTTATTAAATTATATGGCTGCCCCTCTCATGGAAAGTAACTTTGGGTGCTGTACAGCAGTAATTGTTTTATTATATATAGTACCTAAAATATTTGTGTCACTTTATGTATCCTTTGTTCTGCCTTTGTTTAGTAAAAAAGAACAAAGTAAAAAAAAACTAATGAAAAGGAAAAGAAGAAAAAACAATATAACAATATAAGGGCTTTTGTATTAATTTTATAGAAAAGATTTTCAATGAAGGATGACACTATCTCAAATCAAATAAAATCTTTTTATTTACTAACGTAAAGCATATTTCATTGTAATCATCCACACATAATCCAAGTCTGTAAGCGACTCCTGAAATTTCAAACATCACTTTTCTCTTTCTGTATTTTATATATAGAACTTTGAAAGCTTATGTAGTAAATGGGACTCATTGCATATAATAAGAAGGACTTAGGTAGTATGGGCTGTAAAAAGCCAGATGACCATTAGATAGCAGCAAAGAGCTTTTCCTGTCACTTGGTCCTATTTAGTGGTTGTCTGGATTTTTGAAGCAAAGCTCTGCTAGTCCTACGGTAATAGTTCTAATTGTGATCTGTTTATAATGTTCTATACCAGTGGTTCTCAACCTTCCTAATGCCGTGACCCTTTAATACAGTTCCTCATGTTGTGGTGACCCCCAGCCATAAAAATGTTTTCATTGCTACTTCGTAACTGTAATTTTGCTACCGTTATGAATCGTAATGTAAATATCTGATATGCAGGATGTATTTTTATTGTTACAAATTGAACATAATTAAAGCATTGTGATTAATCACAAAAACAATATGAATCCAGTTTTAACTTCTAATGAAAATAATATTTAATAATAGGTTTAATAATGCAAAAGATGATACATGGCATAGTTCTTCCCTAACTTGCATATGACTGTTAGAACCAGGAGAGATCATGGATTGAGTACAATGTGAAACTCACTTAACAATGCTCTTGCTTAGCAACCAAAATTTTTGGCTCAATTCTAGTCATAAATCAAGGACTTTCTCTCCCTTCCTCTCTCTCTTTCTCTTTTTTGTCTCTTTTTCTTTCATTCTTTCTTTTTTCTCTCTCCCTTCCTCTTTCCCTCTTTCTCTCTCTCTCCCTTCCTTTCCTACTTTCTCCCCACTTTCTTTGTTTTTCTCTCTTTCTTGACCCTCCCTT
>WNWU01000006.1:45007235-45092530 GCA_012654045.1 Ptyas mucosa | reverse complement strand
TTTCTTTGTTTTTCTCTCTTTCTTGACCCTCCCTTTCTCTCCCTTCCCCTCTCTCTCTTTTTTGTCTCTTTTTCTTTCATTCTTTCTTTTTTCTCTCTCTCCCTTCCTTCCTCTCTCTCTCTCCCTCTCTCTCTCTCTCTCTCTCTCTCTCTCCCTTTCCTTCTTTCTCTCCTGCACCCAAAACAGGGCTTCAAACTGTGGCAGGCAGAGGCAAGGGTTGAAACGGGAGCTTCAGGGGGCACTCCCAAAACTTCTCCTGTGCGGCTTTTGCCGCTGCAGGCAACGGCAGTGGGATGGCAGCAGGGAATCCCTGAACTCGCTCACCCAAAACTTTTCCCTTGCGGCTTTTGCCGCTGCAGGCATAGACAGCTCGGTGGCGCAAGGAATCCCTGAATTTACCCGAACTTTTTCTGTTGAGCTCTTGCATCTGCAGGTATCGGGGATGGCAGCGGCAGCAGCAGGGAGCCCCTGAACTCCCCAGGACTTCCGCACTAGAATCTTTTCTAGTCACGTGTGTGCACACCCACATGCATGCACGTGACTAACGCACGCAACCTCTCTCCGCTCTCTTTACTAAAGCGTGGGGCACCGCGTTGCAAGCAGGGATACGCAGCCCTCCAATAGAGACAGAGGGTGAGGGTGAGTGAAGGTGTGGGGGGGTGAGAGAGGGCTTTGGCGACCCCTGTGAAATGGCCATTCGACCCCCAAAGGGGTCGCGACCCCCAGGTTGGGAACCGCTGTTCTATACAGTAGGCTATATTCAATGTTGTGAAATGCCGCTTATGCTATACATCCCTTTGGGGTATGGAAAAAAGAAGGAAAAATCAATTCTGCCTGTGCTGTCCAGACAGTAACTTAATTAGTTAGTAGTGGAATTTATAATTCCAGGCAAGGAGTGTGCTGACTAGAGGGATATTTAGTTTAGTTTGGGAACATATCTCCTTAAGAGATTGATCTCTGGGAAATGTAGTCTTTATGTCATGTGATGAAGAGCCAGCTACCCTCTGAACAGAACACTGCCAATATTTCTTTCAAAAGACAATGCAATAAGATTTGCTTCCATGGAAGTTTGCAGAAGATGCAAATTTAGTGGTAGATAGAACTAGAACTCATGGTCTCCTGGATCCTAGCCTGGTGCCTTAACCACTACACCAAGCTAGCTCTCCATGGCAATATTAATAGGCTTCAAAACTAATTGTAATCCTGAATTATTGGTAATCAATGTTTTATGAGGCAACTCTATTTGTCATGGAAACTGATTCTTGAATTCCCATTAGTGGGTGGCTGTTATGTTCTTATTGTGTTTATAAGCTTTTTATAGATATCTGCTTGGCCATTTTTGATATAGAATTCTGGATAAGGTGAGCCTTTCAGAACCTGATCTTGTGTTCTTAAAAAAACAACTACTTTCTAAATGATTAATATATTAATATGAAAAGTTAACAGAAATTGTATAGGAGCTATAGCAATCTTCATATGAGCTCTAGGTAATAAGATTTACTGGAGAATTAGTTTACTGATATGTACTATTTTGAAAATAGATTTTCAACAGATTTGCAGGAATTCATTTTAGGAAGCATTTCATGACTGCCAAATACTAGAGTGGAACTGTCCTTTTGGGCACACAAATCACAGATATGCAAATACAGTTTTCCTGGTCAGAGACCAGACAGTAAATAACACTGATAGATGGTTAGGGTAAACATGAAGTTAAGTGTTGACTGGAAATAAGATTTCTGAAATTACCTCTTTGTTCATAATTGGGTTAAGTGGGTTTTGATGAAAAGAAATAAGTAATTAAGATAATCACAGTTTTTAAATGAATTACCCACATGAAAAGCACCTCCCATGCTCTAGAATAGTTCTAGGAAGTCAAGATTGGTAATTAGAGTTTTGCTTGACAGTGAGAGGGGCAGCATATAAATTTAATAATAAATTTAATAATAATAAACAATAACTTATACTGTGTATCTTTATCTATTGCCTTCTAGAGGCTTGTAATGGTATTATAATTTTGCTTTTCCCAAATGTAATGAAAACTAGCTACAGCTGTACAGTATGTAATGTATATATGCCTATCCTGGTACTGCTATTCTGCATTATTTAGTAACAACAATATTAATATTCTTATAGGATTATATAGACCAGGGGTCACCAACCTTTCGGACCTCAGGGACCACTAAATTCATAATTTTAAATCCCATGGACCACTATGATCTGCCTAATGACCAGCTGAGTGGGCGTGGCAAGATGGCCTTGTGACTGGGTGGGCATGGCCAACTCAATGTCACTCAAGTCGAGGGGCGCCTTGCCAGCCTCTACTCGCTACTCCTTGCCTGCCTGCCCAGGCTCCTCAGAGCCCCAACAGGAAGCAGTTGCTGGAGCTAAGCAGTCATCATGAGAAAGAGCTGGCAAAACAGCTGCCTCAGTTAAAATCGGATCTGGCTGAGAAGAAGGCTCAGCAGAAGCACCTCAATGAGGACTACGAGCATAGGCTTTCCAAGCAGAGGGAAGACCTGCAGGAGTGCAAGGCCAGGTACCGGCACCAGTTCCAGGCCATGATGCTGGCCTGGAATGATGCTGTCCCACTGGAGCAAGGCCCTCCAGCTCTTCGCCACCAGCAGCACTTCCCTCCAGCCTTCGCCCAAAGCCCCATACCAGGAGGCTGAAGCAGACCCCAAGTCAGAATTTGTGCCCCCCTCTGACCTGCACAAAAAGACCCAGAAGGGGGAGACTCTCTGCAGCAACACAAACATTTATTGCACATATCCGGCCCAGGGACCGTAGTTTGAGGACTCCTGATTTAGTGCAATATAAAAAATGCAAATAATTTTTCTGCGGACCATCAAAATTTTCTCACAGACCACCAGTGATCCACAGACCACTGGTTGGTGACTGCTGATATAGACTATATCAGGAGTTCAGTCTGTATAGAAGCTTGGCAAAAATAATTCCACATCTATTTAGGATTTTTCAATTTTTTAGGTATAGTTGTTTCCATTATGACTTGAATAGGATACTTATTATTTTTTTAAAAATAAGAATATATTGGTGGTGGGGGAGAAGGCAAGAAGAACCATAGTTTATGAATTTGTCCTGTTATACCCTGTTTTGAGTTGACCAGACTATGCAAAGCGAAAATAAAACAAAAGAAAGCAAAATAATAAATGAAAAGTTTAAATGGCTTAAAATTTATAAATAGATGCAAACGTTTGCTTCTTGAATTTGCTGTTGAAAGAAGCCAAAATATTTAAAATATTCTGTAGTATTTTATTGATATAATAAATATTTCAAAGCTGGATATCTACAATTCATTGAAGATTTACATAACCACTTAGGAATGGTATATGCTAACAAGGGCTTATTTAAGAGAATCCCTTACAATATTTGTTTGTTTATTTTTTATTTGATTTCAAGTCTGCCTGACTCTTTAATGCTCTGAGTGGCTTACAGTTAAAAACAGTAGTTGAATGTACACTGAAGTAGCGAATGTGCAGTGAAGTTCTTAAAAAAAAATAGGGTTTATATCCCATAACTCATTTGGGGGTATGAATTTGACTCTGTGGTCTGCTGAAGGAGCGTAATGTTTACAGAGCAGTGATTTGGCTGCACATATGTCATGGGAGAAAGAATACTAGTGATTTCAAGTGTTTCAAGTGTTTACAAAGACATGGTATGAGAATTGATGATATTATAAACAACAAATAAGAAGGCAAGGCAGTATCAGTCGTGTATTTTTTTTTCTGCATATAGTTACACAAACATACATAGATAAACACACAATGTGAGTTTATGGGATGAAAGAACTAAATGGCCATGTAAATTATACATGGCATATGCAAATAGCCATGTAAATTATACAATATATTTTGATTGTTTCTGTACAATAAAATTCAGAAAGTATTGGAGATTTATAAGCAATGTGTCAGTAGTTAAAATATTAGAGTAGAACTGAGTAAACCCAACTTCAAATTCACCGTCATTGGTAGAAGACTTTGAGCCAATCACTTTTCTCAATCTAACCTGACTCTCAAGATTGGAAATAGAATTGCTATGTATTTCACTTGAAATTTGTGGAGAAAGGGCAGGATATAAATGTACATATTTTTGAATGAATGAATGAATGAATAAATAAATAAAATAAATCCTAATTGAATGTAAATATTTGGGGACTTAATCTTTGAGTTTACCAGTGCAACAATAAAATATTAGCACAATTATTTGATGCTTGGTTGGAAGGCTGACCCAATGTAATGGACTTGGGTTCTTGAAATTCATGTAACCCCTACTACATGTCAGATTTACAAAGGATAAACATTATTAGAGTTACTTTTAGAGTTACTTTATTGGTTAGCCGTTGGGCCATATCAAAGTGCAGAATTCCAGACACAAATTATTACTAAAAACTGATAAAAACAATTTTAAATGAAATTGGAATAAAATACAGTTTAAAATGATAGCTTTGATTAGCCTATAGGAGCACAAGGTACTCCTTGCACCTCCTATTAGCCTATAGGAGCACAAGTTGCAAACACATATTGCCAATAAAATTTTATACAAACAATTTAAAATAAGAGTAGGGTAAAATACAATAGTTATAGGATAAGATGCAATATAATGGAATACATAAATATATGAAATAGAATAAAATGACATAAAATTATATTTCGGTGTCACCCTTACAATCTACCCCAATCAGTCCCACGTATGCAGATCACAACAGAACCATTTTGTTTAAGTACTGTGCTGTGTTAAATGTTATTTTCAGGTTCTGGCTGCACATAAAGTAAGTTGTTTTGATATGGGGATCCCAATGGGTCATTCGTTCGGTATACGGACCAAGGTACCTGTCTCTTACCCCCTTATACAAGCAAGAGTCAAATAGGATGTGAGCCAGGTCTTCTACCTCTGCTGCTCCGCAAATGCAGAGACGCATTGTAGAGTATAGAATGGAATCTCCCATGTCTGACCATTGTGTTAAGCTGCTCGAATCTTGCTCGCATAAATATCTCCCTAAGATGTTTTGGATAAACATTATTAGTTTAATTTAGTATAGAATATTGTGCCAATATAGAGTTGGCATTAAAGTGCAGTTTAATGCAATTCTATGTCTGTTCACTTGTAATCCTTGATATAATTTCAAATTAAAATGAAGGTATATATTTATTATTTATTTTAACAGTGGAACGAGTTGAAAGAGACAACCTGTCAGAATATTGTGTTCTTGGTCAACGTCCCATGCACTTACCGAATATCAACCAGCTGGCAACTTTGGGCAAAACAAATGAACAATCTCCTCATGGTCAAATTCACCACAGTACTCCAATCAGAAACCAAGTGCCAACATTACAACCAATCATGAGCCCTGGTCTTCTTACACCTCAACTCAGCCCACAGCTTGTAAGGCAGCAAATAGCAATGGCCCATTTGATAAACCAACAGATTGCAGTAAGTCGGCTCCTGGCTCATCAGCATCCACAGGCAATTAATCAACAGTTTCTAAATCATCCACCTATCCCTAGAACAGTCAAACCAGAACCAACAAATTCATCAGTGGAAGTATCTCCAGATATCTACCAGCAAGTCAGGGATGAACTGAAAAGGGCCAGTGTCTCCCAGGCGGTCTTTGCAAGAGTGGCTTTCAATCGCACGCAGGTATCATATTTTATTTATTTAACTGAAGCATTTTATTCAATTATTCTGTTAAAAAAGGCTCTTTAAAAAGCACATCAAAAAGACAATCCCTGTCATTGGGTTTTTCACTTTAAATGAAATGAAACAAATGGAAAGTAAAGGAAGAAGATACTTCTCAGCAATTTTATTCCATTTCTCACTCCACCTTGCAAAATTGGAACAATGCATTAAAAAAAAAACAATCCAACTATTGTATAACGTTTCACAAGACTATGATATAGTGCCTTCTGTCCTTATATTTTTAAAATAAAACTTGTATTTTTATGCTATAGAAACTGGATCCAAATGAGGAAAGATGGAAGAGATTGTTTAGATTTCTTTCTTTCATCTCCCTTTAGAAATATAGAAAAACAATGATCCCAAAATACCTTTTTGAACGTAATCTGTTAAATTCTTAATAAAACTAGAGAATCAGACACTGGTGACCTTAGCATTATCTACTTAGGGTAGATGGTTGATTTTTTGTCATTTGAAATTTATTGATCTATTAATTTTGTAATGATTTCCAGCCAAATGAATAAATTTTAAGAAAAATATTATGGCCATTTATTTCCTAAAATTTAAACGAGATTATTATTCACCATATTATGTTGTTCAGATTTAATAATACCTAATACTTCTCCCTCTGATCCATTAATGTTCAAATTCGCCTTTTCCTTTAAAGACAAAATGTCTCCTTTTCTCTGCTTGATGAAAAGTAGGCTGCATGAGTATATTTGAGATGGAAGCAAACAAACAAGCAGGAAAATTACATCCTGTAATTTACTTCTACTACTTCTAGTTCTGACTATGAACAGAAGCATATTTAACTTTGGATTTTTAAAACAATATTGCAAGAATGCGTGAACTAAAAAACTTTTGTGATTACTTTCTCAGCCGTACCTTTTTAATAATGAAGCATTTTGGGCAGCCAGTAATGTTGTTTGCCACATAGACAATAATGAGAACCAATTCCATTTTAAATTGTTTTTATCAGATTTTAGTAATAATTTGTGTCTGGAACTTTGCACTTTGATATGGCCCAAGGATGAATTAATTCAATAGAACCTGAAAATTAGAAAAAAAAAATAAATGGCTGAGATCTTCTCATTTTAGTATCATGAGTTTCTCAGTTTGCTGATTTTGGAACTTAATTTGGCCTTGGGAACTTATTATTTCATGTTGGATTATTTTGTCATGATTGAATGTTTTAAATGTTTTCTGTAATTATTATACAATTGTTTTATTATTATCTTCTATTGGGAAGAAAGCAGTATATATAATAGTGTAATAGTGATATCAAATATTTTGAGTCCGGTGGTTAAATTATACGTAATATATTAATATGTAATAGCTGCTTTCCTAAGAAAAGTAACTCTGGGGAGATTGCTTTCTTTTTATCTCTTAGATTTTCAAGTATATAGATGCAATAATTAAAATGTGCATGGAATTATGTATTTTTTCAGATGAAGCTGTTATTGCCCTGACTATAACAAGGAGCTTACCAGGACTGGGGTGGGGGTGGGGGTAGATATCACTGTCTTCTTTTTGTGGTCTTCCTGCATTTCCCCCCTTCCTTTTTTCATTTTTTTCTTTCCTCAAAAAAGATTTGTAAAGGGGAATGATGAAGAGTTCTACAGTACCTTTTGTTTGGTAATGGTAGAAGCCAGGAAGTATTGTCTGAACATGAGAGGGAAACAAGGAGACCACTGTGGAACAGAGTGATCAGACAGGAAAGTGTTTATGTGAAAACAGTTTGATGTACTTTCATTTCATTTTTCCTTTCAACATTTTTCCAAGGAAAGGACATGGGAAGTTTGTTTAGGTTTGCTGATGAAATGCAAAGTTCTGTTCTGATATATGGATATTAAACAGTTTGGGCATTAATGGAACACAATATAAATTTGAATGTGAAATCCAGCACCGTAACTTCTTTCTTGAAGCTCAGACCATAAGAGTAGAGTAATGAAGCAAAGTTGGAGATTTCATCTTGTATTACAATTCACAATGCACTTTTGGGACACTGCCACATTGGAAATTCCATATTGTATGGCAATTAAATAAACTAGCAGCATATTTTCAATACTTCATTTCTCCTATTAGAATTATAAGATGGCTGTATCTACGGTAGTAAAACAAATGTCCCTTTTAATCAACATAATTATATTTTTCAAGCTGGCCTTGAGAGTATCAGTAAAAATTACAGCATGAGTAATTTGAGTATATGCCTTTATTTTTTTAATGTTGTTTTTAGTTTGAAAAAATATTTCATCCTTTTGGATCATGCATCTATGTGTGTGTATAGATATTGTTCTATTTCACCCTCTATAAAGCCAAATATAATAAATGTAGACAAAATGTATACAATGACATATTTTGAAGTTGACCCAAAAAATAAGCAGTTACATTTGTAGATCTTATAATATTGTCATTAAATAAGTCTTTATATGTTTTAGCTTCTAAATCTGTATGAACATATTTTTCAACATGCATGTTGTTCTTTAATATTTGATTTGAAGAATTCTTTTCCTTGATAAGTGACTGAACTACTCAGCTATTTGGAACATTTTTTGTCTTTGCCACAGAAGCTTAGGCCTCATATACAATATTTTTAGCGTGGAATCATAGAACCAATATGTTATTATGGGTGTAATGAATCCCTTTAAAAGAAAATGTTCTTTTCAAAATTATTGTGGCTAATGATTAAGTAATACCTCTTTCTGAAATTATATTTCAGAGATATAGTTTACAAAAACTTGGGGAATATTATCCCAGCAAGTTATGGAAGAGAGGAAGAGAGAGAAAAAGAAAAAAAATGTCTAAATAAAAATCTGAATGTTCATAATAAATGATGGAAAGGATCCAAAGCATTCAAAGAATCCAACAGTATTTTCTCTTTCAAAATACATTACAAATAATAAGCATTGTGATTTTATAAAATAAAGCCAAGTTGGAATTCAACTGGGATTCAAAGAACCTTGTTGGCTATGCTTGAACAATATACACTGTACCAGTGTCCCACTATTTGGGATGCACCAGTTAAACAGAAAGTGACTGTGTTTGACACACTATCTCTTCCTGCTGTTTTGTTTTGAAAAATGGCAATGATCTGCTGGCACCACTTCAGAAAGTGTTTCCCAAAATTAACCCAAAATGGGTAAAAGTGTCCTTTTTTCTTTCTGTAATGATACACGTACTCCGTGGTGGGATTCAGCCAGTTCGCACCACTTCGGGAGAATCAGTTGTTAACTTTCTGAGCAGTTTGGAAAACTGATTGTTGGAAGAAATCATTAGGGCAGAGAACCAGTTGTTAAATTACTTGAATCCCACCACTGCACGTACTCATTACCCAATCACAAAAGGGACACTTAAATAAAACTCAATAAGCAGTAAAAAAGATTTTCTAAATAAGTGTTTTTGGGTAATGGAGGAAAAAGTTTGGGAAGTACTGACTTTAAAAAAAAAGCTTTCATCCTCTATTTTGTATCCTCTGCCTCATATACTCAAGGGAAGGGAGGAAAAGTAAAAAAAGCAGAAATAGAAAATTTCTAGATTGACTGATCCTGGGACCCATTTTCGATTTCATTTCTGTGCTGATAGTAGTTAATTCTTTTATCTCCACTGATATAGCATGGTTGATTAAGGGGAGCCTAGTTTAACCTCACACAACCCCATTGTTAAATTATCTTTTAATCTTCCTTACAATCCAGTTAAGCAATTCTAAGAACAGCCATTCAACCATTTTTTTCCTATTTATTTTTAAAGACCAAATGGCAATGTGGTGCCTTTTATCTGGTAATACTAGGGTTTTCTGTCTGGAAGTATCCTTGTCTAAAGTGCAGAAATACAGCAGTAGGCTATTGTATTGGATCGAGATTGTATGCCAAGATTATCGTTAACAGTGAAGAATGGTTTGGCACATTCAGCTGGGGAACCTGGTAAAACGTAGGGAGAGATACAGATATTTGAAGTTACACAATTTCAGAGAAGGTGTAAAAAAAAGGACGTTTAATCACCAGACTCATGAATATTAGCATATATAGAGAAAAGGGTGCAAAGTAAGGAGCAAATCTGATTTCATATTCATGCTGCTTATGTTGCTAACTAATAAGCATTCAGTTCTCAGTTTTTCATTCAGAATATAATTTTCTGTGGTCATGAAAAAACTTTAAAAATATCTTAACTATTTTTATTAATCACTGATTATAATTATGGAATAGTATTTAGTCCATAGTATTTAGTATTTATTTATACAGTATGGCCTGTGTTGTAGATTAACCAGTAATATAGGTTCATAAAATATGTATTATGACAGTGGTTAAACATATTAATCATTTTCTGATTTTTTTTAAAAAAAATCCAATGATCAGCAGACGTGTAATCCTTGAGTTACAACCATTCATTTAAGTGACTGTTCAAAGTTACAATGGCACTGAAAAAAATTATATATGACCAATTTTTTGTATTTATGACCTTTGCAGCATCCTTATGGTCACATGATCAAAATTCAAGTGCTTTGCAACTCGCATGTATTTGAGACAGTTGCACTGTCCTAGGTAATGTGATCACTGTATCTCAGCTGGCTTTCAACAAGCAAAGTCAATGTGGGAAACCAGAGTCTCTTAACAACTGCAATAATTCATTTAACAATTGTGGCAAAAAGGTCATAAAAGGGGGCATAACTCGCTTAACCATTTTGCTTAGAAATTCTGGGCTCAGTTGTGGTTGTAAATTGAGGTCTACCTCTACTCACAAACTGAAAAAGTTACTTAAATGTGTTGAAGAAACTTTTATCCAAAGTAGGCTTCCCATAGAACAAATAGGCAATGCACATCTATATTGGGGTACATAATATATTTGGTCTACATTTGGAACATCAGGTATTCTTTTGTCTATAGTTCTTTTCACAATTTTATATTAGGCAAATTGAAGTGAAAGATAACCAGTTTCCTAGTATCTTAACTGTTGCTGCATTGGAGGTGTCTACTGATTTTCTTATGAATCTAGGTGATGGAGAAAGGATCTTTGCTGTCATGACATTGTGTCTGGAATTTCTTTTCCAAGAGTATATGATACCTGCTAAAGGCCCTATGCCTTTTCTTTTTAAATTAGCTTTTCTATTATACAGGTAGTCTTCGACTTACAATTAGTGTAATTAGTTCAATTAGTGATAGTTCAAAGTTGCAACGACATTGAAAAATGTGATTTAGGACCATTTTTCAGAGTTACGACCTTTGCAGCATCCCCATGATTATGTGATCAAAATTTAGATGCTTGGCAACTGGTTCATATTTATGATTGTTGCTGTGTCCCAAGGTCATGTGATCACCTTTTGCAATCTTCAGACAAGCAAAGTTGTTATATATTGGAGATAATTGCTAGTTGAAGATGTTATCCTGGTTATCTGTTGGAGTGGGGAAATACTCTCTCCTGATTGGTTAGTGGCTGATTAGTTCCCTATAAATCTGTTGGTTGTAGCGGAAATCACCCATGAAGGGGGTGTAAGTTCAAGAATGCCATCTGCAAAAGATGTGAAAAGAAGGGATATTTGGCTAGGGTCTGTCGTGCAAACCAACCAACAGCTATCACTGTGAGCCCAGAAAATTGCCCTAAAAGAATGCAGAAAAGACAAGAGAGTTATGGAGAGGACTATTTTACCATCTCCAGAGGCACCTGTAAGACAGAAATAGTAATTGGTCAAGGTAGCCTCTCCTCCTGCAAGAAAGTCCATGTCACCGTCCTGACTGAGGACTCTCAGTCTCTTGCCGTATGGAGTGGATACGGGGTTGTCAATGACCATTGTCTCTTGAGATACATTAAAGGGATTGGTGCCTAAAATCTCAAAAAGACAGTTGGACTTCCACCATGTTCATCTCCAAGATTACCAGAGGAACAGCATCCCTGTCATCTGCGCTGGCACTTTTAGAGTATCTTTTAAGGACTTTTCAGGCCCACTGCGACTGCTTGTAGTGAACAGTTCCTTACTGAGTGTCCTAGGATTGGACTGGCTTTCCTCTTTGGGTCTGGGAATAATTGGCATTAACTCCATCAGTGAATCTGATATCGAGGCATTAACCTCTAATTTTGCAGGCGTCTTTGACGGAAACCTGGGCAGATATATGGGTACACCCATCTCATTTAAACTTGACCCCAGGTTACACCAATCCGAATGAAGTCACGCAAAGGTTGGTGAGCAACTTGAGAAGCTCATCAGCCAAGGAAGCCTGGAACCTGTCAACCACATAAAATGGGAGACTCCAATTGTGACCCCTGTGAAGCCGGACAGTTCTGTTCACATTTGCGCAGATTATAAATGTACACTACAGAAAAATGCATACCCGATGCCTGTGGTCCAACATCTATTGCACTCTTTGGATGAGGGTAAGATTTTCGCTAAACTGGACTTTGCCCAAGCCTATCAACAGCTACCTGTTGATGCTACAGTGTTGGCTCAGATGATTGTAATACATCGAGGAACTTTTAGATATCGCTGGCTACAATTTGGGATGAGCGTGGCACCAGGACTCTTCCAGAATCTGATGGAGCATCTCCTGCAAGGCATCACAGGTGTCCTCCCCTATTTCAATGATGTTCTAGTGTCAGCAGTCAACAATGCCAAACTCCTCAATCATCTGCGAGTGGTACTCACCCATTTCCAGGAAGTTGGCCTCAAGGTTAAAAAAGAAAAGTGCAAGATCGCTGTTCCACAGGTAGAGTTCATCGGATACCTTATTGATGCCTTTGGGTTACACCCTACATAGGCAAAGATCCATGCCATCCAGGAAGCTCCCATACCCAAGAACAAGACCGAACTCCAGGCGTTCTTGGGGCTTTTAAACTTCTATAGCGTTTTCTTGCCACACAAAGCTTCCGTAGTGGAGCCTCTCCATTGTTTGCATGACAAGAAGATGTCTTGGTCGTGGGGCCGAAAAGACGCTGTGGCTTTCTCCTCTCTCAAGGAACTGCTATCTTCAAACAACCTCCTGGTGCAGTACAATGAGAAATTTCCTTTGGTTCTCACCTGCGATGCCTCTCCATTTGGCGTTAGTGCTGTTTTAAGCCACCGATTCCCAGATGGAAGAGTGGCCCTGATTGCCTTCTTCTCACAGACCTTGTCATCAGCTGAACAAAATTCCAGCCAGCTGGACAAGGAGGTGTTGTCTGCAGTCACAGGAGTTAAATGCTTCCATGAATATATCTATAGGAAATCATTTGACCTTGTGACTGATCACAAGCCACTACTGGGCCTGCTTGCTGGGGACCGCAATACGCCACAAGTTTTGTCCCCTTGTATACTGCGCTGGACTGTGTTCCTAGCTGCATACAGCTATCGCCTCCTGCATTGGCCGAGTAAGACACTTAGCCATGCCACTGCCCTCAGCTGATGCCCGCTCCCGACTGTTGTGGAGGATCTGACTCCAGCATCAGCTGTTTTATTAATTGAAGACCTGTCGTCTGGTCCCATTACGGCATTGGAGATTGTTGCACGCTCTGCCAAGGACCAAGTCATTGCCCAAGTGCTCAACTGGGTATGGATGGGGTGGCCAATGGGACCAGTCAGCACAGAGTTCCTGCCTTTCTAGGCCAGGCTACATGAGCTGTCTGCTCAACGGGACTGCCTACTCTGGGGAAGTCGTGTGGTGGTACCCCAGAGGTTGCGTCAGACAGTTTTGGAAGCTCTTTATGTAGGTCATCCAGCCATCATGCGGATGAAGGCACTCGGCTGCAGTTATGGTGCAGTTATTGTGGCCTAATTTAGACAAGGCCATCGCTGATTGGGTCGCATCTTGTCAGACTTGCCAAGAGTCAAGGCCAGCCCCTACATCCACTCCAATACACGAGTGGGAAACACCCAAGACACCTTGGTCAAGGGTACATATTGACTTTGTAGGTCCCTTTCATGGATAGACTTTTATGGGGGTAGTGAATGGCTTGAGGTGGTACTCATGACATCAACCACCTCAGTGGCCATGATCAAGACCCTTAAAAGGCTGTTTGTGACCCATGGACTGCCAGACATCCTTGTTTCGGATAATGGGCCACAGTTCACATTGAGTCAGTATGAGCTGTTCCTGGTGGGTCATGACATTTGTCATGCCCTGATTGCATCATTCCATCCTGCTAGCAACAGCCAGGCTGAGTGGATGGTCTGATCAGCAAAGGAAGCACTGGCAAGGATGGGCCTGGGGGATTGGCAAACACAGATAGCGGAGTACCTCCTGGTCCAACATATTACATCAAGCTCCACCACCAACAGGAGTCCGACCAAACTCCTAATGGGTCACTGCCTGCAGACCAACTTGGACCGACTGCACCTGGAGGTACACTCGGAGGTAACTGCAGCCTCAACTAGCCAGCTCTGGACATTCTCACCATGACTCACCAGTCATTCTACACCCACAACTACACTGGGGGCCCTTCTTGGATTCCTGCTCAGGTAGTGGACATTACTGGACCACGTTCCTGCAGGATGGCGCTTGAAGATTGTAGGTTGTGGCGTCACCACATTGACCAATTGCATAGCCACCTTGGAACCTCCGTCTGCTGCCAGCCAGAATGGATTACATCAGAGACAAACCTGGTTAAGGATACACTAGCTCAGTCACCACAAACAATGATACCGACAAGGGATGGTGGTGATGCACAGATATCTGCTGACTTGGTTCCTCTTGTGATGGAAGTACAAGTGACTGAGCCTTTGCTGGCGCCGCAAGCTACACTTGAAGCAGCATCAGTCACTCCACCTAGTCAGGACATCAGAGCTACTGGTCTTGAGACAGAACCACATAGGTCGGAACAGACACATCGCCACCCTGCCTTCCTAAAAGACTATATATATATTAAATTGTTATTTTGATCACCATAATGCTCCGTCTTGGTGAGAAGGTGTGTTATGTCTTGGAGATAATTGCTAGTTGAAGGTTTTATCCTGGGTATCTGTTGGAGTGAGGAAATAATCTCTCCTGATCGGTTGTTGGCTGATTAGTTCCCTATAAAAGGAACTATCTCAGCTAGGGAGTTTTTAAGTTGCCTTACAAACAGAAATAAATAAAGAGCTGTTAGAGATAACTCTGGCCTCACCTCCATTCTTCGCCCATAACTTAACAAAAGTCAATGGGGAAGCTAGATTCACTTAATAACTAGGTTACTAACTTATCAACTGCAGTGATTCACTTAACAGCTGAAGCAAGAAAGGTATTAAAATGGGGCAAAGCTCACTTAACAAATGTCTCACTTAACATCAGAAATGTCAGACTCAATTGTGGTCATAAGTTGAGGGCTACCTGTATATATTTATATTACAAGGCTGCCTTATTGTAGCATCAAATAATAATTTGCATTATTGGTTTTAGCAATATTGTTGCATATATTAATTCTATGTTTGGTGTTTGGAAAATTGCAATTTGAAATATTTCAAAAAAATTACTGTGGAAGAGAACCTCAATAATAACTTGATAGAAAGGTGAAGTGTGAACAATTCAAATAAATAATGATTTATTATCTGAAATGGATAGTGAGATTTGATCTCATTTGTTTATATTGTTTCAGGCAAGCTTCATTTATTCATTAGATTTATATCCCACCTTTTGTACTGGAGCTTAAGAAGGCATAGGCTTCCCTTTGATTATCCATGCAGCAGCCCTATGAGATTTATTTATCTTTTTTTTTAAAGTTATGCTTACTTCCAGTAGTATACTTATGTATGTGTGTATGTAAATCTTACAAATTACACTCCTGTCCATTTCCATATTTTTCTTCTGTAGAAATCTTTGGCAGAAATGCCTTCTAAATTTCTGGAGGATTTACACTTAGATGCCGAGGTGAAATGAATCTGATAAAAATCTTGGGTTTGTACACTCTGCCTTTTATCCATCACAAAACATCACTGGGGGGAAATGGGGCATTTCTCCTGGATTTTCACTTCTTACAAAGCAGTATAAATATATATACTGTGGTAATCCTTTAAATAAGACAGAAGATTATAGAGAATGAAAATTAATATCATCAGGTGAAAATAATTGAAGTTAAAATTCTAAACAAGTGCAGGGACGTTTTTTGGAACGGTGAACACATTTGGAATATTGAGAGAAAGAGAAAGTTGTAAATGCTTTCATAGCATGACTGCCATATTAAACAGGACTTGCCAGAAAAACAGCCATTAACCAGAAGCCAACTTTGTTCACCACCATCCAGTATAGCTCCCACTTATAGTTATCAGTTTTTTCAGATCAGACTGGCACACAAGACAATGTTCTTGCAATACTAAGGATTTATACAACCCTTTATAAAAAATAGAAGGCAGTGCTTTGATTTAATGGTTATGTTGGAGGAGGGAAGATTGCACCTTCAAGAGGTTCTGCAGGAAATAGGTTCCTTAAATCTATTTCAGGCTGGTTTCAGACTGGGATGTAGGAATGAAACAGCATTGGTTACACTTTTGGATGGGCTCAGGATGGGCGACTGCTTCCATTTTGGCTCTCTTGGTCTCTCAGCAGCCTTTGATTCCATCAACCATGGTATCCTTCTAGTGACTGAGAAACACAGTATTGTAGTGGCATACTTCCTTGCTCTAAACTGGTTCTAGTTAGTATTTGTAGTGGTGAAGCCTCTAGGGTCATCTGTTGGCACTGAGTTAAATATAATTGTATGTCTACTGTATGTACACTGCCCAAAGCACAATTTGCAAGTGGGGCATCTTATAAATTATTTAAATCAGCAAATAAATAAGCCTAAGGAAATATAGATTTGTTTCCATCACAATAAATTCTAGAGTACATTCCAAAACAATAAAACATGACTAGATTGATTAAGATTAACCAAAGTTTAGCATGATTTCTAGATAGAGTCTGTATGTTCTTTTCTGGTGTTCTTCAGAAAGCCCAACAGAGATGAATTAAATATAGTGTAGTGATTGGAGCTGTGGTTTAATCTTGCATTTCCTTCACAATTCCCCTCTGTCATACAAGCACTTATTGTCTTTCCTAAAAATTAACAGCCTAATAAAGAGAGTTTATTAAGCTAATGTAATAGCAGCATTTTCTTTGAGGACTAAAACATTTCATTTTAATATTAAAAATTGAATTTCTATCATTACACATTATATACATTTTATTTAAATCAGCTTGAATACGGTCATTCCAAGCCTAAGCAGGTATCTCACGAGAGATACATACGTTAAGCATTAGTTAAATTAGTTTTTAGGTTCTATCTCATACCAATATATGATAATTAAAATTTAAAAATAATTCCACATTGAAATGGCATGTTATGAAACATAATTATCTAAGCTATAGGCATACACATGCGCACCCAGAATAATTTCATAAAAGTTACAGATCTGTTTATAGAAGATCAGAAACCATTATTAATACTGCAGTTTTATGCATGCTTATGCAGTAATCTCTGCTTACTTTATTGGAATGTTCTCCCAGGGAGATGTATACAGAATTTCAGCCTTACTATTTCTGTTGTGAAAAATAACACTGCATAATATAATAACATCTTTATTGTATTCAACATGTTGAAATAGTTTAAATCCCTATAAAATATCACAATGTTTGCTGGGAGCTAAGAAGCATAGAAAACTAAAATAACCAAGGTAGTCTTTTTGTTTTTTTAGTATTAACTCCTAATATACTGGAATTTAAAAGATAATTTTACATTTTATTCTACATTATAATGTTTTCAGTCAAAAGTATTTCCTGCTTATAAGTTTTGCACTAATTAGGAAAGAAGGCTTCTTAAGGTACATTCTATATTCTTTTTTGTATAATGGCAAACATTATATTGCATAGTCCTGATATGTTTAAAGAGTGATCTTGCATGCTAAGAGCAATTATACAAATTTGTATTGCCTGTTTGTAAAATTCCAAATTGCCCTTCAGATTTATTGGAAATATATTTCTTAAAAATTCTCATCTAGCATGTTGTTGTCCTGAAATCTCTGGAGTGCACTCGGTTGCAAAAGCTGATGTATGTTATTGGCCTTATACCAGTGGTGGGTTGCCCCCGGTTCGGACCGGTTCACAAGAACTGGTAGTAAAACCAGCAGGAAGCCCTGCCCACCACCCTTGGATGTTATCATCGATGATCTGCATCGATGCATGTGCAGAAGTAAGGCGCGCACACTCGCTTCACTCGCTTGCGCGTGTGATACCATTGCGAATCGGTAGTAAAGGTAAGTAGAACCCGGCCCTGCCTTAAAGATATGATTGTGACCCTTTAGATATTGTATTCATATAGTGAAATAAAACCAAAATAATTTTCACAGTTTGTTCTACTGACTGCCAAAGTTTATTACTGTAACATTTCAGATAAGAATCTGGAGTGTTTGTTATCAATAACAAATAACAACTCATCTATAAAATGCACTCATTAGGAATTCCAGACTGCAGATTTTTTAAAAAGAAAGAACAGAACAGAACAGAAATACTTTATTTGGCCAAGTGTGATTAGACAGACAAGGAATTTGTCTCCAGTGCATAAGCTCTCTTTGTAAATGCAAAATGACAAAATACTAATAACCCTAATAATGAAGTAATAATAATCATAATAATGATACCAGTAAGAGAAGGTAGTGAAACAGATGAGAAAGATAATAATAATACAGCCATACTACATGGGTAACTATACTTAAACATAAGACAGTACTGTGGGAATTAGGTGTTCAGCAGAGTGATGGCACAAGGAAAAAAATTGTCTGTGTTTAGTTGTTTTGGCATGCAATGCCTTGTATTGCATGCTGAAGGGAGGAGTTGAAACAATTTATGTCCAGGATGTGAGGGGTCTGTAGATATTTTCTTAGCTCTCTTTCTGACTCATGGTTCTTAATGAAAGCAGGCTGATTGCAATAGTTTTTTTCTGCAGTCCTAACTATCTGTTGAAGTCTGTACCTGTCTTGTTTGGTTGCTGTACCAAACCAGACAGTTCTAGAAGTACAAATAATAGACTCAAAAATTCCTTTGTAAAACTGTATCATCAGCTCCTGGGGCAGCCTGAATTTCCTGAGTTGATGCAGGAAGAGCATTTTTAATGATGGTTCCAGTGGTGGGTTTCAAATTTTTTTAATACCAGTTCTGTGGGTGTGGCTTGGCGGGCATGGCATGGCTTGGTGGGCGTGGCAGGGGAAGGATACTATAAAATCTCCATTCCCACCCCACTCCAGGGGAAGGATACTGTTAAATCTCCTTTCCCTCCCCACTCCAGGGGAAGGTTACTGCAAAATCCCCATTTCCTCCCAATCAGCTGGGACTCGGGAGGCAGAGAATAGATGGGGGTGGGGGTAAATAGTCAGAGGTGGTATTTACCGGTTCTCTGAACTACTCAAAATTTCCGCTACCGGTTCTCCGAACTACTCGAAATTTCTGCTACCAGTTCTCCAGAACTGGTCAGAACCTGCTGAAACCCTCCTCTGGATGGTTCTAATGTTAGGAGTCCGTTTCAAATCCTGGGAGATTATAGAACCCTAAAACTCAAAGGACTCTACTGTTGATCCTGTGTTGTCTAATATAGTAAGAGGTGGTAGAATAGAGGGCTCCTCTAAAATCCACTTTCATCTCTACAGTTTTAAGCGTGTTCAGTTTCAGATTGTTCTGGCTGCACCACAGGGCCAGTTGTTCAACCTCTTGTCTGTATGCAGACTCTTTACCATCTCGAATGAGATCAATGACTGTTGTATCACCTGTAAACTTCAGTACTTTATCGGTACAGAATTTGCACAGATTGCCTCCTATTTTTAACTGAGGTATGATTTCAGAAAAATTCCCAGTAGTTAATAGAACTCTCAAGGGTAAATTGATTCATGAGATACCTAATGTTAACTGCTTTATTTACAGTCACATTCTTTCACTGTGAGTTGTATTGTGTTTGGGGAGGGGGTGCACGGAGGCTCAGCCAATCTCATTGTACACATGTTGTACTCTGACAATAAAGGTTTGGATTGTATTAAGTAGCGCACTTTTTCTGTTTGTTTTTACAATCATTTCGTAAAAGTCTTTGAAATACTGTTGTTGAAGTTGGAAAATGATTCCTATTCAAACAACCAATTTACAAATGTAAATTATTTTTTTCCTCAGTGAGCAAAGACAAATATTTGATTAGTAAAAATTCATTTATAGGTATAGGTCTTCTTTAACCCAGAATTTCAGGCTATGCACTAATGCCCAGTTGTGAATGCTTATCTTCCATGAATTATGATGCTGTACTCTTAGATATAGATTACAGCATCCATAATTGGAGCTCTAAAATGCATAGATTATCATCATAGATAACTAGTTTTTAAAAATGTGATAAATATTTGTATATCCAATGGGATTCTAAAGCAAATGTGGGTTTCCATTCTCTGTTTCTACCCTTTGGCAGAATATTACAGAAATGAACACAATCTCTAGCTAACTTCAGGCATTTCCTAAAAACAGCAATGCTACAGTTAGTCTGGCTGGACTGGTTTCTTTGCCATACACCTGGTATATATCACTTTAAGAATAAATCATGCCTCATTAAATTACAATTAAATGAAATCATGATCATTTGTTTTTCTTGAAGAAGATGCTTTGCATATTGAAAGCCTAATTTGTTGCAGGTGAGAAAAAGATGAACAGATTATTTAGTATCACTTTATTTTTATTTTTATTTCATAATGCTGATTGTTGATTCATTTTTGTGTATACCAACTCAGATATGAATATAAACCAGGGCTCTCATGATACTTTGTTTTATTGACTTTGTTATCACTCTGTCATCTATTATCAGCACAGTCTGTCAGAGCAGTCTATTCAGAACTGTATTGTAATAGATTTCTATCCTGAAGCATTTTCTCATGAACAGACCTTCACATTTCATTGCCATCTACTTTTTACCATTTTCAGAGATGTGCTGCAAATTTTTTCTCACTTTTTGTATTCTTTAAATATAAAGGGTTGCACAGGACACCTCTGAACCTGATATTTGAAGCACTGTTCTCTTGATAGCTTAACACAGTGAGGAGCGTATGTGCATATAACCATTCTCCTCAGATTGCTTTGAAAGTGAGGTTTTACATAACCCTACTAGTAAGACTGAATTGTTTTCATAGGTTTAGAATAGTATTTGGCTCCCAGAAGTTTATGACCAGCTTCATTAGTTTTCCACTGGTATTTCAATATTGCGGCTTCACTTAATACTTCATAAGGAAAGTGGTTTTATACTCCTGGATCTTCCATAGGGTATGCTGGGGCTGAGCTTCACACTCCATGCCCCCCCCCCCGCAAAAGCCATCCCAGAGCCACAGCACCAAAAGCCCCTTTGTGCTGAAAAAAAAAAGGTGAAAACCAGCTCCTAAGCCTCAGTGCCAAAATCCTCTTTGTGCTGTGAGTAGGGGAAGTTGGAAGCAGTCTCTTACCTTACTAAGGCTTGGGACTGGGAGAGACCAAGACCGGGTAGCTTGACTTAGAAAGGTTACTTGCTTAATGAATTGTTATTGTCAGTTAGGTTAATAGGGCAGTGGGGAGTGCTGGTATTGCCATCACTAAATGATGCAGTCACATGCTGTTGTGTTTTACAACTGTATTGCTTAGCAATGGAAATCCCAGTCTCAATTTTGATCATAAGTCAAAGATTAGAAGATAATGGTAAATACAGTCAACATAGTGATCTCTACAGGATTTCAGTTTGTTAATATACAAGTTTATTTACTGAAAGGAAACATTAACAATTAACCCAGTCAGTAGGCTTCCATACTACTGGATGTTAGACCAAAATGAAATGAAATAGTTGTAATCTGTATTGTACATTGTCATTCAGCTCACAGCAACTGAAAGTGGTCAAAGAAATCTGATTAATTATTTTTTAAAATATTCGAGAAATGGTAGTTGCTGGGTTACAACAGTAATAAGGGGCTACTACCTTTATATGTTATTTTGTTTGTTCATTGCCAAAGTTTCTGATTGGTAAGAAATAAGGCACTGGAGTAGGTCCAGTCATAGCCCAACCAGTAAAGCTTTTGTGTTCTTGTTATTAATACTTTTCAAACTTGTTCATATGTAAGAAACTAGCACACTTTTTGAGAGTCTTTTAACACAGGAAAATGATGCAATAATACTTTCCAAGTATATCTGAATTATCTGTTTTGAACATGCAGGTTTTATGTTAATCTATATGCAACTGCTTAATTAAGCTATTACTTTGCTTTTTAAGCATGAAAAAATAGTAATATCTAGTCCTATTGTTTTACTAAAAATAAATATTTATTTATTTATTATTTATTAATGTTGTTTGCCACCTATTTCAAGTGATGAATATCTGAAAAAGCAAAATCAATTGTTTAAAATGCTATTCTTTGAGTTTAAAAGTTCATCCCAAGCTCAATAAATATTATAAAATAAAGCTACAATATATACAATTGTATTAAATAGTTATTAGGTTAACAGGTGTAGATTTATTTATGTTCTCAGACCAAAAAAGCACAATTGAGAGTAATGGTTAAGGTATCTGGTAGTTAAGGTATCAGGCTAGAAACCAGGAAACTTTAAGTTCTACTCTCCCCTTTGGCATGAAAGCCAATGGGGTGATTTTGGGCTAGTCACTCTCTCAGCAGCCCATGTCATCAGGTTCCGATGACAAACTGCTTAGTCAATCCCTCTCATAACCAATGGATCAACATTTGGTTGATTTGAAAAAAGTGAACCTTGCACTTACACGAAAACATTAAGACGAACCCCTTTTCAAAAACACAAATATAGAAATTAACATACATAGAACATAAAAAGGGAAAACACAAACAGTTTTCTGAAGCAATAACAAGAAAAGAATATCATCCAACTTTTTCAGGCCATAACTATTATAAGAAACTTGGCAATCTTTGTAGTAGTTATCCAAGTTAGGTCTTGCAGTAGGAAGATTGTAAAGTAAACTTTGGATTTATGGATGCCAGATGTCTTAGGTGATATCATGGGCAGTGTTACAATACACAGATTACTGTCTTTACCTCTTAGCAGAAACACATAACAATAGTTTTGCAGATTAAAATGTTTGCCTACGGCCCCCATAGTAGGAAGTGTGCTAATTCCAGCCAAAGTAAAAAGTCTAAGGTAGTGGTCAATTAATTGACTATTATTTTTTACTTAAAAAAAATTCAAACTACAAAAGAGGGATATTGTCAAGTCACTGTATTTTTGTACCTTATACTTACAGTGCCCATATGTCCTTTATTATAAAGGACAGTCCTTTGTTTCAGAAAGCTGTTATTAAATTTAATTATTCATTTTATTGGTCTTGGATTTACATTCTCCTTTGTAGAGCATAAACAAATTTATTTATTTTTGTCAAATTCATATAGCTACCCTTCTCACATGAAGCCGACTCCAGGATGCTCCTAATACATGTAAACAAGGAATTAAAACATTTTACAAACCCATTAAAAACAATAAGAATACATAAAACAAGACTACAAGAGAGTAGCTATTACCCATAAAACAACCAATGTACAGGCTCCCTATTACCAGAGGATTCCCAGACTTCCTGAAGTCTTATCCTTATGAACCTCTCAGATTTGCCCCCTTTTCAGGTTTGTCCTTTCCAAGACAATATGCCTATTACACTTATTCTTGGTTGTACTTTAAAATATTGTCTTTTTTATGCATCTAATTGTATGCAGATTTAGAAGATTAATCAGTAGTCAGATACATTTTATTCATGAATAAAAAAGCAGAAGCATGTAACTGATTTGAGGAAATATTTCATATTTTGCATTGATTTGCTATATATCTTAGCATATTTGTTAAGAATTATATCCCTTCCTTTAAACAGAAGCTCAAGGCGGCATACATACTGTTCCCTCCTATTTTTCCTCTCAACCACAATCCTGGAAAGTTGATTAGGCTGAAGGAGAGTGATTGGGCCAACAAATTTTTTTTAGTAGTCTTCTCTTTGTGATTCTAGTCTGCTTCTTCAGAGTATCAGTTTCACTTTTTCATGTATGTATGAATTTCTCATATTCAGTAATTGTAAGCATTTCCCCCATATATCTTGACCCAGGGAAATTTTATATATTGAAATAAACGGGGCACATTAATTCGCTATAAACTGTATTGAACTTTCCTGCCTAGAAACAATGCAGCAAATGATTTTCCCTTCTAAGAATGGTATTTCGGAGGAGTAGGCAATATGTTGAAGTTCTATGCAGAGTGCAGATAGAAGGAAGGAGGAGGAGGCTGGACAAAGTACCGTAACATTTAGGCGGCAATTGTACCATTTATTTGCAGCACAAGTACCAATAGGAGTTATTTTCTAGTTATGAATCTGCTATAAGGAGGAAATTTTAGTTGGAATTCTCTAGGACAAAGAAACACGAAAGTACAACCAACAATTAGAGATTCTGTTACTCAAAGTCTTAGTGTCAGAGTAATCAGTATTTTTTATGTCCTATGTGCTCTGTAACTTTTTATATTCTATGACTTTACTTGGTTTCTAAGGCTTCATACAGGCTATAGTACAACTGAACTGCTGACTTCTTTCATGTAAAAGATTCAAACAATCTAGATGTATTTGATGAATCTGACCATTGCCACCTCCTGACTTTTTAAACAAGACAGCAATTTCCAAATTAATTAATTTTAAAGATGAATTATCTTAAGGATTTCTCATATTTGCAGCATTTTCCCCATTAGAAAGAATTGACAGTTTGCAGTGAATGAACTGTAACATCCAAACCTTGCCAAACATTTTTCTTCGTAAGTCTCCTGAGTTGTTTAAATGTCTGAACTAAATTTACCAAACTTGGCAGATTCCTGAAGTTGAACAGAACTGCCAAGTGTTTGCAACCTCAAGCAGAAAAAGTGAGAGCTCTAATAGTTTTTAGGCACCTGGCTATAATTGTAGTTTTATAATGGTGTCTTACTACTCACTTGCCTCTTTGGCAGATTTGTATTTGGGTTGTTCTTAAGTGAAAGGTAGAATTTAAATATAATTGCTCTTAAATCAGCCATGGTCCCTAGAAAACAAGATTTGTTTCTAGAAAACATTCCATGTGCTTTGACATCTGATGAAAGGTCTCAACCCTGCAGCCTGGCCAATTATAACTAACACATTTTTTTTAAAAGACTTGGACTTTTTTTTAATTTTTTGAACCAGGGATTGCTATCAGAGATACTGCGTAAAGAAGAAGACCCTAGAACAGCTTCCCAATCCCTCCTGGTAAATCTGAGGGCAATGCAGAATTTCCTCAACCTACCTGAGACAGAGCGAGATCGTATATATCAGGATGAGAGAGAGAGGAGTATGAACCCCAATGTGAGCATGGTGTCTTCAGCTGCCAGCAGTCCAAGTTCCTCCAGAACCCCCCAGGTAAGGTTCAACCCTATTATAATTGCTTTCAGTGTTGTCCCCTCATAAAGAAAACCTAAAGTCAGGCATCATACAAGATGGCTGGTTAGGTTTTTCCCGGACCGATATTAATTAGAAAAGAAAAGAAAAGACATTCTTAAATTCTTAGGGTTTTAAATTATGTGGTCTTTTAATAACACTTCTGGGATGAAACTGATATACTATTTTTTAAATTAATGCTGCAAATATAAAGAATGAACATTCAATTAAATACATGAAAGAATTCAAATATCTACAGGGGAGGTTACATACCTTGGCTGTGATCTGAATCTGCTCAAATCAATGGTTACCCCTGGTCAGAGCTAGGTATGTTATTTCCTTTCAGGACCAATTGCGCACTTCATTCTCAACATGTGCCTGAACTTTTTCATAATTTTAGTTAGGAGTTGTACCTTTAATTTTATCCTATGGTTGTTTTCAATTGCTTCAGTACCTCATCTTCTGGTTGGCAAATTGACCTCCCGGGTGCATCCAGAAGTGCTGAAATAAAATTAAAAGGTTGTTAGGTTGATTGCAACTAACTAATAGAATAAAACCTTTCAAAATAAGTACTTGGATGTGTTTAAGGGATTTCATTAAAGATATTTTAGAGGTCTGTAGTTGGTTTCGGGATACCATTCAAAATGTAAGTGCTGATCTTTAACCTTCCAAATGGTTTTGAGTCATGAAAGTTTAAGTGAACCTGTCCAGCATGGCACACATGCCTGTTGAGTGTGGTTAGATTAAACTGCTAATAGTTGTTGCCAAAAGTATGAAACAGAATCTCTACTAGCAGAGAGCATGATAGGATGGTTAATGTTGTGTTTCCTCTCACAATTGTTTTTGGGAAAGGAACCACTGAAAATTAATGTCTGAATCCAACTTTAGACACAGTATCTATTGTATTAGAGAAGACAGGGAACACTCAGCTGGTATGAAATGGCTGACAGAACATAAATAAATGCTTGAAGGACAGGGGATCAGTGCATGGATTAGCAAACCTATAACATTTTACTCTTTAGCAATTTTTTAAAAAATCATATTTTTAAAAAATTGGATCATAATGCTGAAGTTGGAAAAAGCTAAATGATTTTAATAGCTAGATCTATTCTATTCTATTTAAACTATTCCATTCCATACCATTCTTCTGTTATCTTCTTTAAACAGGGTATGTGTGTATGATTATACGTAATTTACATATGCATTTTTTTTGAGTTTTTAGTTTTGTAAAAGATTGCTTTCTAAAGATTTTCCTTTTCTTTTTCTTTATCTCCCCTTATTTGGCATAGTATAATTTTATATAATATTATAATATATATTCTTCTTTTTGTCTTTGCTGTTTTTCCCATTCTATATAGGTTTTTTTAAAAAATAAACTCCTTTTTCAAAGTACAGTATATTGTATTTTATATACTGTATACATTATATAGTTGTACTACCATTTAATTTATGTATAATATTGTAAAAAGATTAAAATTTAAAAGATTAAATATGTACAAATATTTCTACATATTTCTCTAAATATACACATTTTGTATGCATTTTACATGTTTTTTCAAGTACTTTTTACCTAAATAATGCACAAACTTCTCAAGCATATTATGTATTGAGATTCGTTTTATCTAATACATAGTTTTCTACTTATTTTTAAAGTGGAGAAGAGATAGGAGTCAGAGAAAAAATTGAATTATAAATTCAGTAGGAAAAACGAGTTCAGGAAAAACTCTCAGTCTCATTTCACTGAGGATATTGTTATACTAATTTTTGGTGTTGTTTCTAGAGATCACTTTATGTTTACTTAGAATTTGGGAGGTTACCAAAATGGGCAAGGCTGGGTGTACATATCTAACTCCTTTGGTGAAACTGAATATATGCAATAAGTGAAAATTGGCATTTATGACTGTTTTTCTTCACTCCATGTACTTACTCTCCAATTATCAGTGTTCTTTGTTTCTTTTCTGTCTTTAAGAATATTTGATTATAATCACAAGGCTTTACTCTTAGATTTTGATGGTGATGATGACTTTTCCTCCTCTTTTTTATGCCTCAGCCTTAGGGTAATAATTTCTAGAGCAAGATATAGCTAAAAGTTACAACATTTAACAGAAAAAAGTATAACATTACTAAAAATAGAAGAGGGACAAAATTAACAGCAAAGGTAAAATATAACTTAAGAGGGGCTTTTCTTTGTGTTGGAAAAATAACAAATGTTGATTGAAAAAATTTATAAGTGCCTCTGGGCAGCTAACAATAACTCTGGGAGCCTTGTAATATTTGATATTTGGTTGGCCTCCCTATGGAAAACATAAGATGCCTGTAAATGAAAACTCATTTGGTCACCCTGGTAAGAGTCCAAGAAGATAACTATAACATTTATGCCAGTTCATTTGAACACTGGCAAAGAATTACATCCAAGATAGAGAAGTGAGTACAGTAAATTATCTAGAGAATGGAATAGCTTTCTTTTAGAAAAAACAAAATCTGCAATGGTATGAACTACCTTCTGCTGCTGAAGCAGGGAAAAATTCCTATATGTTAACTTATTTTACAATGCATATATGATTTGTTTTTGCCTAAATCATAGTATTGAGAAGAATAATTTAATGCTAGAAGAATGCTTTAAGAAATAGCCATGATAGGCGGACAGGAGAAAACATATTTGAAATGAAAGACAATTTTTTCCCCCATGATGCCAAAGTTAATCCTATATAAAAAATACTGTTTCCATAGATACCAATCTGTGATACAATTTTGCAGTATAGTAGATAATCTCAGAGTATCAAGAAATATAGTAAATGTTCATTTTCTCCTCCTTATTACATTGCTTTTTAAAAATTGTAATTTTCCCTTTCAAGCTGATCAAGTTCTGTTCTGGAATGTGTATTTGGTAATAGATAATCAATGCCAAACTGATCAGAAAAAAAAAGAGTCCAAATGTTTTGAGATGAATATGGCAATATTTAAACATGGGCTTCTGCTGCTTAATTTGTTCTTTGGTAAAAGTCAAGGGATATTAGAAACAACAACAACCACCACCAGATATCAGGCTGATTTTAGCAAAGTATATTTATATACTCCACTCTTTCATGTTTGCTCCATTTTGTCTATTTGAAAAAATAAAACTTCATTGAAATAAAGTAATAATTATAAAAATACAAAGCAGCAACTTTTAAACAATCTTGTTAACACACTAGAAAAAAGTGAATTTTCAAGCCCTTCTAATAATGCAATTTATAATCACAAATTTGGCTAAAATAAATTTTTTATATTGAAACTAGAACCAGGTAATCCTCCCTTTAGTTTTGTAATTTTAGTGCCATAATAAAGAAGATTCTGCTTCTTCAGGGCACAAATCATGGTGGAATAATTCAGAGCTTCTCCAAATTGACCAGAGAACATAGGTAAACATATTTCAAAATGGTTCCAATCTTATATTTTTTTAATATACTGAATATATTCCTGAGACATTTATATTACAGCAACTTTTAAATCTGGATTTGTCAAATACAAGGCAAATGGGCCATAAACCTGGTTCTCAAATACAAGACAAAACCCCACACTTCCTTTTTAATAATACCTTGTTAAGACATATCTTTTTTTGTTAAAGATGATAAAATATTTAGCCCTGTTAAACTTTCAACCAATATAAAATGCTTACTCTGTATGCTGTTCTAATTAATCTTTTTTATCCTTTTCTAACTTTTTGCTTTAACATGTATTTTAATATTCTAAAACTTTGCTCAACAGAATAACAGAGTTGGAAGGGATTTTGGAAGTCCACTAGTCTAGTTTAAGTAGAGTCCTTGGTCATTATGTTATGTCTACATGTTTCTTTAAACTGTCCTTGATTGAAATGATTGTTCAGCATGATTTATTAATTCTTGCAATAACTGATTTGACTTTTACTAGTAAAAGTAGTAGCCACTGTAATATGCCGTAGATTTCTAGATTTTTGTTCAGCAAAATCCCATGTCAGTTCTTTTAGTAGATTTATCTGTGAAGGAAATATTCTCTCATTAGTGTCCTTCAATTGTCATAGAAATCGATAGGAAATCATTTATTTAAAAGGAATGTAATGGAATGTACCCAGCTGCAATGTGGGTTTATGAAGTCAATGGCAGCATATTAAGTACACTGGCAGGCATAGCGTTATTAATCTTTTTTTCATACCCACTGATTTCCTAGGTGAAATTAGGTGACTGTCTGGCCAGCATAATGATGGGAAACCATACATACTCAAATGACATACATATAATTTTAATAAAGAATGAAAGAGACTTGTGGGAGTACATTAAATTGAGTAATAATTTATTATTTAGAGACCTCTATGCATTTACTCATTTTTTCTGGAAGAATTGGCTCTTCCTCTAAAGTATGATTGGGGGGGAGCAAAAATTCAAATATTCATATAAATAATATATTGTATTTGAGGACTAGCTGAATAAAATAATTGTTTAAACATTGCTTCATCTGATTCATAATCTTTTAATTTTCTAGTATATATTTTTGTGTGTATTGAAAGTCAGAGCAACTGAAGAATACTGTGTGTATGTTTGTAGAAAAAGAGAGTGAAAGAGAGTGCATACACATGCTTTGTATGTCCTATAGGAATGCCCTGCAATTATTTCCAATCACAATTAACCTGATTAGAATAATGGACAGGAAGTGTCCCTCTGTAGCTAATGCAGTTTGGCATCAGCTGACTGAAATCCTTTGATAATTTCTGCACAGATGGCTGGGCTGAAAGCAGCACTATTTTAATTATTATTTTCATGGTCTCTCGATAGGCCAAAACCTCAACACCGACAACAGACCTCCCCATTAAGGTGGACGGAGCCAACATCAACATCACAGCTGCCATTTATGACGAGATCCAACAGGAGATGAAAAGGGCGAAGGTGTCTCAGGCTCTGTTCGCCAAAGTAGCTGCCAACAAAAGTCAGGTGAGTAGGGGATTCTCTTTTAAGAGCAGGAATAACTTTGAGGCTGACACATTCCTTCTACAGATAAAAACAATATACAATCTTTTCTTATTTGTGCTTTGTTCCAGAATAATTTCTTTCTATGGATTTAAATAGACTGAATAGCTAAAACACATGGATCCTGTTTAAAAAAGTAAAAAATAAATAAATCCAAAACTATAAAATAAGGACTTCTGAATGATGGTGTTTTTGTATGTTTGACAGAGACTTTAAAGAGTTATAATCACTATTTCTTGGTTTTCAGCATTTTTTCCTTTCAGTAAAAAGATGAAATGGAGCAATAATAAAACATAGAAAGTGAGGGTCACATACTGATTTTAACAGAAATATTGTGAATCTACACATTAATAATGTTGGTTTGATTATAAAATATATCAGAACCTTTCTTATGTCCTTTTTCTTCTAACAGTTCATGTTTTCTGATACACCCCTTGCTTTTAGTTTTGCCTAAGGCTTAATATTCACAGAAAAGAAAAAAAATATGAGTGCAATATGAAATACATAAAAGGAAAATGCCATGGACCCCTTTTATACACTGTTAAAAGAATAAAAATCTCACGTACCACATGGCAAAATATAATGAGAGCTGGAACTGTTAAACGAATAAAGCTGTTAAAAGCATAATGCCACTTGGCACAACTACTGTGCATTTAACGGTTTTCCACTGTGTAATAAATGACATATGTGATAAAAGTGCAGTAAAATAAAAACTGCACAATTGATTTTGCAAACGTGCCTTTCTGCATCTTCTTTTTGCAATTTTTTCATACACAAACACACATATACACTTAAGACAAGATAGTTTTTAATAAAGTCTATTTAGCACAAACTGAATTACCAACCTCTTTTTGAGGTTTGGCTGGAAAATGCCTGGAATCTTGCTGTCACTGAAAATAATTTGGGTATCTCAACAACTTCAATTAGTGCCAGTTGAATATTGAAATTTCCAGAGGAATCACCCATGAGTTATTCTCTTTAACTAGAATATTTTAATTGTTCTTGATCTGAAAAAGAAAACAAGAAGCATGTAGAAGCAATAGAGAGCATGTAGAAGCAATAGAGAGAATTTAAAAAATGAGCAGCAAGGTTGATCAAATGTGTGAAAATAAAATTTGCGGTGGTTGTGCCCTGCAAACACTTCTTGCATGAGAATATCTGAGTATGTGGTTTTCATTTCACAGTTCTCTCAAGTAATCCTAATTTTCTTATACTTTTAACTCTTTTGATATATTGCAGTAACTGCAACGTTTGGTTTAAGTTAGGAATAGGAAATGTATTCAGCTTCGATAACCACATCAAAACCTAATATTATGAGCTTGGAGTTTCTGTTTGCATATCAAGCTCATTTATGAATATGTTTTCAAACTATTCTTGGTTGCCATGGTATCATTATTTTATAATATTGAGTTGTGGGGAAGCTAGGACAAAATTTGAGAACTGTTGATGCTTTTAATGTTTATAGCCTAAGTGTCAAGACCCATTTACTTATTTTGAGTTTAAATCCTAAAAAACATTTCAAAGAGACCTACTTTGTATGAATCTCTGGAAAATTAGTAACCGCACTTAGACCTGTTTAAAAATATCTTGCTACCACAAGTGTTCTAATTAAATTATTATTGAGATCCAACTCTTCGAATAATACTATTGCTAGATCATATATGACTTACATAGTGTAATATTTTGCTTCCAGCTATGTGCAGCTCTAGGCCTCTGGAGAAACTCACAAATGGAGTGTGATATTACCAATATCAAGTGATTATCTATACTCTTCAGACTGGTATCTTGAGTAATTTATTCAGAACAGTAAGAAAGCACAGGTATTCATTACATGAAAAGTGCTTCTGACTGCTTGAAGTCTCATTTTGATAGGCCGCTGTTCATGAAAGAAATCTTTGCACAGAATGTGGTATAAAAGTGACAGGTTTATTTAGTGATTTGGAAAATTGTTATTTCTATTTCTACTTTAGAAAACTGTTAGTACCAAATTAAAGTCATATATTGTATAAAACCTTTCTCTAAAATCCAAGATTTTAGATTCAAATTCAAATGTAATCCAGTTTACCATCATCCAATACTAGCCAAGAAAAGACTCATTCTAAATAATATTATCTGGCAATGATGTTAGAGATAGGAATCAAAACATTAAAAGGGGCCCTGAATGTTTCAAATTATATTTAAAACTATAAATGATCGCACTTAAGTTTGAGATATTAAGTAGCTGTTTTAGAAGGGTGATCTCAAAATTGGCAATTTGTAGAATAGGCACAGTAGGAAGATGTTATACCCTAACAGGCATATTCAGGAGGAGTTAGTTACAATAATCACAAAAATTTTGATAGTTCTAAATCTGAAATGAGGATAACTAAAATAAAGGAAACATTATGCTGAACAGTTTAAAAAATTAAGGGAGGTTGCAAGTTGTGTGAAATAGCAAGAATCATAGTAACTGCTTGCTTCTGGAGAACAATTGAATTCACCTTTATTGATTTGTGTGATTCACTTATAAAGGAAAAGGTAATTCTTTAGGAGAAAATTCTGGTCTGGCAAATTGAAAGGTTTTTTTGCAATGATTTACTCAAAAAAAAGATACATGAACAGAGACACACTCCATTCAGTTCTCCCATATGGTCAACATTTTTAATAACAACTTTGAGCCAGGGATTCTGAATAATATCTGAGAAAAATAAAGACCATATGAAAAGATGTGAAGAGAGCCAGTGCATTTGAGCTTCTTCTCAACACCAAACATAGGACTCACTGATGCTGAGCCAAATGTATCCTGGTCTGTACAACTCAATAAATAGGCTACCATTTTTACTTGGGGTCACATTTGGAATTTAATAATACATAGGATTTTCTTTACCATCTTTGAAGTCACAATTTGTAGCAAAGGCATTGCTACAAATACCATGACTACAAGGTGGTGTTTATTTTGGAGCATGCCATGAAGAATTATAGAGTTAGTTCCCTGCCCTTTTAAATGAAGATCTGTATATAATGGAAAGTGGAAGCTATGGCTTAAATATACTAGAAGTACATGCTTTGTGTATTGATAAACATGTTAATTTAAATAGTAAGATATGTCATTATCAATATTATAAACATTATTTAAAATGTTTGTTTACTTTTAGCTTTATTTTTGGTATCTCTTCTCTCCCCACTTCCCCAATTTAGGAAAAAAGGCACAAAATTTTCTTAAAGGAAGCACACACTATACTTTTTCTTTCTGTGCTCTTTTTACTAAGCTTTGTGTAAAAATTAATTTATTAAGTTTTGCTATGATCATGTGATAATTCTTGTAAAAGAAATCTTTAATTAGAATAAATGGTTCAAGGAAGGAGTAGTTTAGCAGAACTAACAAATAAATTTCCACAAATATTAAAGTTCAGGCATACTGCAATTCAAAAGTAATCACTGTAAACTATAGAGATCAGACATACTTGTCAAGATTCCATGCATGTCAGAATTTAGTATTGCACTACTGCCACTCTTTTATCCATTCCACTTCACTATTTTTTTTTAATCAGCAGGAGCTTTATTTTAATAGAGATGCACTGGATTTGTAAAAAGAAGAGCTCTGTGAGTGAGTTACCAGTTCATACTTCTACCTGGCTAATTTCATGCTGCTGGAGATTTCCAAGCTGAACATTTCTTTTAGAAGCCTTTGCTTTGAGTACAATTAGAAAATAATTTTCTGTGGCTAATTTGACTAATAGCAGATTCCCAGTCTCTTAAGACATCTATCACACATTATAATTTTTCTCACAGATGCTGACATTTTTCTGCACTGAAGATGTGGGTGAGGAAATATCCTTTAACATATATTTTGAGTACAGTTATTTTGAATCATTCTCACTATAATCTCTTAATTTGCCTTCTCACATATTTGCTGGAATGTTTCTGTCAATGCAGAAACATTCGAATCCTTCAAAAATTATGAACATCAAATTAAAATTAAATACTCAAGATATATATTTCCATACAATAGTGACAAGTGACCAGCAGTGCATCATTATGGATTACTATAAATTTTTGTTTAAAATGAACCATTTTCAGCTTCTTAGTATGTTGGAAGTTACAAAAGTAAAACCTAGAGAATTCCAGTCTCTGCATGCTTTCCAATATCAAGTTTAAATTTCTTCTTTTTTGCATTATTTTGTCATTCTTTAAAAAATGGTAATTTACATTACGAATGTATAAATATATTGGTATTCTCAAGCAAGTTGTAGTTTGTGATTCAACTGGTATTGGTATACAACAGGTGTTGCAGATGTCTGTTCTGCCATTACTCCTTAATCAAAAACTGTTTTAAGCCCTTTACATGGCAAAAGCTTTGAGTCTATCAAAAGCTTTACGGAACAATCTCTGTATATGAGACAAACAGGTTTTGAATTTTTAGTGATGCACACACCAATCTGGTATTTCTGGGAAAAAAAAAACTTTTCTAAAAAAAATACAGTAGGCATCCATGATAAGTAGGGAGCATAAATGCTATATTTGATACAGGTGAAAAAACAGTATTTATGCTCTGTACCTATTGAAATACTTTCTCAACATAGGAATGGTATTCAACATATCAATTCCTCAGTAGTATTTGCCTCATCTTATGTTTCTCTGATTTTCTATATTTTTGTTATGTCTTACATAATGCCACTGAAGAATAATATTCTTGTGGATGCTTTTCTTGGCATGCACCAGACTTAAAATAAGTGCCCCATAACATCTTCACTGTTGGCATTATATTTTTACAAAGTATTCTAATTTTATCTTAAACATACTGATGGATTCTTGAAGAGATAGTGTCCAGCGGTATATGAAAGAGAATGCCTGCACTGCATTCTCTCTTATTTTCATTATAAAAGAGAGATTTCTAGTCATCAATTTCCTGCACCGTTTTAAAATTAAAAATTAAAAAGCTGGGCTTGAACCTGGATAGGAGAAGTTAGGAATGGGGTAATTCCTTCCCTTTATCTATTATTGGAAAATTCTGGCGAAGTACCAGGTATTAAAGAACTTTTCAAAATTCTTTCAGCCACCTTTTTCATTTTCTAGCTTGTTTTAAATCTACGTATTTTTATTCCCAATGCAGATAATATGGGCTGGGGGGGAAAGGATGGATATTAACCAGGTAGTTCTTAGTATCAGTTTTATCTCAATACTTTTATCTATGCAAAATTTTGTGTCAGCATTTTAAACACAGAAGTCAGTTTTAGAATTTTCAGTTTCCCTTTGCTATAACCCCCCTGAATAAATCACACAACTACTTGAGGTTTTTTCAAACTTTCTGCCCTACTTATTGTTCACAGAAATAAAGTTCCTTAAAACAAATTACCAGCTTGCATCATCATATGTTATTTAGCATCTCAACACTATTTATTTACTTCTGACCTTTTGTATGCCACCTGTTCTCATGGATGGAGTAACTCCTTCTTAGAAAATAAAAATGGTAGTTGGGTAATGCAGTACATGAAGTTGTATGCATCCCCCCCCCTTGAAAAAAAAAAGAGACCAAGTTAACCTGCAGTGATGGAAAGTGCGCTAAGGAATTAAAGAGTGACAGACAACAATCTGATCAATATCTTATTGGGCAAATGAGTATTTGTGACTAGCCACACCTTAATGTCAGAGAACTGTCCTTAACAGCACTTTTATGTATGAGGTCACAGTTTGTTCTCAGAAATTAAAACATATGTACTGGTCCTAAAACATGTTCCCTACCCCTGTAATATTATTGTGTTTCTCCAATTGTACATACAAAATACAGATTTTTCCCCTTGAGTAAGGCATGGTATAGTGCACAGTCAAAAAAGATTAAGGAAAAACATCTAATGATTCACACAAGAAGAACCAACAAAAGAAGCAGAAAACCAAGGTATAGTTTGCACCATGTAGTTGACATAATTCAATAGGAAATCTTCCATAAATTTATAATGGAATTGTAAACTAGATAAAGTTTGTGTAAACATATCCTTTGACTTCTCTTTGGATTCTATAAATCTGTGTGAAAACACAAATTATACATGGAGTACCATATCATTTCTTATACTCAGAAAACGAGTGTCCAGATGGACCTTATTTGTACCAGAATGAATAAGGCTAAATTTCAGTGCTTGGGTTTAACAAAAATATCTACTCTCTTCACACGGGGCATCTTGCGAAGCTTCTAAACAAATGAGCTCTTTCAGTAACAACTTAAATATTTTGACTTCAGTTTTTAATGACTACTGCTGACCTAAATATTACAAAGTTTATAGTTAAAAAATATGATATATAATGTTAATTTCTTTTCTCATCTGCCTTCCTTTACCTCTAGGGGGTTCCCAATCCACCATGTTTTGAATACTTGTGCTTATTAAGCAGGAAAATTGGAAGATTAACAAATGAATGCTATATTTTACTGTCAGATACATTTGACTAGGAGTCACAGTTCTTATAAAATATGACAGGAAAGCTTAATTGCCCAAGTTTTTAAATATAAGAAACAGTGAGATTCTCTGTGGATATTGACAAAAATGTGTACAAAAAAATTACAAGCTGAGTTTTTTGCAATCTCGTAACTGTACAAGCAACATGACTTTTATTTATGTATTTTCTGTACTTCTTAAATAGAAATGTTTCCATAAGTTACAGAAACAGATTTTGCCATTTGCTTAATTTTATTTTAATAGATAATCTGGTATCAGCATTATTAACTTAATACTTTAAGGCAGTATATACAGTGCATTAGATTAAAACTGATTGAATTTAGTAGATATTAGAACTACTACACCCAATCTGACATATTTTCTGATTGCATGGACATTTTCTTCCCATGAATTTTCTATCCTATCTTAATCAATTTATTGTTGTAACTATTGGCCAGAATACAAGCAGGATATATGAAGCAATACTGATTTAAAATAGAGCTTCAGTATTTAACTTATTAACAATAATATATATATAAAAGAGACCAAAATTAATCAGAAATCAGACTTGAAAATTTTAAAAATGATTTTTAGATTTCAGTTTTAAAATTTTGATTTAGAAGATACATTCTCCTCTTCCCATCCATGGCAGTATCTTTCGTATTGCTGCTGTTTTGAACCAACATGCCATTGTAGACACAATTGTGTATGAGGAAATTCTACTGAGCTCAGTGGGATTCATTTCTACATACAATTTCCTGCACCATTTTAAAATTAAAAATCTGGGATTGAACCTGGACCGGAGTAGTTTAATTTACATTAGTAAAGGAATGGGGTAACTCCTTCCCTTTATTTACTACTGAAAAATTCTGGTACAGTGAACTAGCACCAGGTTTTAAAGAACTTTTAAAAATTCTTTCAGCCACCTTTTTCAATTTCTAGCTTGTTTTTAATCTACTTTTATTCCCAATACAAATAATATGAGCTGGGGGAAAAAGAATGGATATTAGCCTGGTAGTCTTTAGTATCAGTCTTATCTCAATACTTTTATCTATGCAAAATTTAGTATCAGCATTTTTTAAATACAAAAGTCAGTTTTAGAATTTTCAGTTTCTCTTTGCTATAACCTCCCTGAATAAATCACACAACTACTTGAGGTTTTTTTAAACATAAAAAGGAGTTTATTTATTAATAATTCATGAGTTCTCATCGAACATGCACGAAGCAACGGTGCTATTCAATAGAGAATACTGTCATCATCTGTCACTGTTTTATTTGACATTTACACTTTTTTTTGCAACATACTGAAAAACTTTCTCAGATAGCACAGTAAGATTATTTCAATAATAATAAAAAACACTGCAGTGCACATTAAACTTCCCTTTTGATATAATTTCTTGGTATGGAATTGTGTGTCTTGGTTAGTGGTTCCATTATATGTTTTCAATAATAGCCTCTCGTGGCACTTGAATCCTTTTTGGCTGATAAATATATGATCCTGAATGGGTGGTTGTTAAACTATTTGATTAAATAAGTTAAGAGCTTAAGTGAAAGATAGATTTGTTGAAGAAAAATATCCTAATAGCTTGTGAAAAAGAAGGTAGATAATAGCTTTTTCTGAAAGAAGTTGATATAAATGAATTGCCATTGTTGATGCCAAATAAATATTTAGGGAGGGAGTGCTACAGTGATATAAAATTGGAAGCATGAAGAGGGCATTTAGCACAATAACAATTTAGAGTTAAGAGGGTTTAAGCAATTTCTTGCTAATATTAGGCTTATGAAAATCTTTCTGCTCTGTAGGTTAGTTATCATTTATAAAAATTGCAGGACCAGCTGATACATTCATAAGCTAATTATTGTAGCAGCTGGGTGTACATGGTGCAATATGTCTGAGGCTATGAAGTATCACTGATTTTTTGGGTCCTGCTGTGATTTGTGTACATGCATACCCAGGCTGTAGAAGACTAGATCCCTTAATCTGATCAGTCAAGCACACAGTTTCTGGGAAAACTGGATTTCTCTTTCCCTAAATAACAAGAACGGGTTTCACCTTCAGAATGAAGCTTTGCTAAATATGCCATTAGTGTATTTCCACTGGGGAATCAAGTCATTTTCTGGTGTCCTAAGGATGGGACCTTTGCCTGCTAACTTCCTGTGCCAGAAATTAATTTGGTTTGCTCGTGTCTTGCATGCATGGTCACATGGCAGTCTAGTTCATTCCTTAATAGTTTCATGGTCAGGACCTTGCAAGGTGCCAGGCAAATTGAACATGATGCTGCCTAAAGTATAATGACAGAGAGCACACCATCCATAATGAGACCTGTAGTGTCAAGCTAAGTGCTGGTAATGAGTGCAGATTATAGGAGTAGTTATCAATCAAATACAGCTGAGTGTTGCATGAAACATTCCAAGATCATAAGGAAGAGGAGAGATGTAATCTGTCACATCTCTCTTTTCAAGCTAAACATTCTGAAAAGGCAACAGCAACCTCAGGCCAGAAGATCTCAAGATCACTCAGAGTATAGGTTTGGAGCAATTGTAGGATTTTTCTTAGCCTTTGTAAAAATATGAAAAAAGCAAAAACGGAAACCAAGTCTGAGGACTCAGTTTTCCAAGGGAATGTGTTGAAGCCATACTTGTTCAAATAGTTTGTATGTATTCAAGTAAAAAGTAAAAAGAATGCAGGAAGAAGTACTCCCCCTTCCATGTTCTATTTTACATTTCAAAAAAAAATCCTTTGTATAGAAGGACCCCTGAGAAAACACTTTAGAGCTGAGAGTTTTAAAGGTCTGTTTGCTTGTTGCTTTATTATTAAAGAGACATGGGATTTTGTTTGAGAAGAAGAGAATGTGGGAGTCAACCATCACCTGATTCTGTGGTTAGGCATGTACTATACAGAATAGTAAATGCAGATATTTATTCCAAGTAAATGATTAGATATCTTCTTTTTATTTCCCACCACTCCTAGCTTATTGCAAGAAAAGATCAGGTCTGCACAACTGTGGCCTCTCACTTGTAAAAACAAGGCAGTGTTGTGTTACAGATTAGTTTATAAATCCCCCGTGGCTTCACAGTTCAGTGCCTACAGCTGCTGCAGATGGGCCTGGCTTTTTGTCTCTTCACTGTGCTGCAGCCGGCAGTTGAAGGAGAAAATGGAATGATCAGGTTATTAACATGTAGGCCGTGAGGAAGAGGCTGCACAATGAGAACAGCTGGTATGGCTGTCTTGGCTGATGCAGCGGAGATAATCAAATCTTGCTTTTCTTTCTTCTTTTTTTGGAGCGGGAGGTAAAGGCAGAAGATGCAGTGGAGAGTTAGGCAAATCATCACATGATATTATGCAGTTGTTAATATTACAGTTAAAAATATAAAAAACTAATACAAACTTTAAGAACTAAAAGAATAAAAGGAAGAAATAGAAAGTACAGGAAAAAAGGAAGTAAAATAGAAAAGAAATAAAAATATAAAAATATAGTGCACCAGCGTGCCTACCGTCACTGTCCTAATATTCCTTTTTACTTACTCTCTTCATGTATTCAAATTATGTTTATACTTTTACCTGTTATTTTATATATGCTTGACAAATAAACTTATGATTATGATTAAGAAAAGAAATATATGAAGAAGTCTCTTCTCTCTTCATCACAATGTATAAATAATTTTAGTAATTTATCACATTCTCTTAAAGTACAACAAATTATCTCTTTCTTTCCATATCTCAAATCTTATCTAAAAAAAATTCTTGACGTCTCCTGGTTCAGTACTGGTCAGCAAAAAGTCTATTAAGGGTTATCAGAGATATAAACATATATATTTTAACCTTGATCAAATAAACAACCTTTATATTCTTTCTTTTTAATTACATTATTAGTCTATTTTTTAGATCAGATCCTATAACTGATATGATGAGTCAACATCATATTTTAAAATATTTGAAGATAGAGTTTGTATGGGTTCCATGTTTATTTGTTTTGTGCTATTGCTAAAATGCTAGCTGAATTCTGTGTCTCATCCTTGTGCCCGCCAAGTTGTCACATTTCTTTAATTAATTTAAGCTATTTTTATCCCAGGTTTTAGCAGGTCTGGATAACATGATTAGGTATTAGTCTATTAGAACTATTAGTCAAAGCCTGATAATAGGTACATCTTCCCAATTTATTGTATATTTCAGAATGGGGAGGGAATTTAAAAGCAAGAGATTTTGTAAGTGAGGCTGGAAGGATGGATCTGGCAGAACTTTGAAGCTGAAGGGAAATTTTCTTCCCAATGGAGAACCTTCATCTGCCAGAGTGTCAGAATTACACACACACACACACACACACACACACACCTTAGTACCAGGGTGGGCATAGGTTGATAGCTCATTAATATACTGTAATATTAAAGGAAGATACATTATTGTGAATGTGAAGAAAAAAATAAATAAATAAAAGAGCCCTAACAATAAGGAGGATCTATGGTACTGGATACCTGGTAATTAGTAGTAAGGTATACTGGTTTTTTGCCCCCATTCCCATTGTTCAAAGTCTTCCTACCTTGGTTCCAAATTCTGTTATGTTAGCATATATCTTTTCTTTCACAATTACTGTAAAAATTATGAGAGTTCCCCTTCTCCCATCTCAGAACACTAAAATTAGTTACATACATTGTAGTAAACGATCTGGAAAAAACTGTTTTTCAGTAGCAGTCAAAGCTACTATTGAACTACTATATTACTGCTTAACAATGCATGTGTACTGATATATTTATTTATTTATTTACTTTCTTTGCAGGGTTGGCTGTGTGAGTTGTTACGTTGGAAAGAAAACCCAAGCCCCGAAAATCGAACACTTTGGGAAAATCTGTGCACCATTCGGCGATTCCTGAATCTTCCCCAACATGAGAGGGATCTCATCTATGAAGAAGAATCTCGGCATCATCACAGCGAACGTATGCAGCATGTTGTCCAACTTACTCCTGAGCCTGTACAGGTCAGTGCTTTGGTTATCCAATTTAAATGTTTGTTTTGCTCTATTTTATGTATTTCAATTGATTTCTATTCCATCTGTCACCTGGGAACTCAATATAGCCAACATAATATTCTTTTCTTCAGTTTCCCCCCCAACAACAAATGTAGTTTAATCTAATGATGTAGATAGAACTGAAGGAGGTGATTGATCTGAAATTATTCAGTAGGTTTTCATAGCTGAGCCTGGATCTAAGCTTGAATTTACCTTTTTTTTGGTCTAACCTTCTATTTGATGCATCATATTTCACACTACATTCTGAAATAATTAAGTATTAGAATAAAGAATGTGTTGAGAAAGAACTCTAAAAACAATAAAAACATAATAAAATCAGAAATATTTCTAAAACCAGAGAAACTGTTTCCATATCCTAGCTTTAATTTCACATGTTATTAAAAATTGTATAACAATTTTAGTTCAGAGAAAAATTATCAGCCTTCAGCCTTCAGTTGTAGCTGAAGCCATGTTTAGAGATAGAGTCTGTTTAGCAGCTGACCTGGATAATTTAGTCCACTTGGAAATCTCTTTAAATGCACAGCATTTCTGCATTTTGTCATAGTTTCTTGTGTTGCTTTTGTAAAATGATATTCTTGTATTTGTTAGCTGTTACAGAGTCTTGAATAAATATATTTTTATTGATTGATGAAATATGAAGAAAAGGATCTAGAATGAGTTTGTAGAATTTTGGACATTCTCCAACAACGTTGTCACAGTACACATATTTTTTATATCTTGCATCAATCAATATGTACTGACTTTAAATATTGTAAGTGGCGCATATGTATTAAAAGGGTTGAATAGATATCTATATATTGTTCAATAAAATATGTTCACCATCCTTTTTCTAATCTAATATTTTGTAAATAGTATTCTTAAATGAATTCATTAAGCAACACATATTTAAAACTATATAGATGGATGTTTTTGTGATTTCCTATCATCTCTCTTTCAATCTCTCTCTCCTGCAACAATAAATTAAAATATAGGTGTAACCATGATATCTAGACTGTAATTGCACTGCAACATGAATAATGCCTGTTAAACATGATCTTCCATTATCTTATTTGGAGATGATCCAGAAGGCTATTAATAACTATTTGCTAACGTGATAACTTAAAATAATAAAAATAAAATGCCTGATTTCAAGTTCCTTGCAACATTTCAAGTGATAAGTAATAATCTTATCTTTGCCTCAGTTGCAACCGAATCCTAATTCTATTCTTCAATTGCATTCTCAGTGAATGATAAATTTAAATTAGTACATTACATGGAGTGATATTAAATATAATTAAATTTTATTAGCTTAGCCAAAATTAATAATCAAATCTAATTGTGAAAAAAATATTTAATCTGAATATATCAGGGTTAGCCAAATAATTATTACTCCCCTTATTTTTTTATTTTGTATATTGTAAAGTAAATGGGATAAATTATTCCAACTTGCATAAAAAAGATAAAAGTGTTGAAATAATATACTGTATTTTATCTTCTAGATTTTATTATAGAAATAAGTGGTTTTCAAACTTTAAAACCGCAACCTTGTTAGTTAAAAAATTCCTGGACCCTCTGATTAAAAGGCAAAACTCTAGTGATAGAAAAATGACTGTGTTTGAGTGAACCTCTTTTTTTAAACCCTCTGTCTTACATAAAACCCGAACACATTCTCATAAAACCTAGAGTTCCCCAGAACACATTTTAAAAAATTCTGATATTAATAACTTGGTGTAGTGGTAAAGGTGCTGACCTAGAAACAAGGAGACTCTGAGTCTAGATGATTAGGGAACTGGACGCTACAGCATATAAAGAACGGTTGCAGGAATTGGATATGCCTACTTTAATGAAAAGAAGAACTAGGGGTGACATAATTGCAGTGTTCCAATATTTAAGGTGCTGCCACAAAGAAGAGGGGATCAACCGAGTCTCTAAAGCTCCTGAGGGCAGGACAAGAAGGAATGGATGGAAACTAATCAAGGAGAGAACCAACCTAGAACTAAGGAGAAATTTCCTGACAGTTAGAACAATTAATCAGTGGAACAACTTGCCTTTAGAAGTTGTGGGCACTCCATCACTGGAGTTTTTAAAGAAGAGATTGGACAACTATTTCTTTGAAATGGTATAGGGTTTTCTCTTGAGCAGGGGGTTGGACTAGAAGACCTCCAAGGTCCCTTCCAACTATATTGTTCTGTTACGTTCTTGGCTTGGCATGCTGGTTGTGATGATGTAACATGGGGACATTGCAATGGCCACAACTTCGAATGGTTGCTGAACAAATGGTCAGTCAGCAAGGACTGCCTGTACACACGTGTGCTTGTACATACACACTCACACCGACACACACAGTACTGTACTGTCCTGAAAACTATTAAGGAAGAGAGAAGGGAATGCTCTGGCAGAGTCACTTGTTTGTGACATGAATCGTTCTGTAAGTTAGATAAATATGTACGCTGAGAGGGAAAAAATTATCACTGATTAGAAAGTTTCATTTCGTTGGGACTTGGTGAATCAAGGCTTTGACTGTCAAGTGTTGGTATGATTACCACTTATAGTGAAAGGGCTATTTTGAAAAGCTCATGAAATCTTCGGTTCCATTTTTTGTTAAACTATCGACCTGAATGTCCTAGGAAGGGGAGAAAAAGCTGTAAGTGACATGCAGTCTTATTTTGTGGATCCCTACTTACAAATTATAGCCCTAACATTCAGTGGCCAAATGGCAAATTATGGCAGTGTCATTTTTCTATTTAAAAGAAAAGAAAATAGCATTGCTAAGTTTTTTAATATTTCCCAGATCTTGCAAAAATATAGAAAAGTGGCTCAACATTTTAGTCTTTCTCCCCCAAATAATCACATTGAATTATTGCTATGATCTTTGGGATCATTGGCATTAAAAAAATAATTAAAAGGATACAGCCTCTTCCTATCATAAAAATAGTTACCAGAATTTTGTTGTATATTAATATATTAAGGAAAAATCTTGTTCTCAAATGCATTATCATTATCTATCTGCTTTTTAAACTTTTTATTTTAAGAAAAGAAAATTAATTGTATGCATAAATTAGCCAAATAGAGCAGTGGAAGTGAGAAATTTTTCTGCAAAATTGCGGTTTCTATTGATGTCTGTTCAAATACTTTGGCCACCTAATGAGAAGGAAGGACTCACTGGAGAAGAACCTAATGCTGGGAAAGATTGAGGGCAAAAGAAGAAGGGGACGGCAGAGAATGAGTGGCTGGATGGAGTCACTGAACCATCAGGAGACATGAGTTTAAATGGACTCCAGAGGATGGTAGAGAACAGGAAGGCCTGGAGGAACATTGTCCATGGGGTCACGATGGGTCGCACATGACTTCTCAACAACAACAACAACAAATTAATGTCTGTATTTCCTTGTATAATACTATTTTAAATGAGGAAATAGAGATATCCAGTTTTGCAAAAAAAATTCTCATCAATATTTTATATTGGATGTTAATGGAAAATATTAGGGCATATACATACAGAATAGAAATTACCATTAAACATGAATAATAGCTATTTCCTTTTCAAAATGGTATTAGTATAAAACCTTAAGATGCGGGGAATGTCAAAAGCATTCAGATAATGTAATATAACTAAATTCATTTAAAGATGAAAGTGAATTGTGCAATTTTTGTAACATACTGAATGCATGGTAGACTTTTGCTAAAGAATGCAAATACTTTAAATAATGTAATTGTATTGGTTGCCTGCAAAGTACAATACAATATTGTTTGACTCAGGAAAACTGTATTGACAATCTTGAGTGATGTTAGCTAAAACTGTACGTGCTTCTCTGTGTAATGTGGTAGAATCTATTTGCACAATACACAATATGAATTTGAGTGGATATGCTGAGTCAGTAAATATGTGCTAAACCAACATCCTCTGTATATCTCACAACCTCATTATACTTATTCTCTGTCTTTCATCACAACATTTTGTTTGATAGTCTCTTCTGAAACAAAGTTCTTATTGATTTCTATTTTAGTCCTCTGGCCTTTGCAACCTTATGTCTCGCATTCTTTTCTCAATTCTGTTAATCAATTAGAAGAGCAACAAAAACTGCTAAAATTTCATGTACAATACTCTTAACAAAGTGGTAAAATAATCTCTGCGATAATGTCATCTCAAAAATTCTAAATATTTTATTTTGCAATAATTGTTTTAAATTCCCCAATTGTTATGCCAGAAAGTTTATTTTAGAAACTTTAAAAAAAAATAGAAATGTCCTGCTACATCAATGGATTGCATTTCTGATCCATACTCATACTTTATTTTGTTCTTTTAAAAATTATTCTGTGATGAATAATAATAGTACAAAAACGCTCAGCAATGTTAATAAAAATAAATAAAATCAGTAAAATAATTGCAGAGAGAGAGAAAATAGTCACATGCACATTTCGAATAATGAAGCAATGATTGTATTTGTATGAGAATGTGTATCAGTGTGCATATTTATTAGCATTGCACTTCTCTTAATAGGGTATGCCTACTGCCAACCAAAATTAGCTCAGTTGGTCACGCAGAATTAATTTCCAGGATTCCTCCAAAAGAGCAGATTATCTAGACTTACTTAAGTCTGGTTTCAGGGCTGAGTTTGTAAGTGAGACAACTATTTTATCAGTAATTTACATCAGTGTATTTTTTCCTTCATATTATTCATTTCTTCAATATTATTTAATATCTACATGAAACTAGTAAGAAAAGTTAATCTAGGATTTGGGACTTTTCTTACCAGTATACATGTGACATGTAGTTTGATCTCACTTATTACAAGAATATATGATAATCTTCTGAATCTATGCCTGAAGGCAATAATGGACTGGATGAGAGCTAATAAATTGAGAAGTCAGGCAAAATCCTGGATTCCCAGGAGTCAGATTCTGGAGTTACAATTCTACCTGTTTGGGGTGAACTAGCTCTTCCCCTCTGAGAAACTGAATAATTTGGGATTCATTTTGCTGCTTTTTCCTTAGGTGGTAGCTAATAGTGCTACCTCATTGGTGTCCCTCTGCTGTTGTTCCTTAGACCATAGTGTTCCATCTGGCCATAGTGACATATATATTAGCTATTATTAGTTTGGAGTACTGCAGTGTATTGTGTTTGGCATCACTTTTGCAAAGTTTTCAAAATCTGAAACTGATCCAAATTGGTCCAAACTGTCAATATCACGTTGTATGTCCCCTGTAAGAAAGACATACATTGGTTACCAGTTTGTTTCAAGATACAATTCAATCCAACCATAGAATTATCCCCACAAAATGATTGGTTTGAGGGCTATCCACTAGCATTAGTAACTTTACAATAGTTACACTAGCAAGAATGGGAGTAAACTCACCTATTCTGGTAAGTCAGAAGTGGAAGACTAAAGCTAGAATTTATCTCTAGTGTACTGAAAGGCAGGAGAACTCTGCAGGCATGAAAGAAACCAATTATTGTATAAAAAGGAACTCCAAATCAGATCCAAATGCTACTCCGTAATAGTCCTGGTGGTGTAGTCTTAAACTGCAGTATTATAGGCAAACTCTACCCACAGCCTGAAGTTCGATCCTGACTGAGCTCCAGAGCCTTCTATCTTTCCAAGGTCACTAAAATGAGGACCCAGATTGTAGGGAGCAATATGCAAATGCTTACATTGTGAACTGCCCAGAGAGTGCTGAAAAGCTTAAATAAGCTTAAAAGCTATTATTATTGCTAAAACTGTCTGGACAAGGCTGAAGCTTTTACACAAGTACCAAATAAGGAGACTCATAGGTCAGAAAGTGCCCCATTAGTTAACTGGGACAGATTTTTCAACTTTCATGACTACATCTGGAAATGATGATGTGGCCAGACAAAATCTGCAAGGAAGTCTGAACTTCTCTTTCAAGGACATATAGTCAGAAGGAACAGATTCAGTATACTTATATGAAACATAACCTGAGGCATTGTGAAAATTGACATGGAAAAAAATATTCCCAAATTTTGAAAGAGGAAAAGACCTGAGTGGCTTTCAGGCAAGCTATGATGAGTAAAGAAAGTCAGAAGATTAAAGCTTTGGGCAATAAAGAAGACGCAAGATAAATATACAGAAAGACTTCCTGTGCCAGGCAAAAAAGACTGTCATTGAATAGAAGAAGAGAAAAGGATGCATATTGTCTCCATATCTGTTGAACTTATATAGAAAATGTAAGACTGGTAAGAGATAAGCTGGAATCAGAATACCAATAATAATTTGGAGATATCCAGATGAAACCACTTGGTTAGTCAAAAGTGAAGATTTAGCATAATCATCACACAACTGAAAAGTTAAAAAAATCTGTTAATACAATATTTAATGTTTATGTTGCTTAATGTCAGTATTCTTACTGAATATATCAGCTGATCACAAAAAAATGAAAATAGTCAATATTTGTTTTCCTGAATTAAAAAAAAACCAAAAGAATTATTTGCTTTCTTGGATTCAAGAATGAGAACGATCAGTTGCTGAAGAGAAATAAAAAAGAGATTATTCCTAAAGAGGAAGGCAATTAGAAAATTACAAAGGATATTTCTATGACAAAAAGGGTAAATTATAATTGAAACTATTGCTTTTCAGACAAATTCATTATCAGGCTAGATAACATCAGCAATATCAGCAGTCCATGGGGAAGTAGCGTTTGCTGGCTGTTTATATGTGGTAGCTTGCCTACTAGCCTTGATTGGGGTATATTTTCTTTTTTGATTGCTTTCTGAGTGGAGGATTGTTTCTTCATTGGTCTTGTTTATATGGTGCTCATTCCTTCTTATCTGCATTTTGTTTAATAGGTGTGTGATGAAGAATGATGTGATTAATTCTGTTTGCCTCTTTCTTCCATTCAAAAGAGAGGTCAAAGAAAGGTTCTAGCCTAATCTCAAGTACAGAAGTTCACTGAGTGACTCTGGACCAATCAACCCCATCTATGTCACAGGATTGTTATTGTGAGGAAAAATAGGAGGAAAATAGGAAGGAGGGACTTTGAATAAAAAGTGGGATATGAATTTAACAACAAAGAAAAATACTAAATGTTTAACTTAACTTTCCTCCCAGGAGCATTGTGGGGATAAAGTGTGGTGATTCCAATGTCTTTCACCTCTTTGAACAGTTTAGGCAATTTTCTAAAGATTACAGAATTTGTCTTACATTTTTGTAATCTCCTAGAAATATATGGTTTATGTTGGATAGGTTTAGGCATGGCTGCAAAATATTTTAAGCTAGTCTATGAGAAGGCATGGGAGGGAAACAGCTGTAAGATCTTGCCATATTAGCATGTATAATATGTGTTAGTTTGCAAACAGATTTTTACAGAGAAGACTTCTGACAATTATCTGACATTTACAGATGAGTCTGTATGATCCAGAGTAAATCATATAAAATTAAGTCCAAAATTCATTCATTTCCCCTTCCCCCCCCCAAATAAATTGATACATTGTATAAATGTCTGAGCTTCCAGGTATATCATGCAATGGACACAGTGTCTTCAAATACAATATTTAAATTCATGATGTTACTATTTTCCAAGCTACCCAAATTTGCTCTTGAGAACCAAAGTATTACAGAAATCCCAGCATGCTCTGTTTGTATTACAATTTATAAAACAGTTTTAGAATATACTGTGAAGGAAACTATTACATAGTTAAAACCTGGGGGAGGGAGGGAGGGAACTAGGCAACAGAATAAATTGCTAATTAAAGGCAGAGCCGACAGTTATACATTTAGCTTAATATTGTCTAATATTTTCCAGTGTGTATGACTCATTCTTGAGAGTTAGGGAGATACAAAAGTCCTCTTTCTTTAGGAATATCCTGTTATAAGTTCCATATTGCCTAACCTGATCCCTACCTTAAAAAAAATTAGATGCCTTCTCAAATACTATTAATGTACCTTCCCCCACTGTGTCAAATATTGATAATAGTGTAGTGTATTTTTGTCTTTAATAGGCTGGCCTGGTTTAAATTTTTTGAGAGTGAGTTTATTAGGCCTCAAAAGTTTATAGTAATTTTAATACAGGAAATGCATAAAATCAAATATAACTCTCAAACAAAATGATTGTCTTTTTGCTACAATTGAATTGCCAGATTTTGCAATTTGTTGCTTCACTATAGAGAAATATGTGCTTATGTGGTTCACATTTAATGAATGTCCCCAGACAAGAAATATTTTGTCATTTTTGAAATTGTTCCATATTTTCTGTTTTCTCTCACAGAGTTCACATACAGTTTCTGTGAGAGCTTTATGATATATTTAAATAAAACTGTGAAAGTTTTATGATAAATTTTCAATAATATTATTTTTCTCCAGTTAGAGATATTGAGTGCAGAACCTATCATATTAAAGTTTATACCAGATACTATTAACCAATTCAAATGAAACAACATTGCCATAAGATTGTCTCTCATGCTATTCTTTTATTCACTTAGTGAAGTGATACGTGCTATGAATTAAAGACAGAGAAAGTAGCATAGAAAAATTGTATTTTCTCTTAAGGTTCCCCAGGTTTCCTCACATGCTCTATTAGAATTGCCTCAAACTCTTCCTAATGGATTGAATATATGTCAGAGGGTTTACAAATGTCACCTTTCACACCAAAGAGCATTCAAGGAAAGTAGATACAGAATTTATACATATAGTTTTCCTTTTGTACTTTTTAGAAATACAGTCCTGAGCATTATGACTTGAGGTATGGATAAGACCACAATTTAATTTTCACTATAAAATGAAAAGTTATAATATTTCTTAATATACAGTTTAAGAAAAATATATTTAGACAGGAATATTTTACAATAAAGTAAGTTTGAAATAATGTATTTATGCAAATTTTAAATAAGTATTCTGGATTGATACAAAATGGAAAAAATATGAATGAGCACATCCTGGATATCTGTTTCTATATTTAACTTAAAACTGTAACTTACTTGGTTTCAGTTTCTCAACATCCATAGTCATTCATTTTTAGAAAACTACTGGAAGCAAAAGTTGTACAGAATCAACATGTCCAAACATAAATGAAGTAGCAGGTTTAAACAAGAAAAGCAAATATTTGCAAATATTTGAATACTACTTTATTTTCTGAATGAGTCATAGCAGAATGAAAAAATAGAGGCTGAATTATATAGCTCTAGTACAGGTTAATCATACATTTTCTGGATGTCCCAAAGGAGATGGGGAAAATCTGACACAGGGTAAAGCACAAAGTAGTAAAAGTTTTTGCGATGAGGTGATAATTATTTTACTATGTTAGTAGTTAAGGGTGTTTTTTGTAAGTGTACATTTTATATAAAATCAGACTTCTTAATTTTTCTTAATTAGCATGGTTTGAGTGCCTTAATAATTCAATAACATATTGGAATAGTTATTTATAATTGCTAGTGGAAGTTTATTGCTTTCTTTTAAAAGTATAAAACAGGAAAAGTACAATTTTTCCAGATTTCTTTTTAATAAAACATGATTTTAAAATGCTAGATCTTTTCAACAGCTATATTTTTATTGAATAACACTATTTTTCTCTCCAATATGTCAGTGGAAAAAACTCCAAACTAATTGGATTTGCGTCTTAATTGACGTGTACAATAAAAGGTTTTGGAGAAAGAGGGCATTTTACTTTATGAAGCAGAATTTTAAAAATTCTGCATTTTCTCTTTGGCATATGTTATCTCTTGGAAAAAATATTCCTCAGGATGCTTTTCAATAGGATAGCATTCTGCTTTGAATTTAGAATTAATCTTTATTTTTGCAGGTTAGATTGCAATCTAACCTTTCAGTTGTCATTCACTGTGTTTTTCAAAAGCATAATCTTGAACACTTATTCCTTTTCTGTTTCCTCACAGATAGAGATTGCATACTACAGTCATGTCTGAAATGGGCTATATGTTATGAGAGAGTTGCTTCTATTTGCTTAGGCTTTTTATGCAGGTAGTATATTAAACATGAAAGTCAGGTTGCGGTAGTGGTTAAGGCATTATGCTGGAAACTGGGAATTCTAGTTCCATTTTAGGCTCAAACTGATCTGGGGGACCTTGGGCCGGTCACTTTCTCGCAACCCTAGGAAGCAGGCAAGGGCAAACCACTTCTGGGGGAAAAACTTGCGAAGAAAATTGCAAGGTCTTTTCCAGGGAATCTTGGACCTAATTGAATGGAGCAAAATAAATAAATAAATAAATGTGTACAGAGCAGAGAATACATTGTTCAATTATAAACTTTGAACTTTGATTAATGAAGTACAGGACTTTCTTACTGGAAAAAAACAAGAGAAAAATACCAGTATTAATCTACTTGTTGCAACAAGGAAGATAGCATGGCATTTTAGCGGGAGTTTTATACTTTGCTGGTTTGTCTTTTGGCATTGCATAGAATGCCTGGAAATTGTGTGAAATATTAAGCATTTTATACTTTGATGTCTCATTTTGGGCATTCTATAGATTTCATAGGCATTCTATAAAATGCCTAATTTCACACATTGACATATACACTATTTTCTATATAAAATATTGTATTATGTAAAATAATTGTTTTTGCTTTCATTGCTACATTTTCTAATAGCTATAGTCAGTGGTGGGATTCAGCCAGTTCGCACCACTTCAAGAGAACCGGTTGTTAACTTTCTGAGCAGTTTGGCAAACTGGTTGTTGAAAGAAATTATTAGGGCAGAGAACCGACTGTTAAATTATTTGAATCCCACCACTGGCTATAGTGCTGTGAAAAGTTGAACAAATCATTGACTTTTGTGCTTTTTTTCAACTGTTAGTGATAAAATAAGCAAAAGCTAAGTTGCAGACTGCATAGAACAAAATTGCTTTCCCCATATATTTGGTTGCCTATGATTTTGTGGAATTTCATATAAGGCAGTACAAGTCATTCATTATAAATGTGGAAAGCCATAAAAATAGGGTATACAATCTGAGATGGAGAAACTACTACTTTTATTTACTGTAGAATTACAGCTATTCTGTCAGCAGAAAAGTTATTTTAGGTAATGAATACTTTTGTAAATATATTGGATAACATTTACCTGCTTCAATTGAGTTCCATTCCAGTTTAGAAGCTGCACCTAGGAACAGACCTTTTACTTGGAAATATTAGAAATAGTCATACTCACTGCGTCAGCTTGTTTCACTTCAAACTGTTGATGAGCTATTTGGGGTGTATGTGCATGTGGTTATATAAGAATATCAAGTTACATTTCTGTATTTGTGTGTGTGTATGTGGGGGACACTGTGGATTTCCTCCCTTTCTACTTCTATCTCAGGCATAATGGTAGTAACTGAAATTTAGAACATGTGCTCTTCCATAATTGTTCAGGAAATGCAGGACCTCTTGGCTGATTTTGTCATCTATTTGACAACTGTTGAACTATTTTGTTGCAGTTAATTACTTAACTCTAGCCAGACTTTGATTTTACAACCATAAGCTTACAGCGGTTTGCAGATCTTAAGATGCTACTTGATTACCCTTGAATGCCCATTAATAATTAAGGAAAGATTACCAGAATAATTATTTGCTTATTTATGTCAACTGTTTATTGAACAACGAATGCCTTTAATTGATTAAAACACTTAAGAAGAGATATGGTAATATTTCCATTTGTTCTTTAAAATATGTTCATGAAAAGCCCTCCAACAGATAAGGGATAAATATTTATTAGTATTTATTTTTTATTTTCCCTCGTATTTTCCTTTATACTAGCAGGAACTAATTTTCTGTCACTTTGAAAGTAAAAAATATTTGCCTTCTGGGATTTAAAATTTGTAATAATCATCAATAAATATAACCAGTTCTGATAACAAAACTGATTTCACTTGGCACTGTGACCTACACTCACTGCTGCTGCGGAAGCATAAATAATAATGGCCCTCCAAAGCCTAGTTCCTGTTTGCTAAATATACTTGGCTAGCTTTGCATTCCTTGGTGCGCAATCATTAATGCAATTGTCTTTGACAGCATTTAATTAAAATGCTTTTTCTATTAAATTCATAAATACTTTTCTTTTTATATTTTTTTGAGACATTGAATGCCAAATATATGAACATCCCCTTAAATAATTCTCTCTTGTAAATTGTTAATTAAATCTAACTTAGTGTCTGCTTAATGTTGGTGGGAGAAATGAAAAATTAATACCCTGGAGTAAAATCAGCTTTTTCTTAGTAAATGTTTATGTTTGATATAGATAACTCTTTACCAAATTAAAAGAGCTAATTCCCAGACAGTGAGAGCTAATATGTGTGTGTTTTCATCTAAGTACCTGTAAATTTAGAGAGACAAAAAGGTGGCAGCTGTGGCATGTAATATAGCTCACTTTAAAGGTGAACAATGCAATTGCATTGTGTCAGTCTTTTAAAAAAAATCCTGAATTGTTTAACGTCTCTTAGAAGATGGAAATATCACTAAAATAACATTCACACTAAAATCAGTGTGTTGTCTTTCAGGATCCCAGGTACAATTAAATTACAGCCTTCTTCCCATGGCTTACTTTTTCACATCTGGGGAATGCAGAGGAAAGACTGACAAAAACAGAACTGTGATATCATGATGCACGCTCACTTTTCTCCTGTATTCCATGTACTTCCAAACAGCACACAGCTTGCAGAGTGATCCCGCAATCCTTCTTTCATAATTCTGATGAAAGCAGCAAGATCCTGTCGACACTGCTGCTTTTCAGCCAGAGCTTTTGAATCATATTTAAAGATTCACTTCTAAAATCATAGAAGATTCTATATAAACTATTCTTTTTGTATTAGATAGTTCCTGAATTTACATAAACTCTAAGAGTGCATGTGTGTCCTGAAGATCCCATGCTTAGATTGTAGAATGAGAAAGTAAAGGTTCACCTATTGTTCTTTAAGTGAGGTGGAGTGTTATCAATATATAAAATTAGTACATAGATTGTAGATGGTAAAGACAGATTTCAAAGGATAGTCCCAGACATATTTATAGGTCTGTGCATTTTAGATAAGTATGTGGATTTCTATAATTTCATTGTGTCTTAATACTGTATATGAGCATTTGTTGAGAGAAAGAGGGGGAGCAAGGATAATTTAGCATTAATAAATTATTGACATTTTAATGTCTTGGCACCTGGTAACCTATAAAGCTTAATAAACAGGAAACTGCCTAATATAAGAGCAGTCAATAGTTTATTCAATCAGGACTCTGCAGTTAATTGCTAGTTGACCTTGGAGATTTCCTTTAGGAAACTATTTTCCCTTACCTAAGATGAAGGACAACTAATAAGGCATTTAATACTCAGGATATTATTGCTGAAATGTGAAAACTGGATGTGACAGTACAGTACAAATCCTTATATATAGTGCATAGGAAGTATTTTCTGGTGATTTGAGAATGTTTATTGCCCAAAAAGTTAAGCAGGAATAGAATTGCCAGATCTAGGTACTGAGAGAATTGCAGGTTGCCCTTGACTTTAACCATTCATTTAATGATGGTTTGGTGTTATGACGGCCTTGAAAAAAGTGACTTAGGAAGTTATGACTATCATACCATCCCAACAGTAATGTGATCACAATTTGAGTGTTTGGGAACCAGCTTGTATTTATGATGGTTACAACATCTTGTAGTCATATGATCATGATTTGCAACCTTCCCATCCTTCTTCTGGCAAGCTAAGTCAATTGGGGAAGCTGGATTGACCATGTGATTCTCTTAACGATAGTGATTTGCTTAACAATCATGGTAAAAATGGTAATGAAATTGGGTCTAGTCCCATTTACAACCAGACCAAGTAATGACAGAAATACTGGTTCCAATTTTGATCATAAGTCAAGGACTGCATGTTACCTTCAGATTTTATATAAATTATATAGTGGTCCAAAATTTTATTTCTTTTTGCTTGGGGCAGAAAATCAAAATATAATTCTCTCTAATTATTAATAACTAACATTGTGATGCCTTTCAGAAGCAATCACTTAATTTGTGGTGGATTTGAGTGACTTCAGACCTTCCTTGTCTTTGAATAGGGTAGAGGAAATGCAAGCAACCACATATTTTTGTGTCCTTTGTGGAAAAAAAGAATTCTTGAATAAGGTTACTAAAAAAGAGCTTTTGACTCACAGGATGATCCTAGACAGTCATTTGATTTAAGATTGATGGTTATTGTTGACTCCACTATTTTGCATCATTATATTTCTTTTAATATTAGGCACAATACACCTTTTGTACAAGTCTAAAATATTTTTTTCCTGATGCATAAGCCCAACCAACAGAAGGGGCATGATTCAACTGGAATGATATGAATTTTACTTTGGAAGGAAGAATAAAGCATTAAAATGTGTCTGAAAGATGTTTAAAACTTTTAAACAGTATTTTCTGCAATACACACACACACACACACACACACACACACATACATACACACACACACTTTCTCTCTCTATATATAGACATATTATTAAAAATGTGTGAACAGCAATATAGTTAAATAAACACTAATTATGGATTTTCTTAATATAATTGGGTTATCATATGCAGTGGGATCAGGGAAAAATTAAGCGGTTTTTTTTCTACATTTCCATTCATCAGTTGTACAAACTAGTAATAATTATTTTAGTTAAAGTTCATCTATATATAAGAATATAAGAATCAACACATGTTATCCAACAATATTTTCTCATAATATAGGTAAGTATTGCATGAATAACTCCTCTCCATTGAGATGATGATATGGATTCTTAAATGTCTCCAAGAGATTGATTAACAGACATGGGGAAAGAAGTAGCAAGTGTCAAGAACAGCAGAGGGTAGCTGAAATAGGACCAAATCAAGAGTCAAATGTTGGAGGATAATTGGACCCAATAGGCATAATTGCTTATGCCTTTCAAGTTTTACTGAAAAAGAACAAGAAAAGTTAATAATTTCCATGGCCCAATATTCAGGGAAGTTTGTTTCTCAGTCCATTAAAGAATGGATTGCAGCCTGGATAATTATATTTGAATTGAATCAGACCTAGATTTACTACATCTGGAGTTCAGGACCAATAATATATGATATATAACATTTTCAAATAAAAATAAGTTTTAATTAGACTTTATTTTCAAAAGCAAAGGTAGTTATCTTTTTTCTTCAGAGATTAAAAGGTTTTATTTGAAAATAAAGGGTGCCAGGAAAAAAAGGTAGCTATTTTGATATTAGAAAAGATTCAAAACCCATTTTAGGCCAATGAAAGATAACGATGTTCACCTTGCCTCCTCCTTGACAACTCTTCAGTATAGCAAGAGGTTAAACAAACCAAAGAGGAGAGGAGGAAAATAAAAGTGGGTGATTTTCAAGATTTGGTTTTGAAATGGTAAGCATGGATAGATGATGGGCATTAAATTAAATTCATATCTCATTTTGAGATACGTGCAGATCAACTGAGAAATCTTCCAAGAGTTACTGGGATAAAGAGGCAAAGAAATACTGGTGAACTTAAGTAACCGTTGCTTTATATTTTTAGAAATGGGGGATTCAATTATTTTATTTTTTCATTTCATCAGACATTGAAAGAGTCTAGCTACAAACTAAAACAATTTCAGCATTAGTATGCCTCTCTTTGATTTTATCTGCTTGAATAGAAATTAGCACACTTACTGTCTCAGTAATAGGATGGATAGATATTTGCATAAAGAAAACACCTTTGTTGCTACCCAGGGCTGGTCTGCTTTTCTTGGCTTTTTCTTCTGTGTTGGCAGTTTTGATTATATTTTGATCATGTGTACAATTCTCTTGTATAATCGTAAGTGAGTACTGAAATCAAGCCTTTGCTGTTCATGTGTAATTATTTGTGTATAGCTCTGCTAGATCCTTAACAATCTATTTTTCATTTTATTTTACCAATTCAGATTGTTGGCCTGATTAATTTAGGGTTGATTACTGCCCCAAAATCAGGCTTTAATTAAGCCACTGAATGTACATGTAATTTCTACCTTTGGCATGCTATCTTACAAGTGATATGACTTATCCAGAAAATTATCATGAGGACTCATCAACATCTTCAGGAAGAATTGGGGGAGGGGAGTAGAATGGTGAAAGCAAAAATATGGTATCATAAGCTCTGCCTTTTTTATTTGTGCATTACAACATTAGACACTTGTACAAAAGGAGTAGATCTTGCAATGTGACACAACTTTCATCATTTTAATGAAACTATCAAGTTCCAAGGATGCCATTGTGGCCAGTCCAATGTTTCCTGCAAAGCATTTTCCTTGATCTTCAATTTTATTGTTTAAGAACAAATGCTAAGATTAAATCTGAAATCAACTGAATACAAAGTATGTACTCCTACACTAAGCTATGGCTCCCCTTTTGACATTGAGCAGTGATTTTATTTGTTGTGATTCAAGTAGATAACATTTACAGAAAATTAATTTAATGCCTTGAACTTTCTAGTATATAAAATTACCTAGGAAAAGTGCTGGTTTTTAAATATATATATATTGTTCAAAGAAAGCAACATTTTAAGAGGAGGGGCATTTTAAATAAATAATTCCAACACAGAAATCCTCCACTGATGAAATTAAATTTATTGTATGTTACACCTTAGTTGTTCAATTTTCTATGATACCAGTATTTGTTTTCTGAAGCAATTATTAAACTGTCTTTTAAAAGGCAATACATGAGAAATGCCAGTAGCACTTTAGTTACAATATTAAAGGAAAGTTATATCTATCTATCAGACTTCCTACCATTTTACACGCTCATATTGATTTCTTTTGACACGGTCTTCATTTATTGAGTACTTTAACTCCCCTGCCCATAACAGTACATGCTGCTAGCAATTGTAAAAGGAAGCCAAGTTATATTAAACCTGCCTGAAGTCAAAATGTAATCTAACATCTGTAGTCTGTAATTTGTCATCACTTCATAGATAGGTTTTAGTTGCTGTTGTTGTTTAATAATGATTTGAATTTTCCTGAGAATGTAACTATAGGTTACTGTGTTGTTCAAAAAAGTGATGGAACTAAACCATTGTATTTAATCTTGTTTTATTGCATCACTGGGTAAAACCATTGCTTCCAACTCCAAGAAAATAACCTTAGTATCCTTATGAAGTTCTTGATTATTAAGTCAAAAGACAAAGGGCAAAATCAACTTTAACCACTTCTTGAAAGGAAAAACAAGCACAGGTGCAAGTGATCATGCTGTGCAATGTCCTAGGAATGTTCAGGAATAGAGCTTTCTAGCAGCTTCTAGAGTCTTGGCAGGATTCTCCATCTAATAAATCAAATTTTGATCCTGTTGCCCATACAGCCAAGTTACAATTACATTAAAAGTTGTAGAATATCTACCAAAACATTATTGCTATTATTATCTCCATTCTATAAATTGCTGGCTACAGATAAGCCATAATACAATTCTCCCTAAGATATGTTTATAGTGCTTGCAAATTTTTGTTTTGAGAATATCTGTAAGCTGCAAAGCCTTCCCTAGCATTAAGGGAAAGTTGGAAATGTCAGCATTTAAAAGATCTCTTATTTATTTTTCTATTTAAAACATTCATATACTTTTTTCATAACACATCTCAATCTGATTTAGCAACCAAATGTTAAAGCAATACTAAAGCACAGTAAGATAAAACAAGCAATCTAGAGCATGCCCATTATGAAATACAGGAAAATCTGGACATATGGTTGTGTTTGTGTGTGTGCACGCCAGTGGTAGGATTCAAAATTTTTTACTACTGGTTCTGTGGGTGTGGCTTGGTAGGTGTAGCATGGCTTGGTGGGCATGGCAGGGGAAGGATACTGTAAAATCTCCATTCCCTCCCCACTTCAGGGGAAGGTTACTGCAAAATCCCTATTTCCTCCCGATCAGCTGAGACTCAGGAGGCAGAGAATAGATGGAGGTGCGGCCAGTCAGAGGTGGTATTTACCTGTTCTTGAACTACTCAAAATTTCCGCTACTGGTTTTCCAGAACTGGTCAGAACCTATTGAATACCACCTCCGGTGCACGCGTGTACTTGTATGTACATACTGCTTTCATTTTTTGGGTAAAATCTACTTTACACAAAATGTTTTCCTAACTCACTATAGCTTTATTGTGTACCATCATGATTTATTTTCAATTATTGTTCTGCTGTTGTCACTCAGAATTTTAAGAGTCCAAAAGCTTTTAACAAAAAAATAAAATCAACAGCTTCATTAATAAATATAGGAAAAGAATAACTTTAACCAGTAAGCCATATGTTTCGGAAAGTATTCTATTCCTCCTATGAAGAACTTTCTGCAGCTGGAGCAGGCACACAAAATGGATCTTCATTTCATTTTCATTCCAGTCACCACTTCATTCACCCCATAGAAGTTCAAGCTACTTTCAACCTTTTTTTTTTGTAATTGAGGACTGTGCTTATTGAAAAAATTAATAATTTTCTCTACTTTCAAAATTTGGTAGCAATATGCTGACATGATATGTAGAAGCAAGGCTAAAAATTTCAGTCTTATACAGACAACACAGTTTTAAAAAGTTAACCAGGTTTATTTTTTTTTATTTTTTTAAATGGCAGTTTGTTAAAAGACAATGAAACTTAAAAAGCTAAGTGGTTAATCTTGATGCCTTTGGGGGCCACTGAACACAGTATTTCAAATAAAGTAATATCCATTCCTAATGCAAAATAAACCACTCTGGAAAAGAAAAGTGTGAGTATATTTTGGGGGGGGGGGGGGGGGGAGAGAGAGAGAGAGAGAGAAAAGAGAGATTTTTCTTGGAATATTAATGTGTCTTAACTGGGTGTATTTTTTTCTTCTGTGTAAACATGTCTGATTCTTGGAGACTGGAGAAGTCCCTGCAGTTTTCTTGGCAAGGTTTTTCAGAAGCAATTTGCCATTGCCTTCTTCCTAAAACAGAAAAAGTGACTGGCCTAAGGTCACCTAGCTGGCCTTGTAACTCAGGAGGTGACTAGAACTCATGGTCTCTTGTTTCTTGATTGATGCTTTAACCACTACCCCAAACTGGCTCCTGGGTGTAATATTAAAATTCTATATAATAATAAATATTGGTATTCAGCAATAATCTTTTATGAAAAGAAGGAGATAAGGCTGTGAAAGATGGATTTTTAAGTATTTTTAAAAATAACATTCCTGCACTCCTTTCTGTATGTTTCCTTTTCTCCCATCTAATCTATTAACAACCCTGGCTAAATAATGACTGACTTCAGTACATCCCATGAGAATGGGACTTGCTTCATAAATGATTCATAGTGTCTATACAATCATTTAGGAAGCATAATATACCCCAACAAATAGAAATATGAAAGTTGTGATCAAGTCAAATAGCTTTCATGTCATACTTACAAATACTAGTTACAGACGTTACATGCATTATCATGAACACACCTAATAAGTTTTGTATTTATAAAGATATATAAAACAGTACAAACTCTTTTTAAAAAGGAATTAAGCAACCACATTTTAAAGCAAAGAATGAAGATATTTGGTGATGTAAACAATGTAAAAATGTGGCTCCTTTTTCCAGTCATCTAGGAGAGTTCATAAATGTAACAAAGCTAATCTTTTTAAAAATTAGCCTTGAGCCTAGAGTTGGTAAAATTTTGGTTAGAGACTAACAGACTATATTGCAGGAAAGATTTTACTGATTAGGAAATAATATGATTGGGAAGATTCTACTCATTTCTTTTTCACATAACAGATAGCTTTTTAAGAGTGGAAGCAGAGACTATGCTGTGCAAATATCAACTCTGTAGTAAATATTTTTTATTAGCTATCAATAGCAGAGAAAATCAGTTATGGTGGATAAATAAATGGCAACGACTCCAGCTATTTGCCAATCTTCTCACTGAGGAAGTTAAAAGATCTTTACCAGGAACTACAGATTTTCCAGGAATATAGTTTGAAACCACTGCCTTGGTTTATTACAACTAATACAGATCATTCCCATAATGATATACAACATTATATATTTTCCTAAATGTAATCATTCCATATCATACTTCCTTCCCTGCAGGCGTGTACTGTTATTTTTTACACATGGTTCCCAGCTGGATTTCATTGTGGCCTTCAAAATATATTGCAGTGTTGTATGATTTAATAGGAATCACTTATCTTTTTTAAAGTCAGCTTTCATCATATTAGGTATCTGTACATTTTCTATCTGAATAAATTAATACCTTAAAAAATGAAAATTAATACCTAAGAAAAATCAATTTTTAATAAACAAAACAGTTTTGTGCTTTGTCGTTTGTGTACAAGAATGGTTGCAGTACTGCCTGAACCTTAAAGTGGAAATGCATTAGGGAAACAGAAACATTTGAGACCTGTGGCTAGGGTAGAAAAACATGTTTCAGTTCAGATTTGCAAGGAGATGGGAAATGATTTGAGGAAAAAATAGGAAGTCATTTCCAGATGGTCACAATTGCAGAGAAAACTCATGTGCTTAATGAAGGGGTAGAGGGAGGAGTGAAAGTAGAAAGCTTAAAATCAAAGCCATGTTTGAATTATAATCCTAAATTACTTAAAAATAAATGAAGAGAGTTGACCTATTTATAAACAATACATTGTATTTAAGTTACAGTCTGCTTTTATACAATCCTTTCAGGCTTTGCTGTTTATACTCAATCAATGACAACTTGTAGTAGATGCAAGATTCAGCTCAGATACAACTGTCACTTTTGCTTTTTGTTTATACATGCTGTAAGAAATTTGACTTACTTTCCTTGATAACAAAGCTGAAGTTCAGAATAATTGGTAACTCTGATTTAATACAAGCCACCAAAAATATGTAACTAATACCAAAAGAGGAAGGCAGACATTTTTCAGTCTATGAGGCAAAATGGCTAGTTGAACCCTCACCTTTTATTCCACAGCATTATGTTAATATATTTCTTCTCTTTTAACAGGGGGAGGGGAGCCCTTGAAATTAACAGTCTACAAAATGGGGGTGGGAGAAACCCAACATGCTTAGATAAATAATTTTATGTCAAATTATTAGTGCTACTGTTTAGAATATAAAGCTTCAGTATAAGTCATCAAATACATTGACTGGGAGGCTTATCAATTTTCATTCCTGAAATAGCCCTAGACAACAATTGATAATCAGTTCTGATGTTTCATTTTATCATCAGTAACCGTGATAGGCTGAATTGTCATCTGCAGATGTGCATAACTTTATTGAGGTTTGGGTTTCTACCAATCAAATATAGAGAAAAGTACAGACAATAGATACATGCTTTACTTGCAGTTGAAGTATTTTCACTTAACTTGGTGTTTAAATATAGTTGAATAAAAATGGGGAGGTGGGAGAGGAACCATCTTAAGTAAGTGCAGTCATGTGAAAAATAAGTATACCCCATTGAGGCCTTCAGAAAAAAGATTGTAGATGTCAGGCCATCCCAGCATGTTCTGCCTAAGAGCAGAATACAATTGCTAAAAGATCTCTCTAAGAATCCAGAATTTCATTGCATAACCTACAGGTAGTTTTTGCCACTAGTGATTTTAAAGTGCATGTCTACTATTAGATTTTACAAAGATAGGTTACTTTTATTTGCGATACTGTCAGTGCTGTTCTTAATAGAGTGTAAGCAACTCTGGAAAAAAGCAATAATCTTTAAAAATGGCTTATACATCCTATACATAGCATAACTGTAAGATAATTAACACATGTATACACCCCTTTGTACAATGAGGTGATGATCCATCTTGAAATAAATACCATATTTCCAGTTGATGATTAAGATCAGTGCTGCTTTGTTACCCTATGATTTTGAAAACTTAGATTGATTTTAGGAGACTACCTTTAAAAGAGTAAGCTAATTATCCACTATTAAACTAATAGATCTCATAACAAGTGAATTTGTTGTTTTGAAAATAGGGTCCTATTTAGTCTTTTATTACTTTAAATAATAACTATAATATATAGCAACATAATTTTTCTGAGCCAATTAATTTTAGCGGATGATGTCTATTCCATTTTTGAATAAAATAATTGTAATATACTTATTATGTTGCCCTTAAAGTTGAAGAGTGTAAGGCCTAACTTGTAGCAACAACTAAGTTTTAGAATTGAAATCTAATTTCTAGCCTGTCTGTCTGCCTTCTTTCCTGACTCCCTCTCTTTCTGTCTAATACATCACTGGACCACACATTGGTGAAAAGCGATGGTGCAAAACTTCTGGAACATTTATTTCCAGTTGTGACATTTTATTCCATTCTTACTACTTTTGTTTTGCTTGACATGGTGGATCCCAAGCTCTATAAAACATATTTTTCCTGTTTTCTGCATTGGTGATCACTGCAAATATTGTCATAATTTGCTTTGTGTACTTAAGTGCTGCAGAAGAAAAATGTGAAAAGTAATGAAAAATCCTGTACAATTAAATAATTTCACCATATACCTGGTAAACAATTGAATTAAAAAGAAATCATAGAATGCTGCAGTTAGAGTGTTCAGAGCTAACATGTCAACCTGATTACCACCAGGATCAGACAGAGGCAGTTTGTCTCTGGATACTGGTTGCTTATATCTTGCTTGAGGGCTTTCTGTAAATTGGAACTGTTGCACGAATAAAATTCTGGAACAGATGGGCATTTTCTGTCATTCAGCACAGCTCTTTTTTTACATTTATTCATATACATACATACACCTAAACTAACTGTTTGAGTGTTAAAAGGAAAAAAAATGAAAGCAAACAATATATTGTGGTTCTTGTACCATTAACGGTATAAACGATACAACAGCAAAACTATCCTAGGATTTTAAGCTCAATGCCAAAGATCTATCTCTAGAACCAAAATCTATCTTTAGTTTTAATTTTTAAAAACATTATGGAACTCGTCCTCTGACCAGACAGAGCAGTGATAATTTCTTATTTTTTGAATATGCTTTTCCTTCTGACTCAAGACTTCCTTTTCCTTATCCTATGTTTTTAATGAATATACCAGTACTTGAGCTGTAAATCAGAAGTAGTAAGTCGTCATTTCATCATCCTAACAAATTTCTTTCAATTCTCTCTACTCATGTTGCCCTATGTGTGAAACCAATAAAATGAGCTCTTTTTTTTACATATGAATATTTGATTACCAGGGATAAATATGAAGATATCAATTTGATTAACAATGAGCCAGATTTGTGTGAATGTAATTTTTATTAAATATATAAATTTGTTTGTTTTGCAGGTACTTCATAGACAGCAATCTCAGCCAGCAAAGGAAAACTCCCCACCAAGAGAAGAGGCTCCACCCCCATCTGCAGAAGATGCATCTACAAAAAAGCCAAGATCCCGTACTAAGATTTCATTAGAGGCTTTGGGTATCCTTCAGAGTTTCATCCATGACGTTGGCCTTTATCCAGACCAGGAGGCCATCCACACTTTATCTGCCCAGTTGGATCTGCCCAAGCACACCATCATCAAATTCTTCCAGAACCAGCGTTATCATGTAAAGCATCATGGAAAACTAAAAGAGCATTTAGGTACAGTGGTGGATGTAGCAGAGTATAAAGATGAAGAGCTGCTGACTGAGTCAGAGGAGAATGACAGTGAGGAGGGTTCTGAGGAAATGTACAAAGTGGAAACTGAAGAAGAGAATTCAGAAAAAAACAAAGCAACTACTTCAGAGACTGAGCAGAGATAATGTGAAAATATCACAGGCAAAGCAATACATGGTTCCAATATTTTTTTTTTGCTTCTTTCAGAAAAAAAAAGTGTTTTGGAATTTTCCAACGTGCATAGAATACGTGCAAATTGAACAATTATTTTGCATAGTTCAATCAGACATTCCCTTGTACCAGGCACTTGAGTGTTACACTTTTTTATGTTTTATTGAGACAGTTAATTGTAATTCACATAGGATTACATCATTATTAATCTTGCACTTACGAAAGGATCCTCTAGTAAGCAAGTTACAGGAAAAAACAACTTATGAAGGAAACAATAACAGTGTGCAGGTGTGTGGTGTGTATATAATATGCACCATATGTAAGTGGATATATATACACACACACACACACACACATATACATATATATGAAATCTGCATGGGATGTAACTAAACTTTACAATCAGAAAGTATAGACTGTGAAATCAGCTCGTTAAAAGATGAGTCTTGTTTATATAAACCACTTCACAATGAGTCGCTTTGGCTTTTAGATAAATTGCTGCCTGCTCTCAGGGTGTGGTTACTGTTTTGAATATCTATTTATTTTCTATGTTTATCCCTGATTTTTTAAATTATTAGTATGGCTTCCACTTTGGCAGCTTGAGGGGTAATTTTTTGAGGTATGCATTTTAAAAATCCTAAATCAACACTGCCAGAAATAATAAAACAGGGAGTGAGAAGATGAGGGACAAAATCAGGGCACCTTAAAAATAATTTTAAGCCAAGTAACTTCTAAACAAACTTTAGTACACAATGCACATTTAAATTCACAGAGCATGTTTTGTTCTATATTATTTCTGTAGCAAACAGATGGATTTTCATGGACTTTTCAGTGAAAGTTCGGTGCACAGTAGACTTGTCTCTTAATGAAGTCTTCATGAGCAGTTGCTTTACAAGATTTATTGTGTGGATTTTTATATTGAGCCACAGTTTATAGTGGTATTGTTTTTCAAATGCGCAAATCATCTACATTGTTGTTGCACCACTTTTTATTAATTTCAGTGAGACTTGTGCAGCTACAGTTCTTGCTCCTTTAGTTTTTGTCTGATATTGATGTTAGGAAAATTGTTGTTTATATATGTTGATGTTGCTTTTCAACAAAGATTTTTCAAATGATTTTTTTTTAAAAAAAGCGAATCACCGTTATTTTGGGCATGTTTGACATATTAGTCAATCAAAGAGTCTGATAGTTCTCCAGCGCTGAATTTCCTTTTGTACCTCTTTCATTTTTGTTTTATTATTGCTGTACTACATTTGGAGCTTTGTGCATAAGGCTCATTATCTCAGTAAGACAAAACTTTCAGCCAGCAGTGTCCCAAGGTATGATTTTCATGTAATGCGTGGCAAAGTTTGTGGGAACAAATGTTCTAAACTTGCTGCACTTCTAGGCAGTGAGAAATAGCCAAGCAGTTTCTATTTAGTCACTTCCTTGACTCTAACAGAAACCTTTTCCCAGTGACCTAGCATAGCAATTCCATTACATAAAGCAGAACTAATGCTGACTGACTCTTCAATAGTATAAGCATTAAAGCTGCAATCTACTATAGTTTCCAACCAATTTTTGAAGCCATGGTTCTGATACAAGCAGTGTTCAGTTCCTTGTCCATGTTATATTTTTGAAAGGGTTCTATGACTTTCTAATGGGTCTAGGTTGCTTTGCGGACTTCTAACTTTTTTCTTGACATGTGCTTTGTAACTTTTAACAAAGACCTCATGCAATATCACTTGGAAAGCTATTTTATGTTCTTGCACAGGCATTGTAATATATAACTGTTAATACTATTTATATATTTGAAAGGTATAAAAGGCAGTCATTAAAGCAAACCTCTGTATAGATATTACTCAAAGCATTAACAACGTAACAGGGAGATGACGTGTTGCAATACAAGCTAATTTTAGCTGCTCAGTAACCTCTAAAGTTTTTTTAAAGGGGCTTCTCCAAAATCAGTATTTGACATCAACAAATCTGTAGCTGTGTCCATTTTCTATATCCTTAAAAAATGTTGGCTTGCTAACTCTTCATACTTTATTTCTGTAGTATGCTGCAGCTTTAATCAACATTTCAGAAGGCGCTGGTTTATGTTTTCCTTCAAATTATCTTTTCAGATTCTTCTCTGAAACACTCTTGCTGAAATCAGTACATATATGTAATATTGGTCAATCTCTCATAAGGTTATTCATCTCTTTGACGGCATCAGCATTGCTGTTTTTTTAAAAAACAACACTTCAACCAAAAATTTAGTAGGTATTTTTTTCAATGCTGAATCTTGCCTTTTTATTTTAAATTTCACTGTCAATTTTGCAGTGATTCTTTTAAGTGAATCTGTGGGCATTTTCGCCTGTGGTCTTGCCAGAACTTTAGCGAATTACAATGCATATATGTCTATTTATTCAATATTCATCATATTATATCTATTTGGAAAAAGAATTTTTTCTTGTAGTGCCTCTTAACAAAGCACAATTTTCCGCCTTTTTGTGAAGTAAGAGAAAACTAAAAAAAAAAATGGTGTTATTGCGGTATCAACAATGTGAATGAGGATTACCATATTGTAAATGTTCTTTTTCCATGTAAATCAACTTGATCTTTGTTATCACTAAGTGATAATTAAATTTTAACTTATGTGCATTGTTAGTCTGTTAGAATTTTTTGGTTGTTAAAATTAAACACATTCAGTAAATGACTTAATTTGTGAAATCATTTTTGGGGGTACATCAGTTTTCCTTCCTATCTTCCTGAATTGATACAAAATCTAAAGAATGAAAAAAAAACCAATTTTATTTTACAAATATTGTACAAGCTACAATAATCTTAACTGTGGGGTTTTTTGTTTTGTTTTTTGCCATAAAATATAAGTTTGAATTTAACATTGGCCTTTGTGCCAACTTTTGTTTCTGTAATATTGAAAAGATTGTAATTAGTTGAATGAAGCAAAAATTGTAGGTAACTCTTGGAAAAATTAATTAAATTGAAACTATTTTCTTTTATTTTCCCTTTTTGGGAAATATCTTTTTGCTTCCAGAAATCAGCCATATTTCCAAATCCATCTCTTTCTCTCTATATATGCAAAACTATATTGCTCCATTTGTCAAAGAGAACCCTAAATTCACACACTTTTGAAGCAAGTATATCTGTATCTTTGTTCATTCCAAACCAAGTGAGGACAGAGATGCAGCTACGTTCCAAAAGTATATCAGTATTTGGGATGGTCAAATGTTTTTTCAGTCTTCCAGTTTGGCTGAGATTTGTTACTATGCAAGCCAATAATTTCGGCAGCATCAAATGCCCATATGCACCAGAAAAGTCATCCCATTCTTCTAATATAAAGATTTATATGATCATAAAAATTTTTTTGAGAGCCAGTTTGGTAGAGTAGTTAAGGCATCATGCTAGAAACTGTAAGACTGAATTTTATAAAAATAAACACATGCAACAGAAGTTGCAATTAACATCTTTAATGGTTGCATCTCCTCAAATGGGAACAAAAGAAAAACAGTACAACAAACAAACGGACCTATATATCAAGCAAATCAGAGCTCCTCCTTTTTTTATCTTCTTTTACTACTAAATTTCAGTGATCACAAGGAAATGGCTCCTGGGGATCTTAAGCATCTCCTCCTTATGAATCCATGAATATAAAAGGAAACCCACTCTCAGAAGCTTAAGCCTCTGTACTTCACCATCATCCCACCTTTGTTCCTGATGCTAAGATGATGAAAAGCAGGAAAACGATATGGCAAGAAAATGCCTTAGATACTTGGATTCTGGATTCTTTTATTCCTCTATAACAGGGATGGGGAACTCTGGCCCTTTTATGACTTGTGGATTTCAACTCCCAGAATTCCTGAGCTAGCCAAAATTCTAGCAATTGAAGTCCACAAGTCTTGGAACAGACGTGGGGAATTATGGCTGTTCACAGCAGTCCATGAGTCTCTGGGAGCAGAGGTAGCCATGCTAGCTCAGGAATTCTGGGAATGAAGTCCACAAGTCTCTGAGAGTCCACAAGTCTCTGGGAGCAGAGGCAGCCATGCCAGTCCAGGAATTCTGGGAGTTAAAGTCCACAAGTCATAAAAGGGCCATAATTCCCTACCTCTGCTCTATAATATGTGTGAAAAGATATGGAAATTTAGGAGTTGGCAGACTTAATTCTCTCCTGTTGCTGACAATGGAAGAAATCCATGGCCACTTTTTCCTGAAAGTCAACATTTTATTTATGAGCTAACATATCTTGTCTAGTACTGTTATTAAGCCTAAGATATTTGGGGTTTCCTCCAAATTAGAATAAAATAGGCACCTTTGCAGCAAGCCCTCAAAGAGAGCATCAGATTTCTCCCTAGAACTCCATCTTACATTGAAAAGTAACGTCTTGGTTTCAAGATGGCATCTTCTCAAAGCTGAATTTAATTTGGGAAGAACAAATTGAAATAGTTATTTCTTTCATGGGTATTGGAAAATATTTCTTAAACACATTATTTTGTCCCACCCCCCCATTGCATGAAACTTCAAATAGATCTTTTAGCTTTTCAATAAATAATACATAATATCGGAATAATTATCAAGCATTTATCATAATAAACATGTAAAATAGTGTGGTGGTAGAGCCTTACTGAATTGTCTAGTATCAGAAACTTGCAAAGGCTCTTTGAAGAACAGATAATCTACTGAAATTTGCTCTTTATAACATTCAAAACAATCCAGACAATCAACTGAATAGCATTTGCTATGTATTTTATCAATTCAGAAAGTTTGGGAGGAGGGAGATTATGTAGGTGGGCACTCTAAAAGAACATACGGGCACTTCTTACAAATTTTTGAAAAATGATCATTTGGTAGGCTATTATGGCAGAAATATTTTTATTAATGCTGCTTTTTCACTATACTTACCTGCTGCTGTTGTCTCTTGTCAAACATATTTGAATCTCACAGACATATGTATTTCCATTTTAAATTGAATGTGAGTGGAAAAAATAAACATAGAAGTGTTTTTCCCCTTAATTATGGTTATGAACATACTGTCTCCCCCCCCCCCATTCCCAAACCTTTAATTCATTATTAGTTTTGTATCACTTTTGCAAATATGAAGAAGAATGAATCAAAACATTCTGGAATGATCACTTTAGGAAATCTAATATACACTTGCCAAATGTTGTAAATTGACTGGGTCCTTGAGTAGGAAAAAAAAATCAATGTACAAAATTATCTCCTAATTTCCACTTATAATGCAAAGCATACAACAGCAATTAAAAAAAACTATCTCCAAACAAACCAATCTTATGTTAACCTATGTGATGAAAAATAATCTAATACTTCCTGTATCTAGGAAGACAAGATTGATGGAATCTTGATGCAAAATATTCAGCAACTTTAATAAAATATGTGAATTATTCTTTCTAAGTGTTCCTACGCTCCCTTACACACATGCTGGTATGGTCCAGCCAAAATTAAGTAGGAATAATTGCTTTCAAGACCAATGAAGCAATATGAATCGTGATTAAGGATAAAGACAATGTTAACAAGTGTAGGCATTAAGCGCCTCGATCATGCTTTCCTTGCTTTTTAATCTCAGTAATAAACAAATAAGAATAGACGGATTCTTACGCCTGCTGTAATGTGTACTTAAATATTGATCACCCAATTAATTAAAGTAAATATTGATTAATTTTAATGGCAAAATTGCTCCAAATATGGATATGAGTATTGTATAAAATGGTGGGGGTGGCAAGCTAAAAGCCCTTAGCCAATAGATTGTCCCAAGGGAAACTAAGTACTGACTCAGCTATATGCGATCAAACCAGGGGCGGGTTTCAAAACCTGTCACTACTGGTTTACTTGTGGGCACGCGCATGCTCACACGCATGTGCAACCGGGTGGGTGGGCAGGTGGGCAGGCGGAGCCTCCACCGCTGCCACTACCGGTTTGCCTGATTTGGGGCAAACCGGTAGCAATCCACCACTGGATCAAACTGGATTGCCCACTACAAAAAAATATTTTCCCAAGAAAAGTCTGTTTAGTATCAGAATATTTAGAAAGCCAAGGAATCACAATAAGCTGATTTTCATTGCCATGTATCTTCCTATAATGCCCAGTTATAAGAAGACATATACAGTAAATGACCCCATAAAATGACCTCACAAAAAAGATGCCAGGTTTTGAATTTACCACGTCAGCAATGGACAATCCTGAATTGGATTCGCACTTCACACAGCATCTGCTGGGACTAAGTATAAATAAGGCATAGTATCCTCCCCTAATTGTGTGACTGCAGGGTCCTACATCAAACTAGATTATATCATGACTGGCTGTAAGGTGAGGGCATTTAATGGTGCAGTATCTTATTTTTTTAATAAAAATGATGCTGCGCTTCAATGGCCTAGAGATTGATATTTGAACATAGATCTTTTAAAATTTATATTTTATTGGGTTTTGCCAATCTAGTTGAAATGTTTATTTAGATTGCTAGTCCATGTATGATATGCTATGCACTAAATAAACAAACAAACAAACAAACAAACAAACAATAAGCTGGGAAAAGATAATGGGAAACAAGGAGGGACCTGGAATAGCAGAAGAAAGTAATTCTCAGTAAGGAAATTATTAATGATTGATTATTTGCTCTCATGTCATCTTTGACTTCTAGCCACCACATAGATAGATTTTCTCTATGATGATCTCTCCCTAACTTTGTCATTCAGGTGTTCCATTTGTGAATTCATCATCACCACTGTCACCCACCTTGCTGCTAATTATCCTCTTTTACTTCCTTCCACTTTTTTCAGCAATAAAGCCTTTTCTTGAGAACTTGGTTCTTCTTACATATTGAAAGTAGGTTGATTTAAACCTGGTCATTTGTGCCTTAAGTGAGAAATCTGGGTTGATGTGTTTGATAAGTTGTTTATTTTCTTGGTGGTATTCCTGTGGTATTCTCCAACATGTCAGTACTGTATTCTCAATATTTATCTTCTACAAAGTCCAAGAAGAGGAAATTATATTTCCAATATATAGATATTACTTGTTTTTTCAAAACTTCATTGTTTTTGTACCCCTCTTCTATTATAGTTACACGCTAATGGTTTCACTAGGTATGTTTTATGTTATATCCAATGAAACCCTTTGCTATTGTATTCTGATTTGCCTAAGTCTGTAAAGAAAGACTGTATCTCCACTATCCATCCTCATTTAGAACTGTAATCATTTTGTGCTTCGGTATAATGTGCTGGTCCCCAATTCAAATGTACCACTAAAAATGTATCTATAGAGTGGCCGTTTTGTGTTGGTGAATCAATGCTGTGTATTCCCAAATTTTGTGGCAAAGAGAACATTTTCTGTTTCAAAGGTCAGAATGTTACACAGAGGGATGAAAATTAGTCCTGAAGAAGAACTGCATAGAAATAATCTTTGTAAGCATCATTCTTGTTCTTGTTCGTATACATAACTCACAGTATGGGAAATCACTGTTGATACCCCCAAAATGGGGAGAAACATTTCTAAGCAAACTCCACCCCTTTTGTCTATGCATTGTGATGTTGCATGGATGAACTACATAGACTTGAGCTTGCATTATGATGTCACATTTCATCCTTTTGACAAAACCTCCAGATTGTAAAGATGCCTCCGTAATGCAAAAGCAACTATGTAGGGAAGTGTTTCTTAGTAGCCAACAGTCAGGCTATCCTTTCACTAGGACCATGATGGCGAACCTATGGCACGCATGCCACAGGTGGCACGCAGAGCCACATCGGTGGGCACGCGAGCTCAGCTCTGGTACACATGTGCATACCGGTCAGCTGATTTTTGGGCCTTCTGGGCCCACTGGAAGTTGGCAAACAGGCCGTTTACGGCCTCTGGAGGGCTTTGGGATGGGGTGGAGAAGGCAGTTTTCACCCTCCCCAGGCTCCTAGAAAGTCCCTGGAGCCTGGGGAAGGCGAAAAAACAGGCCTACCGAGCCCACAGTGCCATCACATGCTTAAAGTAGGGGAAGCATGGGGGTGGGGGGTCATGCACACATGCATGGGGGGGGACGCATAGAATTATGGCTGTGGGCATGCGTGCGCCCACCCCCCCCCCCATTCCCTCCACTTTTGGCATATGATGATGCTTCCTCTCATCTCCCCTGAACAGGATGAACCCACCTTTCATGAACATCAATTCTGAAATTAGGTGGCCCAGCAGTATCTGTTCAGTATGGCCCATGGCATGAGCAAAGTCCAAACTTTATACTCTTTTTCGTATTTTTGATTGCTCAAGGAAGTTGAGGTAAAAAAAAGGGTGCCTAATGCCTTACAGCTATTAAAGGCTCCTATTTTACCTCTTAAAACCCCTGAAATCTTTTGCTAGTCTGCCCACTTTTGGAGAGTGGCCTAATGTGTCGCGTAAAACTTGGTGATATCTAAGAGCCAACTGAAACTGTCCCTCCCCCAAATGAAATCCTCTTCAAAAGAAGGGCCTGGTACACTTCAGATCCACATTCCTCTATGATTCCAGGTAGTAACCGCTTATTGCAAATCCAAATCAGTTAGGCAAGGGTCCTCTCTATGAAATGCCATCTCACACCCAGTGTTTGAGTTCTTATAAGAGATGCCTAGATGCTCACCACCAGCATCAGTGAAGGCTGGCGAAGCATTTTCTGTTTACACAGGAGTGGATGGAAGAAACAAAATTGTAACACTAAGATAACAGTAAGTGCTTTTGAAGCCAGTTTGAATTATATTTCCAAGAAGAAAAATGGTATGCTAGGCTTCCTTGATAGATTTGAGAGTGTACATGTTGGAACAGATGAAAAATGCAGAGTGAATGCTGTTAACTTCTGGGTGGGTGAGATGGCTATTTTGATGGGAAAATAGGGTAGCCCTAGAGATGGGGAATTTGTTCTGGTTATGGCACAGAGAAGAAACCCATTCAGATTTTGTCACTGAATACCAGAGATATCTACAGAGTAATGAGTAATGGTGGTACAGAGTAATGGTACAGAGTTCAGAGTAATGGTGGTGGTGGGGATGGTAATGATGAAAACAACGTGGTGTCAAATCAATTCATACCAAAAGGGGATGCTTGCACTGTGATGGTGGATTACTGTTTTTGTTAGATCAGGCGCAGGAAAGAAGACAAGACCAGCGGGGTCTGCTCAACAAGTTTATTCAGCTCTTAAACTAAGTCAGAACAGACGAACGGCTGTGCTGCCGGAGCCCTTTTTATAGCGCTCCGGCAGACCAGCCGTCCAATGACAGCGGTTTAACTTTCCCGCCCGGAGGATTAACCAATCCCCGGCCGGATGTCCTTATAAGGACATAACAGTTTTCATCATTTTGTGGATGCCTTTACTGAATGTTTTTTCCATTCTTTTAATATTTAAAGCACAGTAAAACCAAGAGGTTTTGCCACAATTTGCCTCAATTTCTCATTGATTTGGTTTGATTTGCAGATTTTCTGAAGGTCAATTATCTTGATTAAACATAGTCATTTTTTTTATCACCCACATACATTTGAGAATATGCCCTATGTGTACTAAGTGACATATTTCATTGGGTCTAAGCCTTCTCTTTTCTTCTCTTTTTCACTATAAACTTTTTTTTTAAAAAAAATTGTAGAAATCCTGTATGATATAATATTGAAACCAGCAATAAACAGCTCGGAGTTACTACCTGCCACGGGGCAGCAACCTCAATTCTTTTTATAGAATGGAAATCATTACAGCAAGCCACACAATGCAACTGTGAAGCAGAGAACCACTGCACACTTCAGTTCCATACCACAATTCAGAGGGCTGTTTGCCACTGATTGAGTGTAATTGACAGTATAGCAGAAAAGAAATTTGGTTGTGTTGCCAGATTACATTTCATGTATGCTGAAAAATCAAGCTGTGTTCCAGAAATCCATGTCCTGTAAACATTATGGATATTATTCTCACAATTAGGAAATATATTATTTTTAACGCCTTGGACTTTTTGATGGAATCTAAGCTAGGACCCAAGCCACTCAGAAAATGCTTCCATAAGATGAAAACATACTTTTATTTCCTTAGCATTATTCTACCAAATAAGTGTTATCTATTTACAATTCTTCCTTTTTTTTTTGTCATTTTCTCTTACAAACATATTGTGTAGGCTGGAAAGCAACAACAAGAACAACAACAACAACAAAATAAGGCAGAGAAAATATTAGGGAGTAGATTTAGAAATTAACCTGCTTCTCTTGGATGTTTAATAAACAGAAAATCTTATGAACAGTAGAATCCATTCAGCTAATTGGTTATTGGCTTTCCCAATACCTTAACTAAACAAATTTCAGGTGACCTGAGGCTAATGAAACCTTGATGCTGAAGGAACATTCTTTATACATTTTAAATTGACTTTTTCCTTTCGTAAGGTTTTTATTTCACTAAATAACTCTCATTCACTCATTCATTCATTTTTAAAATATATAGAGTATGCTGCCCATTAAATTAGAGTTTTATTATAACAGCTTGAAAATGCTGAAGTTATCTTTTTTAAAAACAAACATTAAAACAGTTCTTATAAATGGATACCAACAGATTGATTGATTGATGAATCAATCGATTGATGATTATGTGCTGTCAAGGTGTTAGCTCTTAGCAACCCCATAGATAGATTTTCTCTATCAACAGAACACACCAATCATAAAATTTAGCAATAATAAAAGCATAGACAAAAAACAAGTGAAAAGCTCCACTATGGTGATAAGAATACATTAAATAGCTGAGAAGACTAAACACATTTTGATCTAATGCGAAATAGAGCATAAAGTTTGTTCCAGGTATGCCCATCTGATTAGGCCATTTTAGAATGGGGGACGTCACTGTAACAGTAGGTGGGAAAGACCTTGGGACATGGGAGAAAGAGATGCTGCCTAGGAAATGGTCAGATAAGAATGTCTATGGAGATTCTCAGTCATCCAGATCATGGTTGTCCCAAAGGTACTTTTCAAGAGGCAACTGAACTTTCTTTGTTTTTCCATGAAGACATTTCACTTTTCATCCAGGAAGCATCATCCGGAAAGAAATCTGAAAGTACATTTTCCCCTCAGCCTCTGTCATTGATCTCAGATACTTGTAGAAGCATACAGGAAAATGTGTTACTTCAAATACTGTAATCACAAACTGTGATGTATGAGATAACCATCCTCTTGAACTGGATTCTTCCAACCCCCGGGTTCAAGGGTCTGGAAAAATTCAGTTTATATAATCCCAGAATGAAAATGGTAGTGCTCTAATTGTTGAATAAATGTAGGTTATCTCACATGCTATCAAAATAATGTTCAAGATATTGCAGTCTAAACTTAGACAAAGGATGAAACACAAACATCTTGTTAGGTGAGACAATAGTACCTATGATTAGACTGCTAACTTTTGATGGATTATGGAAAAAGTTAGGAAAATACAAAAATGATGTATGTCTTTGCTTTATTGTTGTATAATGTCTTCTGACTATATAGATCACAATACATTGTGAATAAGCCTTTAAAAATGGGTGTTTAGGACATCTTATCTGTCTATTGAAAAAATGATATGACTAGCATACAACAGAATGGAATATGGAGTTCCAAACTAATAAACAAATGCACCAAAATTATCTACTGTCATGTTTTTTAAATTTATATGCAGATTCTAACCTGAGAAATGCTGGACTAGAATAAACATTGGAAATAAAATTGCTGGGAGAAACATCAGAAATTTTAGATATGCTGATGACATTCCTTGAATGGCTGGAAATGAGGAAAATTTAACTCATTTGTTAAAGATGAAAGAAGAGAATGAAAAAGCCAGTCTTCTGTTCAATATTAACAGAAAGAAACAAACAAACCATGATTAGATCAACAGAAACACCCTATGAAAATAGTTAGTGAAGGCCAGTGGTGAAAAGTAAAATTTTTACTACCAGTTCCGTGGGCGTGGCTTGGTGGTGGTGGGATAATATGACTGAGTGGGCGTGGCCAACTTTTTTTAAAAAAAAACTTTTAAAACCATTTTTTCTACAACCTCTTAGGCTGAAGAGGTTGTAAAAAAATGCTTTTAAAGCCTCTAATGATCCCAGCTGACTTGCCTGATCGGCAGAGGCTTTCTTTCTTTTTTTTAAAGCCTCAGACAATCCCAGCTGACTTGCTTGATTGGCAGAGGCTTTTTTTCCTTTTAAAAACATTTTTTCTATAACCTCTTCAGCCGAAGAGGTTGTAGAAAAAATGCTTTAAAAGCCTCTAATGATCCCAGCTGAGCCACGCGATCATCAGAGGCTTTTTTTTTCTTTTAAAAGCATTTTTTCGTTGGAAGAGGTTGTAGAAAAAATGCTTTTAAAAAAAAGCCTCTGATGATTGCGCAGCTCAGCTGGGCAATGGGGGGGGGGCAGGGATTTTTGCTACCAGTTCTCCAAACCACCCACCTCCATCACTACTGGATTGGGTGATCCGGTCCGAACCGGGAGCATTTCACCCCTGGCGAAGACGGTTATGATTTTATTTATTTCATTAAATTGATTATAGCTGCCCAGTCCAGTATATTTTAGAGATGAAATTTTATTTATTTATATGGTTTATATAGCCACCCATCTCACACTTACCATGATTCACAGAATCTCAGAGTAACAACAAGATTTACAGAAAACCCACCAAACCTACCCCCCCCCACTGATTTTGAGTAAGGATGCCATTATTTAATGAGATCTGGATAACTGAATGAGATTGTGCCCATTTCTTTCTAAATTAAAAATAAATAGCTATTTTTGACATTTTGTAGCTATTATCTAAGGGACATTGTTGTGCGCTGGCACCAGTGACCACCATGATGCTAGTTCCTCAGACAAACTAACCAAGCTCTTTCTAATCTCAGCATTTTGTTTATGCTTTGCTTTCTTATATTTCATTTGCCCTGTTTACACTTACAGTATGTACATTTTAAAAATATCTTTTTTTTTCTATGCAAAAATAGAACTTTGTGTTTGCATTTTAATTTAAAGAAACATTTCTGCATGCATTTTGGTATTGTTTCGAACTGAAAACTATCAACACTGAAGAAAGAGTAACTGTGTTCCACATATTAACCTGAGAAGTACCTAATAAGTTCCATTATTTCACTTGAAAAGACTTGAGATTGTCTGAGCGAAGTAGAAGAAGACGTCCAAGGCAGAGCAGACTCATGTCATTGAGAAGCCACCTTGAGTCAATCACTGCATCTCCATGTAAAGAGAGGAAAGGCTCCTGCCCCAAATCCTGCCTTGCTGCTTTTAATCTAGAGCAGGGGTGTCAAACTCAAGGCCTAGGGGCCAGATCCGGCCCGTGATGTCCTTAGATCTGGCCCATGGGGTCACCCTGGAAACAGCGAAGGACCGACCTGCAGTGCCTCTGCCAGTGAAAATGGAAGTCGTGAGGGCTCTGTTTTCACTGGCAGAGAGTTATAGGAGGCCATTGCAGGTGAAAATGGTGCTCGGGAGCCCATTTTTGCTGGGCCACCACAAGTGTCCCTGATATGAGTGATGTTGAGCTGGTCATGCCCACCCTGGCCACATCTACTCCAGCCCCCCATCCCCCCAAACACAACCCTGATGTGGCCCTCAATGAAATCAAGTTTGATGCCCCTGATCTACAGTTTACTGACAATATTAAATTGGACATATTGATGGATTCACTTGACCTGAATAAATCATATTGTATTGTGCAATAAATAATATTGCATTTGTGATTAAAATGCAAAATACATTGGTTTTATATTTTATTTTACTTGCTCAAAAGCTGGGTATTAACAGCCTCTTAAAATTCTCCATCCAATTTGTGGGTATAGAATTTGGGTAGAGGCTTTCTCCCAATTTTCTTATCATATATCTAGGACAGGCCCCTGCTCAGAAGTGAACAGAGTGCTGTTGTTTAATGGCAATGTTGGAAACTAGGGAGGCTGCAACCACTACAGATAAAGAACACAATGTATACACAAACCAAAACATTAAATAAAGGGAAACGTGTTCTCTTCATGAGTCTCTGAAATTCTTGTTTCCTTTGGAAAAAATGTCTAAAGCAAGAGACATGATAATGGGGGTCTGACGCATGTTAAGATTCTGCTTGTGACCTCAAGTCAGTACTCAGCTTTCTTCAAGTAATGGGTAAGGTTATGAGACATGAAGTGTGAGGCATTCACCATGATAAATGCATGATAAGATGGACCCAAGTAGTGTGGGTGCAACTTGTAAAATGGGATAAAAAATTAAAACAAATTAAAAAAACAGCTTTCCTTAATCAGAGGAGTTACTTTCCATGCTCATAACGATGCAAAATTACTGTTCTAAACTTACTTTCTGATTTCTTTTTTTTCCCCCTAGCATGGATGGCATGCTTCAAACATTTACAGTAAACAGTATATTGTATGGTTTTTCCTCTTTATTTTCTGAATGATTGACTTCATTTTTCCCCTGATCATAATTGGATAATAGAAATTCTTGAAATAAAACTTTTGAATGCATCTATATAACTTCAGTTCTATAATGTTGAAAGCTATTTTCCCCTTCAATCTTCTTTAAAAAATATCTTTTAAAAGCTGTCATCTTGTGGAGAAGAAAAATCTACATGGCACACACATACTTTCTTCTGAGCCTCTTGCTCTCATTTCAACAGGATTCAGCCAAGGAAAGCTTTCTGGTGGGCTTTATGTGGATGGCCCACTATATAGGCCATCTAGATCCTGATCTTTGTGCTGACAGCTAGAGCACATCCCTCTTAGATCTGGGCAACTGCTACAGTACATTTAGGCCTTTGCTGCCAGAGAAGATTCTGAAGGAAGGAAAATCTGCCTTTTTGTCAGAAAAAAATTGTCCATTTCAGAAAAAGCAGCCACAGCCATACGTCTCTGTGTATTAATGATTTAACTGTGGATATTTATTTATTTATTATTTATTAATAAAATTTATTAATGGTTAGTAGTATCAAATTTCTGGGTGTGTAGCTGGTGAGCACTGGTGAAGAGCACTGGTGAAGAGGGCATAGCAGTGCCTGCATTTTCTGCATTGTATGAGAAAAGCACATCTTCCTTCCCCTGTCCTTACCACTTTCTATAGAAGGGTGATTGAAAGCATCTGGTCATATTGTATTACTGTGTGGTTTGGAAGTATTACTGTTTTGAACAGGAAGGCTGTGCAGAGAGTGGTGAGGACAGCAGAAAAGATTATTAGACGTTCACTTCCTTCTATCTGGGACTTAACAGCTGTTTGAGCAGGGTCGACAGTATTGTCAGGGACACATCCTTTCCATGACAGGTTTTCTTTTTTTTTAAATTTTCTTTTATTATTGAAATATAAACAAAGATATAAAGACAGTACAATACAATACAAAGACAAATGAAAATCCCACCACCTGCAACACCCACCCAAAGATTGCATACTGTACATATATACATTTTGGTCATCAACAGAATATATCATATTTTCCTCTGCATATTCATGAAAAAATATTGTTATAGTCTTAGTTTTAGTGCTTTAAACTCAAGATATATTTATATCGTCATCTCATTCATCTTCTATTATAATCTTTCACCCTAGTTTCAATAGTCTACGGTTGCGCTAATTTTCCTTTCCAGCCATTGATACCATTGGTGCCACACAAGATAGTAGTCACTTTCCTCTTTATCATGGAGTTCCAGCGTCAGTCTATCCATCTCGGCACATTCTGTTATCTTTGAGATAATTTTATCTGTGGTTGGGAGTTGGTCTGATTTCCAATTTTGCATGAACAGTAATTGCGCTCCCATGACAGGTTTTCTTTGTTACCTTTGTGCTTTGTGGCAGGGGTGAAATGCTCCCGGTTTGGACTGATAGCAAAAATCCCTGCCACCCCTCCATGCCCAGCTGAGCTGCACAATCTTCAGAGGCTTTTTTTTTTTACTTTTAAAAGCATTTTTTCTACAACCTCTTCGGCCGAAAAAAATGCTTTTAAAAGTAAAAAAAAAAGCCTCTGATGATCGCACGGCTCAGCTGGGATCATCAAAGGCTTTTAAAAGAAAAAAACCCACAGAACCGGTAGTAACAAATTTTAGATTTCACCACTGCTTTGTGGTATCCAAAGCAGAACAACTAAATTCTGTAATAGCTTTGTAGCACATAGTATCAACCTTTTTAACTCTCAAGACTCTTTTTTCTGCTATGTATTCAAAATGGACTGTGATTAACATATGTGTGTGTGTGTGTATATGTGTGTGTGTGTGTGTGTGTGTGTGTATAGAGAGCATATATGTGTGTGTGTGCGTGCATGTATGTGTATGGATATATACATTCTTTTGAGAGAGGGCATCAGAATTTCACTTTTTAATGTGTGCCAGTGTGTTCACAGAAAAGAATGTCAATAAGAGTTACCTTATCTTATCTTTTATATGAGACATTGTAACACAGAGAATTTCTGGCCTATAGGTATCTTCATCCCAAGATTGGATAGCCAGGCTAATGGTGAATATTTGCCTTTTAACTACCAGTTCAATTTACTGTAGCTTATACACTGTCTTTAAACAACATATTGTTAGAATTGTTCCTTTGCCTTCCTCTCTTCTTTCCAATTTATATTAAATTAAACCTGCCCACCCTCGTCTCACCCCACCCCTGTTCTAAGAAATTAGCCTCTGGTTTTAATCTGAACCTTTTCAGAAATTTTAGAAGCTGATAACAGTAATTATTGCTCTGGGACAAACAGTTATAAACTTTATTATGCAGGATCTCATTAGGACAATATGTCTATCCTAGCACTGTGCAAAATCCTTTGGATGGCATTCCTTGAAACAGCTCTCTCGTTCTCTCTCTCGTTCTCTCTCTTTCTCTCTCTCTCACACACAATCAAAATGAGAAGAAAATAGAAAAAAGTGAGAAGATTAAGAAAACATAGATGTAAGACTTCTGTCCTGCTTTCCATCAAATAAAGCTTTCTTTCCTCTTCCTCCTTTCTCTTTAACCCCCTTTTAAAATCCCCAAACCCACAAATCATCACTTCTTTCAACCAACAATCCATACAAGGTTTCCAATCTTTTATAAAACTTGTATTGTTTTTCCCCTGACCAAACTGGTTTTCCAAGCTCTGTCAATTTATAATTCAGTCTTCTGCAATGAATATATCATCATTTCCCCATCTTTACCATATACAACACTAGTTGAGGGGTGCTTGGTGCTCTCTGAACTTGGTTGTTTTCTTGCAAACGTTTCATTACCCAAACTAGGCAACATTACCAGGACTAATGACATTACCTAGTTTGGGTAATGAAATGTTTGCCAGAAAACAACCAAGTTCAGAGAGCACTAAGCACCCCTAATTTCAACCCTGAGCTATAAATATTCTCCTGTATCGGTACAATACTAGTTTTCCAGATTTCTTTTTCCAGTTAGCATCCATAAAACTCAATAGAAATAATTCTAGTTTCATCGCAATATTAATCTGCAGTATCTTTGGCATTGTTATATACATTTGCACCGAAAATCTCTTCACTTTTTCACAAGTCCGCCCTGCTTGATTAAAAAGCTCCCTCTTCTTTCTGACACTGGTTTGATAGTTCTATATACATTTTTGACAGCTTAATCAGTATAATGGAAGTAGCTTTTTGCTCTTATCTTATGAAATAGCCAATGGTAAGCAAGCTGGTATGTGACATGCTATAGTATAGAATGTAGTGTGTACTGTCAGTTTTTAAGGTTCTTCAGATGTAACTAATTGGTTTGTATTGATCCAAGGCTTAATAAAATGCATATTTATCATATGTAGCATGTGAGTGCTTCTCAGTATATATATACATACAATTAAAACATGAGGGGAGGCATTAAATGTACACAAGGATATAACATGGTGCTTTGATACACAGAAAAAAAATATAGATACCTCTTTAGTAGGCTGTTCCTACTAAAGAGCTTGGAGAAGATCCATTGCTCGCTTTTCCTAGTTTGTTTAGTATCAACACAAGTACAAACTTGTGTTTGAACTCACTGGGGCTTTACTTTGATTTTCATCTGTTCAGCTTGTAAAAGACATCACAACCCTAAAGAAAGGTTTTCAGAAAGATAAAAACACTGTTTAAGAGCTTAACCAGAAACGCAAACTATCTAATAATAAGCGTTTGTAGATCCTTCAAACAAAAGGAAGAAGGATCTATTTTCTGTTTTATAAACTGCTGAGAAATGTCTGTAATTGAAAGTGCATCAAATGAAATAAACAAATAATTAATTAATTCCTTCCTTCTTTCCACTGACTTCTTTTATGAACAAACAATAGCCAAGAATATAGCATAAGAAAGCTTCATTATCACCTCATTCACTTGGCGGTTGAAGAAGGGTCAACTGATTGCCTTGGCCCTTCAGCAGAAGATCTTAGTTCTACTTTGGCAAAAGTTCACTTCCTGACATCCCTTCTGCATTCCAAACACTCTAGCAATCTTTCTCTTCCTCCATCTTGGGGGAGTGGAGTGGGGGGGGTCCTTTGAAATGAGATGCTGCTTTTCCTTCTACAGCAAGGAAACCTGAGGAGGAAATGTGGGGCTGCACTGGTTACTAGTAGCTTTTTTAAAAATCTTGATTGTTAATAAACCAAATACAAAACAAAAATCAGTCAAAGAGATGACACAAAGATTGAAATGAAAAGTCAACCAATAATGATTTTTTTTTTTTTACTGATTTCAACTGAGCAGGGCAGGAACAAATGGAAACCAGTCTAATTGCAACAGACTAAAAGTATTCCCGTCTTTTAAAAAATAATTCTTAAATGCATCCTTTAGGCCTTCGTACTTTGAAGTTAGTGCTCATACTTTGTATGCAAAAATCTCAGGCCAAATCTATCATTTCATTTTTCTATTTTGCATTTTTTGCATTTATTGCTAATCATTTTTCCATTGACTCAGCCCATTCACTACATTTACTTTGAGATTTCTTTCTTTAAAAAAAGATTACACTAAAATTGTATAAATTTGAGGGCTCATTTTCTCCCAAATATGTGTTTTTGTTTGCCTAAAAAATAAAGATTTTGCTAAAAAAATTATATATTAATACTCATATGGATTCATATTTTTATGTATGTGATTTTCAGAAATATGTGCAACTTATTGCATACAAATAGTCCTCATTTAATTATTTATTTTTATTTAATTGCCGCCCAACTCATTTTAAACAATTCTTTTACAGCAACCATACACAGTTACAACAGTGATGAAAAAGTAACTTCGTAATGACGTAACAAAGTAACGATGTACCTGTACTTTTGTGTGTATGTATGTGTGTGTTTGTGTGTATGCGTTAACTCCAGAAATGTTACACTTTAGTTTGAAAATGACAAATTAGATAATTTCACATACAAATTCACATTTGATAACTTGTAGGCATGGCGGAAACTTTAGAGAAGTACTTCTATGGAGTAATTAGAAGTAAGACAGTTTGCTATGTTGCCATAAAATTAGAATGAGCATTTGAAAACTTTGAAACTAATTTGAGGAATTCTAGAATTTATATCAGTCTTTAAAGTTAGCCAAATATTTTCCACTTCTGTTTAAAGTCCGAATCTCTGGCTCCATACAAGACTGCTCTCTAAGTTTTCTGCAATCCTTTTTGTATTAAAAAAAAATAAATACTACACAGCATACTCTTGCATTAATACATTTCTGTTATGAGACACAGTTTCCTGCTGAGTTTTCACTAATCACATATCACTGTAATATGAATTATATTGTACTTCCTGCTCTTGCATATAATCATATGTATTTTTTAAAATCATGTTTTGTCCAAGGCATTTTCAAATTTGAAGATGTGAACATGTTGATGACCATTTGACAATATTTATGTGTTGTCGCTGGTTTGTGTGTGTGTGAGGGATGTGGGGTTACTGGTTTTAATTTTTTTATATATTGGTTTTTTTATTGCCCAGAGTCACTGAGATATAAATCTTCTAAATAAATAAAATAAATAAATAAAATTTAGCAAATAAAATTGGAATGATTCCACATTTCCCTGTGGTTTACTTAGAGGATAAGCTGAAAGGTTAAGACAATGATGAGCACAAGATAATTAGACATTTGGGTGACAGTGTAAATCAGCAATTTTTCAATAACTATTGATTTAACAGTAACAATTATCAGCTCTAAAGAAGGCTCTAAGAATTATTGTTTTAGTCACTTTAATGTGGATTTATATTTCTAGATATGCAAGTCATCTCACTGTAGGACTCAAGGGGATTATAGATACTGTTTTTGCTTCTTTAGCTATCATTTCATCCTTGCATATAACTTCTATAGCAAGAAAATCATCATCATCATCATCATCATCATCATCATCATCATCATCATCATC
>WNWU01000006.1:44990492-45007225 GCA_012654045.1 Ptyas mucosa | reverse complement strand
TCATCATCATCATCATCATCATCATCATCATCATCATCATCATCATCTGAACTCTAGAAGCCTAAAAACTACCCTCCCTCACCTTATGAGATATGCAATACAATCCTTTGTTTCTTTACTTGGTGAAAAGTTATTTTGTGTTCAGTGAATCTAAGAACTATAGAACACAGATAAGTGTGCAGATGAGATCCTTCAGGATATTTATTTTATTTATTTATTTATTTAATTTAATTTGTATACCACCCTTCTTCCAATGGGACTCAGGGCGGTGAACAGCCAAAATTAAAATACATATAAAATCAAAAGTTAAGATAGTTAAAAATGCATTAAATTAATCGGCCTCCCAATTTAAAACCCCAAATCTTATAAAATTTAGAATCCCACTAAAAAACTATTTAGGCTAGGCCCACTTGATAGAATAAATATGTCTTCAGGGCCTTACGGAAGGTCCGGAGGTCCGGGATCAGTCGTATTCCGGGAGGTAGCTCATTCCACAGGGCAGGTGCCCCCACTGAGAAGGCTCTCTCCCTGGGGGCCGCCAGCCGGCATTGCTTGACTGACGGCACCCTGAGGAGGCCCTCTCTGTGAGAGCGTATTGGCCGGTGGGAGGTTATTGGTAGCAGCAGGCGGTCTCGTAAGTACCCTGGCCCTAAGCCATGGAGCGCTTTAAAGGTGAGAACCAATACCTTGAAGCGCACCCGGAAGACCAACGGGAGCCAATGCAGCTCGCGCAGGAGAGGTGTTACATGGGAGCGCCGTGACGCTCCCATAATCACCTGCCCAGCCGCATTCTGAACCAGTTGGAGCCTCTGGGTGCTCCTCAAGGGGAGCCCCATGTAGAGAGCATTACAGTAGTCCAGGTGAGACGTGACGAGGGCATGGGTGACCGTGCATAAGGAGTCCTGATCCAAAAAGGGGCGCAACTGGCGTATCAGGCGAACCTGATAGAAGGCCCCCCTGGCCACAGCCGTCATATGCTCTTCTAAAGACAGCCGTGTGTCCAGGAGGACACCCAAGTTGCGAGCCCCCTCTGTGGGGGCCAATGACTCACCCCCAATAGCCAGTGATGGCACCAGCTAGCTATATCGGGACGCCGGTATCCACAGCCACTTGGTCTTGGAAGGATTGAGTCAAAGCCTGTTCCTCCCCATCCAGACCCGCACGGCCTCCAGACACTGGGGCATCACTTCAAGGGCATCAGTGGGGTGGTCTGGGGTGGAAATGTACAGCTGAGTATCATCAGCATACAGATGACATCGCACCCCAAAACCACGGATGATCTCACCCAGTGGCTTCACATAAATGTTGAACAGGAGCAGCGAGAGGACCGACCCTTGTGGCACCCTGCAAGCAAGGTGCCTTGAGGTCGACCTCTGCCCCCCTGTCAACACAGACTGTGACCGGTCAGAGAGATAGGAGGAGAACCACCGCAACACAGTGCCTCCCACTCCTAACCACCCCAACCGGCGCAGCATGATACCATGGTCGATGGTATCAAAAGCCGCTGAGAGGTCTAACAGGACCAGAACAGAGGAGCAACCCCTGTCCCGGGCCCTCCAGAGATCATCAACCAATGCAACCAATGCTGTCTCCATGCTGTACCCAGGCCTGAAGCCGGACTGGCACGGTTTCATCCAGGTACTGTGGAAGCTGTCGCGCAACCACACTCTCCACAACCTTCACAATGAAGCGGAGGTTGGAGACCGGATGGTAGTTTGCCAAAACAGTCGGATCCAGAGAAGGTTTCTTGAGTAGGGGCCTCACCACCGCCTCTTTCAAGGCGGGAGGCAAGAACCCCTCCCTCAAAGAAGCATTTATAATCCTCTGGAGCCAGCCTTGTGTTACCTCCCAGGTGGCCAGTACCAACCAGGAGGGACACGGGTCCAGTAAACATGTGGTTGCATTAAGCCTCCCCAGGATCCTGTCCACGTCCTCGGGAGTCACAGGGTCAAACTCATCCCAAATGACATTCTCAAGACCAGCCTCAGTCAACCCGCCTGGATCTACCCAGTCAGAGCCCAAGCCTTCCCGAATCTGAGCGATTTTATCGTGCAGATACTGTGCAAAATCCTCAGCCTGCCCTTGCAAGGGGTCCTCCCACGCTTCCTGATGTAGGAGGGAGCGGGTCACCCTAAACAAGGCGGCTGGGTGATTATCTGCCGATGCAATAAGAGCGGAAAAGTAGCTACACTTTGCCGCTTTTATCGCCACTAAATAGGTCTTGATATGAGACCTAATTAGTGTTCAGTCAGATTCGGAGTGACTAGCCCTCCAACCACTCTCTAGGCGTCTTTTCCGGCGCTTCATCTCCCTCAGCTCCTTGGAGAACCAAGGAGCTGGGCAGGCTCAGCGCCAGGTCAGAGGCCGCAAAGGCATGACTCGGTCTAGAGCACCGGCGGCCGTCCAATCCCAGGCGGCCACCAGGTCTTCAGCCGAGTCGTGAGCCAGAGTTTCAGGAACTGGCCCAAGTTCCCTCTGGAACCTATCAGGGTCCATCAGTCACCTGGGGCGGAACCACCTGGTCGGTTCCACCTCCCTGCGGTGGGGTGAAGCGGTCGAAAAGTCCAGCCTCAGGAGAGAATGATCCGACCATGACAGGGGTTCAGTAACTATGTCCCCTATATCCAGACCACTCAGCCACTGCCCAGAGACAAAAACCATGTCCAGAGTGTGTCCTCCCATGTGAGTAGGGCCATGAATTAGCTGTGTCAGGTCCATGGCTGTCATGGAAGCCAAAAACTCCTGAGCCATCCCAAACGCCTCACCGGCGGATGGCAATTTGAAATTGCCCATGACCAGAAGTCTGAGGGTATCAACTGCCACCCCGGCAATAATGTTGAGAAGCTTGGGCAGGGCTGCTGTCACGTGGCAGGGAGCCAGGTACGTGATCAGCAAGCCCACCTGCACCCCATGACCCCACTTCACCAGGAGAGACTCACATCCGGCTATCTGAGGTACAGTGGCCTCCCTTGGACCAAGACTTTCCTTTATAACCACCGCCACCCACCCCCACCCCTGCCCTGGGCTCTTGGTTGATGGAATGCATGGAAACCTGATGGGCACATCTCTACGAGGGGAACCCCCCCTCTTGACCCAACCAGGTCTCTGTAATACCTGCCAGATCCACACACCCCTCCTGAATTAGCTCGCAAATGAGTGGAGCCTTATTCACCATGGACCTGGTGTTGCACAACATCAGCCTAAGGCCTGGGCTCTGCAACTCTGGACAGCTGGGGGAACGAGAAGAGTCATGGGGGCCGGGGCATGTCACCGCTTGGAGATAGCGGGTGCGTGCCCCCATCACACAATGTGGCCCCCTGCTCCTGCCATATCTGCCCCTCCCAACCACAGTCCTGATAGAATCGCCCTTCTCCCTATCAGCACTGAGTTTCTCCACACCCCTCTCCCTGCCTTCCGCACCCTGCCCCTGTATCGAGCCTGGCTTATATCCCTTCCTCCCCACCCCCTGCCCCAAACCCCTTAAAAAATTACAAAAAGACAATTAAAAAAAACCCTGTAGCCCCCTCTTTGCAGCATACCACCTCTCGGGGTTCCAAAACCTGTCATCAAGGTAGGCCCTCGATAAAGTGGAGGGCCAAGCCTGCGAGAGGGGGGAGTCTTGCAGACCAAGAAGCTCCGCTGCTGAATACACCTCGACCACAGCGGATGGGAGCAACCATGTCCTAGGGGTCCATATAAAGGTCCAGGGGAGAAAGACATATATGGATATGATAGCTTCATCTCAGTCTCATGACTACAACTCCCTCGTTGCCTTGGAAAGGGAAAACATCATTCAAGGAAAAGCGAGATATTCTCATAACAGGAATTCAATCCAGTATCTTACATATTGATGATACTCCTATGGGGTAGAGGGTTTTTGATCATTGGTTATTTCGTCATTAGAAACAGAGACAGGTGCATTTATAATAGATATATAGACCACATGGAGACTTGCCTGCCTAGTACAAAGTTGAATATGGCTTGTACTATCATTCTAGATACATAATAAATATTACTGGGGAAGAGACAATGATCTCCGTCTTGCTATCAATGATATTGGGAAATAGAGTAGGATATGCTTGGGGACCCAATTGGGATTGCTCTGTATAAGACTGAAAAACCACCTTTCCCACAGACAGGCCAGGATAGACCAGGGAAAGCTCTCTGATCTATTGGTCTCAAAATCAATAAGCAATAAGTATTGATATTCTGCAGAGTTTCATGATGAGAACAGAAAAACCACTATGATTTGAATTATTCGATGAGAATATAAATGCAAAACTTAAACCCCATAGAAACAAGTGGTTTACTTGTCAGGATTTAAAATTCCTAATGGATTAAAAAATTAACATAACTTCACACTGAGAAAGAGGAAATCTAATGCTTGGGGTAATAATATTGGCACACAACCATGGTCCTGCACTGAAACACCTGTGCCAATAAATATGTCTTAGATCTGCTTTTTATTAAGAGCAGCAACAAAGTACACCCATTGCTTAACTTAAAGATATCATTGAGTATAATTTAGAAGAAATTAAGTGGAGAATCACAAATTATTTTCATACTTTCCTTTTGTCCATCTCCTTCCTTCCAGTTTAATGAAACCACTTTCTCTCCTCAACTCTGCACTAAGAATCTGTGGAAATCCTGCAATATTTGGTTCCTGCAGTAAAGAAAATGTAGACAACTCCTCTTATCTATCATATTGTGTCACTGGTGCTATGGCCACAGTGCAGTTCTCCCCCTGTCCAGAATATGACCTGCCAGTACAGGGGAAGCAAACCATAGGCATTTTGGTTTGGATTGGAATACTTTTTGCCAGGGCTCTCTATGTTATACCTGCATATAAGCTTGATTCAATTATCTTTAATCACTCTGGGATAAGTGGGATGTTCCCTTTGCTCCCTATAAGCGGGAGAAAAACTTTGGAAGAAAGAAATATTTTTTATTCATACTGGCTCTTCACATGATTTAGAAGCCTAGACTATCAAGTCTCTTCTAAATTCTTCAGAGTGCCTTGATAAGTAGAGAAATCTCCTGGTTGCAGGGGCTATCCTTCCACCTCACGGATGATTGAGCATTTCTTCTGTTATGGATTGATTCAGGTAGAACTAGAACTCAAATGGATCTTTATTGTTCATTGTGTCCAAAAAGCTTTCTTTCTTGAAACTACCTGCATTTTCTGCCTAAAGGCCTCCCCAAATGTCTACTGACCACAAAATCAAACCAGAGTGCAGATATTGTTTCTTACTCTCACTCTGAATTGACAAGTGTTTCCATCAATCCTAATTTAAGTATCTATAACTAGCACTTTGTGTCTCAATGCTTGCTTCAGGCTTGCTTGCTTTGAATAAACATAGGAGATAATTCCTTGTGATTCTAGCAATTAACACGAGGGCAGATGGTGCTTAGGTGTGCTGTCTTCCACCATTTTGGTGTTCTCCCAGCAACTTGCCAAGCAATGGGAAAGTCAATTCAGTTAGCAGGGCAATTCCCTAGCATGGTATCATCCTTTCTGGCAAACCATCAAGGAGCTATATAAATTATCTAAAATAATAAATAAAATAAAATAAAATAAAATAAAATAAAATAAAATAAAATAAAATAAAATAAAATAAAATGAAATGAAATGAAATGAAATGAAATGAAATGAAATGAAATGAAATGAAATGAAATAAAATAAAATAAAATAAAATAAAATAAAATAATAATAAAATAAAATAAAATAAAATAAAATTCTGATAAGAAGACAACAACTTTCCATCTATTAAGGAAGATCTCTGAATTTAAGGTGAAAACTGGAAGGCATTATCCACTGTGAAGGCATGCTAAAAAAGAGGAAAAAATCCAACATTTCATGAAGGAAATCTTCATTCCTGAGACCACTACCTGAAATTGTCACAAACTTACATCTTGTAGTAGGTTTCAGTTAAGTTGCAGGAATCCTTCCTCAGGGTATAAACAATGAGGTTCCTAATAAAATACCCCAACTGCAAGACACACATGGACACCACATTTTAATTCACATCCTTCCAGAAAGTTTGATAAAAAAGAGAATGTGTGTGTAGAGAATGGTCACAGTGAGTGAACTGTATTCAGATTATATCAACCCTGCAATAAAAAGTTAAAAGAAAGAAGCACTTGACCAAATTTCCAGTATATTTTAGCAGTTGTCTTGAAATAGAGGTAGACACACCCAGATGGCTTCCTTCTAAATATGGAGTATTGAATCTGTTTTTAAACCCAAAATAATACCTTTTGATTGGAAAGATTTCAGTCACATTATTTGTGCATTTTATTGAGGCAAGGTTGCAATTATTAGCGTCACTAGGAATTTGGGACATTTAAATACAGTCTTTAGTTTGCTTCAGAGCAAACCACATCCCTAGGCAATTATTGTTCTATCTAAATACCTTCAGACCCAAGCTCTGAACCAGCCCTGGCTTTTATTGCTGGTGGTCTCTTTGTAAACCAGCTCCTGCAATGTGAAGGCAGAACAGATGAATCTAGAAAAAAATGAGGACAGTAGGAGGAATGCAGGAGATAATTTGGTGGCTAAAGGCCCTAAACTAAAAGCTGCAAGCCTGTCAGCTCCAGTCCTGTCTTAGGCAGGAGGGCATCTGGGTGACCTTAGGCCTCTCTCTCAGCCCCAAGAAGAGGACAAGGGCAAGCTGCTTCAAAAATACTACCAAGCAAACTGCAGGGCCTTATTGAGGCAGTTGCTAGGAGTCAAGGCTGATTTAAACGGCCCCACAGAAAAAGGGTGAATGTCTGTGAGAGAAAGTGTGCATTTAAGAAGATGGGCAGCATGTAACAGAGCTTTTCCCATGAGAGCATCCTCTAGAGGTTTGGACTCTGTTGGCCTTGCTGACAAGAATTTTTGGGCGTGATAGTCCAACACATCTGGAGAGCCCTTCATTGGAAGTATTGAACTAAGAGCAAGTGAAAATCAGCAGAGACATCATGGAGGTTTCAAACAATCAAAGCGGTAGCTAAAGTGCCACAATCAAAGATTTGCCTCTTTTTTACATCTCTTATGTGATACATATAAAAAAGGGTTAGAACTTTGTTTACATGTTTCTGGCTGCCATTTTCTCTCTCTCTCTCTCTCTCTCACACACACACACACACAGAGAGAGAGAGAGAGAGAGAATCTATGAAAACTAGCCTTAGTTTTTATTGAAAACTTTAGATTATATTCAGTTAAATGCCATTTCCTCACCCATAGCATTGCTGTTATAGTAATCTAAATGGTGCTATTTTTAATGACACTGTTTTTAATTTGGTCAACTTGTAAGAGAGGGGCAGTTAAGAAATATGAAATATATATAAATAAATAAATAAATAATCACTGCCTTTTTTTGGCCTGGTTCCACACTAGCCATTTTATCTGGAACTGAAGTCATTTAAACTGATACTTGTTACAAAAATGCAGGCTATGTTTCTATAAAACCATGATGATCCAGCATTCCATATGTTGTTTCTCTTTTCTTTTAAAGATTGGGTTGGTGATGAGATGCGACAGTTAACAATGCCCTCACAAACCAGGAAAATAAGGACTAAATTCAATAACCGCAATCATTAGAATGAGTTCACAGAGTTACCAAGATGATTTTAATAAAGGTCTTCCCATCTGGTGTGTTTTAAAAAAGAGGCTACTGCTTCTCTCAACTACCCTTCCTTTAATTACTGATTTTTTTTTTCTTTTGAATCGGGCGGGAGTTCAGGAAATGACTTATTAAAAGACTGGTGGATTGAAGCCACTTTAAAGCACAAGAAATTGAACAGAACTTGGCAGAAGTGCTGTAAAAAGGAAGTAAGCCCCACGAATGGGACTACACTAATACACTATCAACATATTTAGGACTTTGCATCTCAGGGTAGGCACTGGGGAATTTGTTATGGGGAATATAGTCCTCTATTAGGCATTTGATGGATCCTCTGATTTAGTTTTCTTTTCTGCTGATTTTGAAAAAGCAACGACTCTGATCATCACAGGCCCCTCTAATGGGTTATGGATAGCGCTAGAGCTCCAGACTTCGGTATTGTTGTCATCTAGTGGCCAACTAGATTTTTGTAACCTAGGTATGGCAAATCCTATTACTAGGGCATTATCTGTTTGCTGATATGTGCAATGAATAACTGTCACATTAGAATCTATAGGTAGTTTTTATATCTGACTTCAGTTTCGTTATTTGTTTAGCTTGTTGAAATAACAATTTTGGATTGTGAAGGGATTTAAAAGAGAGAGAGTGACACAGAGAGAAAGACAGAGGGAGGGAGAGGGAGGGAGGGAGGGAGGGAGGGAGGGAGAGAGAGAGAGAGAGAGAGAGAGAGAGGGAGGGAGGGAGGGAGGGAGAGAGAGAGATGCTGCCATATTCCTAGACAGGGTAGAACCTATGATCACATGCCCTGAAAAAAGGGTTGCCATTGTTTTGTTTACTGGTTGGTCTTAGTTTTTTAAAGCCCCATTCAGAAGGGATGCCATCTCCTGATGCAGGCAGTTCACAGCTATAGATCACATTCTGTTTTCATTTGCATTTAAGGTGTCCACTGTACCCTTGTCTTCTTAACCCCAGATCTATTTCAAATGTGTTCTTGCTACCATCAACAAATCCTGCTAGGAAACCACCTTGAGTAAGAAGCAGGAGATACCATAGGGTAGATAAAACATGGGGTTTATTTGCCAGCCACCATGCAAGTTCCCTCAATGGACCATTTGAGGTATTCAGCCCTATGTTAAGAAAGCTACAGTATACAGTATAAAATCTGAGGCACCTAACTATTTCCATATATTTCTTATCAACATGGTATTGATAAGAAATGATTCTGGGTTATGATTTGGAAGAGGGACACTTTGCCCTATTTTGGGACAGCTGCTGGGCTTGTGTATGTTAAAAGGCAGTATTTTTGGCTTTCTTTGGGGACCCACTGGATGAAAGACTCTGGCCTGGCCCTGTAAGTTGTAGGAGCTTCCCAAGCTGCTGAGCCTGGAGCTAGCCTGCAGTTACACTGTCAGATTCATTGAAGCCTAATGCCTTATGACAACTGTCTACCTGTAAAGTAATAATGGGCTGAACAGGCTCTGCAAAATTGATAGGCTCTTTCTCCCCGAATGAAAGTGCCAAATGCAGTGGAGCTGCAAAGCAGCCCTTGCCATTTGCAAGTTAAAATATGGAACCTGCAGCAACTAAACACACGGGCACATCATGTTCAAATCTCCGTGCCCCCTGACTCTGCTTGCTCTTCACTTGACTGCTTTGTGAGGGGTTCCCTGCTTTAAAGTATGTGTGTGTGTGTGTACACGCATGCAAGCATGCCTTTGAGCCAGTTTTGACTTCTAGAGACTGCCTGGACAAGTCTTTGCAGATTTCTTGAAATGGTTTTTCAAGAGGGGTTTGCCATTGCCTGCTTTCTAGAGCTAAGAGAGAAGGACTGACTTTGTGCCTAAAGAAGGACTAGAATTCAGAGTTTCCTGGTTTTTAGCCTGGTTCTTTAACCACTACACCAAACTGGCTCTCATAATATTTCTTATACCCACTTTAAACTTTTAGACCTGCTTGGAACAATCTTCTTGAGTTTAGGTTGATAGGGATCTATATGCAGTGGTAGGATTCAAGTAATTTAACAACTGGTTCTCTGCCCTAATGATTTCATCCAACAACCAGTTTCCCAAACTGCTCAGAAAGTTAACAACCAGTTCTCCTGAAGTGGTGCAAACTGGCTGAATCCCACCACTGTCTATCTGTGGAGAATGTGTTTGCTTTTAACAAAAAAAGGTAAAACCCATTTCTAGAGTTTCCACATACCCCATTCCTATAGCCCACAAACAAGGATTAAATCTTACAATAGTTGCTGTGGGTCTCTCATCTGGACATATCTGATCCTTCAAATGGGCATACTGTTCCTGGAATATTTTAGTGTACCAATCCTGGATCAGACTAAGATTCCTCAGCAGTTTCAGAGTAAACTCAGACAGATGAAGAGAGGAACAGGGCAAGCCAGCTACAGGGCCTGTTGAATGGAGAGGCTGTCAACACTGGTGTGGACTGATCTTCTGAGAACCTGGCCTTTGAGATAATGGCTGTGTCTCGCCATCTTTAGAAGTCTGAAACGTTTTTTCCCCCAGCAATTGCTGTTCCTGAAATTGAAGTCCTTGAATTGGCTTTGACAATTTGTTTATATAACGAAAGGATTCAACAGAGGCATGCAGGCAAAAGAAAAGGGAAAGGAACCTGCTTTGGATAATTATGCACTTTGGTTGGGCTTCTGTTTCATCTCGGGGATAGTCTGTTTATAGATGATTGATATATAATATTACCTTCATTATCTTAGTTAGGCAATAATGGGTGGAGCTCACATTTTGCTGCTGCAAAAGATAACTAAACCGTAGCAAGAAGAAGTGAGGGAAAAGATGCACACCAAAACAAGAACTCATTACCTCAAAGAGATCTCTGATCATAAATTCATGCCTTAAATGTACTGAATGCTTCCACCAAATACATTCACATTCTGAGAATCTTAACCCCCTTTTTTTCTGGCTATAATAAAGAGGAAATCCCATTATAACACTTAAGGTACAGGTAAAGGTTCCCCTCGCACGTATGTGCTAGTCGTTCCCAACTCTAGGGGGCGGTGCTCATCTCTGTTTCAAAGCTGAAGAGCCAGTGCTGTCCGAAGACATCTCCATGGTCATGTGGCCGGCATGACTAAACGCCAAAGGTGCACGGAATGCTGTTACCTTCCCACTAAAGGTGGTCCCTATTTTTCTACTTGCATTTTTTATGTGCTTTTGAACTGCTAGGTTGGCAGAAGCTGGGACAAGTAATGGGAGCTCACCCCATTACATGGCACTAGGGATTCGAACTGCTGAACTGCCGACCTTTCGATCGACAAGCTCAGTGTCTTAGCCACTGAGCCACCGCATCCCTTACCATAACTCATAGTGAAGGCCATAAGTTAGACCTGTAACAAAAGTGGCAGTGCACAACTGCACCTCTCCATAGGAATTGTTCCTTTCAGATATCCTATCTCAGTGACTATTTTTTCTTGGCTAATAATCAGCATTCTGGGGCTAGTAGACATTCTCTTTCCTTATTGGGCTGCTTTGATTGTGGTTCCCCCTTTTAAAAAGCATACAGTATATTAGGGACTTGTTGTGAGACTTGTTCCTCTTAGCTGATGGTTTGTCTATATCTTTGTTTTAAGTTCCTGTCAGCCATCATTTCCTGAGTTTGCTAATAGCAGGAACAATGATAACGAAGGGCAGCACATTGAGTTGATCTCAACCTAGACTGCCATCCTACCCACAATATCTAAATAATAAGTTTATTGAATTTAACAGAACTTCCTTCTGCATAAACATGCATAAGATCACACTGTACAGTTCAGCCTTATATTATCCTATCCTTCCCAAAAGGGAAGTCCAAGGGGGGGGGGGAACCTATCGAGGTTGGAGCTAAGCTGCAACTGAGCAGTTGCTCACTTCCATTCTAAAAGCTTTATTAAATTCACATTATGAAACACGCAACCCTCAAAACCCAGGACTAAAATCTTCATGACTTGAGGGAACAGGAAGAGAAGGGAGGGAAGTAGAAAAACATGTGAGAAGGACATTAAATCTTGTATTGTAAAGACTAGTGTGACCAGCCCACAATGTTGTATATAATTTTGCAGAACAAATATCCGCTCTTTCAGACACTGCAAGGACACATTTTTGTACAGTGCAGGCCAATCCTGTGATGTTTGACAATCTTGATTCTAACCCTTGCAGTAGCTTTGACCCCCATGCTGCTCACTGTCACATCTGTGGATTTATCTTGCTCCTTAAAAAGGCCATTAACTCTGGGTAAATGATCCCTAGGCTGTTTTTAGAATAATTAAAACCAAAAGGCCAATAGTTACTATCAGCTGTCTATCAGCAAAACTTGTGTCTCCAAAATGTGGGTTCAATTTCTTGTTGTTAAAAAGCATAAAGCCATATGTGGAACATTATCACGCATCTTTGCAAAATTAGCAGAACTATTTGAAAACCCCAGCCTGTGTCTATGAAATTGCCGCCCCCTCCTCATCTCCTGCCTCCCATCTTCCCTCCAGAATATCAGGTGAAAGTACTTGTGAGCATAAGGGCAGAGGTGGCTGTAAATTGGCTGGATGAAAGTTTGAATACAAGAGATGATACAAAAATGGTTAGAAGTGTTCTTGGAAATCAAGAACCCCTGGGTAGCTATTAGAGCTAAAGAACAAACCCTATTTTCTCCTTCATTTATTCATGCCAGCTCCTGTCATTTTCAGCCAAGCAGCAGCCAATTTTCAGATAACTGTCTGGTCTACCAAGATAGAAAATGGGAAATGCTCAAACCCACAATAAAGTCCCTTCACCAGTCTGAGACCCAAGTATCACCTGTTTTAGGAGGAAGGAAGGATGGGGAAAAAAATCTTTTGTGGATCTGCATTATGTATTTTTTGGAATGCCAAACTCAGATTTTGTTTAGAAACAGGGGAAAAGGAAATTTTGTTGCAAAAATGCTTGCAAGGTGGATTGGGGTTTGCCCATACGAGAGTAGATCGATAAAATCTTCATTATAAAGCAGCTGGCATTACTGTATATGGTTGTTGTGTTATTAAAATAAAGGCTGTTGATTTGTTTAGTATCAAAAAGCTACCCAGCTGTGATCTAAATATTTCCTAAGTAAAGCTTTCTTTCATATGCCATTAGTTTTATATCTTGCGTGATGTTTAGTTTTTCCCCATAGTAGACATAAAGAGAAAAATCACTGCAAAGGATCTTAGATGTAAAAGCACAGGGTGTAGTTCAAAGAAAACATTTCAGAACTGGACCTTAAAATCACTCAAGCCCAAAGACTTCTGGAAGCAGCATTTTGTTAATACCAGTAACAGCCAAGTTCTATGTAAGTAGGCTACACTTTGTAATCTCTTAAATATATATCCCGTAAATAAAAAATATATAAAATATTTTGAGTTTTTTCCTTCCTGCTGTAAAATTGCTAAGTAGATTTGAGTGCAAACTGTGGTACTAATATTTTGTCACCTTTGTAAGATCTCTTTTGTTTATTGGGACCAACTCAAAAAGTGCTGGTTTTAATTTTAAGACTATTGACATCTTGGAACTTGCATCTTTTCCCAAATAACATACAGACATAGTTACTGGAGCTTTCTTCAGACTTCCTGGCACTGAGGTAAGTCTAGTGACTACATACTAAATGGCGATTTTTATGCTAACACTTGGTTTTGAAATACTCTCCTTAAGAATATATTCCTATATGCTTAATATCTCCTTTAAGCATTTTTAATGGTGCCAGGCAAGTACTTTTAAATTTTTCTAAAGAATGTTTATATCATATCATAACTTTTAATATAATCTTTGCTGTTAAACACAATAATAAACACTAATAAAGTCAATAGTCCAATCATGGACAGTCATCTGCCTCTAAGACAGGGGTGTCAAACTCACATCATCACGGCAATGTCACGTGACATATTGGGATTCCCCCCCCCCCACTAAACTGGGAGTAGGCATGGCCAGCATGTGATGCATCCAGCCTGCAGGCTGCGAGAGTTTGACAGCCCTCCTCTAAGACAATCTCCCCAAAGAACAATCCTTTAGAGGTCAGGACTTCAACTCCCAGAATTCCCCATTCAGGTTGCTATTGCTGAGAATTCTCTTAGTTGAGAGAACTAATTCTCTTCTCATTTAACTGGAAGACTCTCAGGATAGGGAAGTCTTTTCTAGGCTGTTCAGATACAGGCATGAAACAATAGCCTTGTTATTTATTCTTACTTTCTGGTTAGTGATGGGCAATTGATTTAAACTATGGAATGAAGCTGAGAAAGTTAACAAAGAATATATGCCTGAAAGTTGTTGTCTTTTTGATCTCTTCCTGTAGTAGGCCTTAACAACTACACTACAATAACTTGTTTTGATTGACTGAGCTGATTCAGCAGATATAAAACCATAGAGCAGGCTACCCTGCATTTACATCCTCTGTGAGGTTTTTCACATGGCCAGTTCTGTTCCTAAGTAGAAATGATCTTCCCACTGTTGGTTTCTGCTTGTTAAATTTGTCTTCTCCTTTTATTTCTTTGAGTCTCACAAGATGACCTTTGGTATTTTAGATGATTGTTTGTTCAACTGCAATGTAATAAATTCTTTTTAAAAGTGTTCTTACAGGCAAATATCCTGGATAACAAATTTTCATTTATGTTGTAAGTCTAACATTTTCCCTTTGAGATTAAAAAAAACCTTGCTTAAGTCCCAAAATAATTTTGATTTAAAAACAGACAGAATTCTGAGCTCACTCAATTTCCAATTAGTTACTTGTAGGTGGTGAATTTTTCCTATAATGTATTGGACCCAAACTGGTCATAGGGAGTCATATACATTTGAATCCAGGTAATAAAAATGGACACAATAGTGAGACCCATCTGACTCATTTTCAGTGACAGAAAGAAAATTTTATAGATTTTTTAGGACAATCAACTGCATATCCATAAATTATATTTTATACTAAGAAATGTATACATATATCATATACAAGGGATAAAAATGTTAAGGTAAAAATGATATGTTCCATAATCATATTCCATGTAGTATTTCCTACATGCTTGTGATTTTCTTTTTCAAATCACATTTTGATTCAGGAATGAGACAGATTAACTATGAAGGTAGCAAAGCTGACACAGGGAACCAACCATACATAGCAGTGTTTCTCAATCTTGGCCACTTTAAAAAGTGGATTTCAATTCCCAGAATTCCCCAGCCTGTTCTCCATTCCCATGCTGGTTTGGGAATTCTGGGAATTGAAGTCCACACTTTTAAAAGTGGCTAAGATTGAGAAACACTGATATACAGTATACACATCCATCTGGGCAGTTAGCTTCCTTCTGATGGGAAAATCCTGGAGATTTATGATGTCTTTGTATGATTTTCTTTATGCACAAAATAATCAATAAACAGACTTCTTAGATAAATACACTGAGGATACAGGTTTATATTTCTGAGGCTCTTATGATCTCACACTTCCAGAAGATGAAAGGCCAACCAACCCTGTAGTGGCAGTTACAAGGGTGGTAACAAATTCTGAATGTGGAATAGACAGACAATTATTTGATATTATCAGGAAAGGATCTTGAGAAAACTGTACAGGAAAGGAAAGAAGTGAAACAAAACAGAATGAAAATAAAATGGAAGGGAGAAAACGACTGAGCATTATATAAAAAAGTTATAAAACTCCTAACAGAATGAATGGAAAACGGACACAGGGAAAAAGGATGTAAAAGCTGCTTGGAAACTATAAGACAAATATGTTACTGAACTCCAGAGAAATAAAAATACAAGCAATTAAAGAGAGTTAAACAAGGAACATTCCGTAGAGTGAATGGGCACTATTTGACATCAAATTGCAGGAAAGGAACAATGCAAGGGATAGAGATTTTTGTGGGGATGATAATGAATACAGAAAAGTAAATATATTACATATATTGGATTTCAAGAAAAAAAATGATGAAAATGAGCCCGTGCGTGTTTTTAGAATGTTTAGAAATTATAAAGGTGGGTGTAACTGGGAAAAAAGTTAAATTTTGGATGCAGTTAACTTAATGAGTGGCTGGTTGATTTGGTTCATGTGTAGATGAAGTGCCTGATGACTGGGAAAATGACATTATTGTTCTCTTCTAAAAAGGATAGGTAGCATGAGTGAATGCAAAAACAAAGACGGATCTGCTTAAGTGTAGCTGGGAAGGTCTTTGGCATAATTCTGATCATAAGGGTACAAGAGGTAGCAATGAGCAAAATATATAGCAATTAAATTTATGCTATATGAAAATGAGAGCTGTTTATGTTAGGAAAAACAAAAGTTGAATGTAGTAAGAATGATATAAATAGACGCCTGGGCATTCCTATTAACACACAGCACAACTATTAACACTATCCCAAATTGTTAGCTAGCAGCATATATTGTACAACTCTCAGCAGACTCTTCTTTTCTGCAAACTCTAGTTTGCAACTTCAATTCAGATTCATGTGACAAAAACGGTTGTGACCTCCTTTTCTGTCTAGACAAAAATGTAATTTTATTTAAGACCTGATGAAATTTTGATTTCAAGGAGAGGAATGATTTCCAACTATCAAGAAACTTCAACGTTTTGTTTTATAATGGCAGCTCATCAGTTAGCTATTCACATAACAACTCTACCTACCCTTCCTGCCCCGGGATATCTGATACATTGAAATCAGATAATAATGCATTTAGGAATTCTTTATTTGTATGTACATGCAAGTACCAAATATGCAAATTCAGACATCTTAAATTGCTTACTCGTGATAAAATTATAGGATTTCAAGGACTTTTGAAATTCATGCTTTAATGAAGAGATTGTAATTCACTCAATTTGATTTTTCTTTTACTCTGGAGAGTATACATTTAGTAGGTGATGCTAATGTTGATCCATCTCTCTCTCTCTATGGCACCAATAATTTGAAATGATTTCATATCGGATTCATGTTGTTCATCATAAGGGATCATCGGTGAAGATCAAAAGCACAGTGGGCATTCTGACTTTCCAACTCCTCCTCCTCCTCCTCCTCCTCCTCTATGATCTGATTATAGTCTAAGCAGTGCTTTTAATGACCCTGGGGTATATTCGCCATGGGCGAATAGGTGGCAGAAATAACTAAATAACTAAATAACTAAATAACTAAATAACTAAATAAC
>WNWU01000006.1:44958677-44990482 GCA_012654045.1 Ptyas mucosa | reverse complement strand
TAACTAAATAACTAAATAACTAAATAACCAAATAACTAAATAACTAAATAACTAAATAATCCTCTTTTCTCCATCTGGGTCTGAATAGATGGCAATATCTGGTTAAACTTGTTTGGGCTGAGAACCAAGCAGTTAGTACTTGGATGGGATTCTTTCAGGGAAGCCCAAGGCTGTAAATTGGACTGGAAAGTTGGTGAACCACTTGTGTAATACTGCCAAGGAATGAACTGTCAAACTGGGTTTGATTTTACTTTTTTTTTTTTAAATTTGATTTATATGCTGCCCTTCTCCGGAGACTCAGGGCGACTTACAATGCGCTAAGCAATAGCCTTCATACTTTTGTATATTTATACAAAGTCAGCTTATTGCCCCCACAATCTGGGTCCTCATTTTACCTACCTTAAAAAGGATGGAAGGCTGAGTCAACCTTGAGCCTGGTGAGATTCGAACTTGCAGTAATTGCAGGCAGCTGGTGTTAATAACAGTGTGCTTTAGTCCACTGTACTACCAAGGCTCTTTTTCTTTGGGTACGCCTATTGAATCCACCTACACTTAGGTATTTGATTAGAAATTAATGAATTCTGCAACTTGAATACACCCACAAACACTCAAGTTCATTTATTTATAATCATTTATTTATGTTCATTTATTTATGTTCATTTATTTATATCAAGAAACAGTTTGTTGGCTTGTTAAATTCATTGCATTATTGGACATAGGTTATATATGAATCTAAATACTTACAGTATACGTACATTCAGTTCCGGATTTTAGGCAGCAGTTTAAAATCGAAAAATAAGGTATATTGCAAAAGGTTTTCCTCATAGAGAAGCCTCATTTATGCAACAAAGATATAATATATATACAATATATACCTGTGTGTTTGTAATTTCCACTTTTTTCCCTTTGCTTTCTTTTAGGACTTTTTCTTTTTTAAAAATTCTGATTTGAAATGCCAAACTAAAAAAAACAGACTTACCTAATATGGATATTGTGATTTTTAGAGTAGATGGGGAAATGTTTGTTTGCTAAGATATTTTATGTTACTCTAAGCTGATTTTAATGGATTTCATTTGTGCTTATTAGTGCATTTTTCTATAATGCAACCTGATGTATTTTGTCAGACTCCTGAAAAAGTTAGTACTCCATTATTTTTCAAACAATGTTCCCAAAGCAAATTTCTTTTCTGGATTGGATTAACAGGTCATTAGTTCAAATACTGTTCATTCTGTTCTAATATTTCTGAGTCACTGGTTCTTATAAAATCTCCCGGTAAGCACCGTATATATGGGGAAATTGATTTAAGTGTCTCAAAGTTAAAAATGTATTTATTTACATTTCCTCAGTTTTATTATAATTTATCATCTTTAATATTTCTAGATTACTAGACAATCATTTGGGGGATTCTTTCCTTATCTCCCTGCTTCAGTTACAGCTAATGCTTTTTGGAAGCTAGAGAAGGAAGAACCTAGAAGATAGATTTATACAGACCGCAGCACTTATAGGCCTAATACAAACCATAATCTCACTTATATCAATATACCATAGCAAAATGGCATGATTTTGGGATACAACTAGCAAAAATTACATAAAATGCATGTCACAGTCCTTTTGTATACTGCATATTAGGTGAAGATTCCCGTTCTTCTGGCTGCTTCCAAACCAGAATGGAGATGGGTCTGATCCATAACTATAATTCACTTCATATCTGTATTGTAAAGACATTTCAGGTTGTACTTCCAATGAAACCTGGATCATTTGTTAATAATTTACATAGAATTCATTAAGAGTATTGTATTAATATTATTTTCTTACATACAAACTAACCAAACCTCCCCCTCCCTAAAATTAGAATTATAGCTCATTTGTTGAGTTTATCATAATGGAAATAGGTAACAGATGTTTCTGGAAGAGACACTTCTGATTCACTGACTTAGTACCTTTGAACTACTTTGGTTTTAGAAACAAAAAGGGATATTAAAAAAATGTTAGCAAGATTCTGGTTTCCTTTTCCTAGGCCAGGTGGAGGAACCTTTTCCATCCCAAGGCTTCATCTGGTTCCCATGTGGAAATTGCACATATAAATGCTGAGATCCATCAAGTTCTCAGTTTCCAGGTTGCTAATAGCAGCTTGAAAGCAACTGTTTCAACTAAGACGTTGGGCTGGGGTGGCTTGAAGGAGAAGTTCATGGAGGAAAAGTTCTTGGAGATTGTTGGCTAGATAAGCATATGTGAATATTACCTACAGGATAAAAAAAACCAAGGCTGAAGGTTCGTTCTCCAAGCTTGTGGATTGGGTTCCAAACATTTTGTTACTAAACTGGGTAATATCTTCAGCAGAGTTTAGAGAATGCCAGTGTTAGTGTTCTTCTGTTTATAAGGTCTTCAGGTTTGGGTGTATCAAGTGAGGGTCTTGTGATGGGTCTTGTTTGGGTGTGTCAAGTGAGGGTCTTGTAATGGTGCTTGTGATGGGTCAGGTGTGAGTCATCAGTGAGAGTGTTGTGATGGGTCTTCTAATGGGGAAGTTACATCAGGTGAGAGTCATTGGGAGGTGAAGTGCTGATTGGGGGGGGCTTGTATGGGTTGGTTGAAGGTCGGTGCTGTCTCTGATTGGCCGTGGGGTTGATTTGGATTCTGAGGGGTTTGTAGGCTAGTTGAAGATCAATGTGTCTGTTGATGAACTCATGAGCATGGTGGGTAGTAGTGTGGCCGATGATTTTTGTGTTGCTCCAGTCAAACTGGTGCTGTTTGATGTCAATGTGGGTAGAGATTAAGGATTTGGGATTGTGGCATTTGACTGCCAGTTGGTGTTCTTGAATCCTGGTTTTTAATTGATGTGATGTTTGTCCCATGTAGAATTGATTGCAATGGTTACAGTTGATTTTGTAGATTATATTGCTTCTTTCATCCTTCTGAATCTTGTCTTTGGTTCTGGATAATTCCTGGTGGAGTGTGGCTATGGGTTTGTGGACTATTGCTATTCCCATGGGTTGGAGTATTCTGGAGTATTCTGGCTGTCATTTCCAATACTCCTTTTGTGCATGGTAGGGTTAGTTTTTGTGTGGTGGTTGGCTGTGTGGTGTGGTGTGGTTTGGGTGCTGTGTCAGAATACGAGGTTTTTTGGATAGCCTTTATGGAGAAAGACATCAAGCAGCTGTTTCTCTTCTGCTTTTCTTAGTATTGTGGTGCTGCAGTCTTGGCCCTTCTGAAGAGTGTCTGGACACAGCTTCTTTTGTGTGCAATGGGCTGGTTGCTTGTGAAGCAAAGGATCTGGTCCATGTATGTGGGTTTGCAGTAGATGTGGGTTTCCAGTTCTCCATTGCCTAGTCTCCTTATGTTGATGTCGAGGAATGGGAGTCTTTTGCCTGTTTCTTCTACTAAGTGTCACATCTTCAAGATAGATCAGACTAGGAATCCCATGTCATATAGGTCAGTCTATTTTTATTATAACACTACAGTCACAGACTCTTGTAAGTCCAAATAAGTGTCCCCCTGCTCTTCTTTTACCTTTGTGACAACTAGGGAGGGTTTTGTCTAAGATGTTTACCTCAGACTCAGTTCTCTTCTATCTGGCTGTTGTATTGGTAGTGGTTCTTCTTCCAGTCCCTCAAGGCTGTTCCCTCTTCCATCTACACTAAGAAGAGGAGCTGTTAGTAGAACAAGACTGTCTCCCTTCACTTGACATATTTTAAAATAACTGTATGTGAAGTGCTACCGGTAATAATAATAGGAAATCAGAAAATTCATTGTTGGGAGGGACAATCTTATTTTACTTACTCTCAGTTATTCTCCTGAAAGTGGAGACAGGTAGAGCAGCAGTGGGGAAATATCTGCCTTGTTTATCCTCCTCTTCCTTTTCTCTCACCTGCCTTCATCTGTCAGAGCTTGGGATTGGTGCTTTAGCTCTCACTCTTGGAGGGAGGAAGCTTGTCCATGAAATTGCCTTGGTGCCCAGAAAGCTATGCTTATCCCCCTGCCAGCACATCTGTCCAGCAATCTGTCCAGGGATGCCCAAGCAGCCTCATCCTCCCTTTAATAAAAGGAAGACTTGAATAAATGGACACATCTAGTATTTTCATAAAGGGAATAAACAGTACATTTCATGGCCAGATTGCTGTGCATAGAATTGGACATTTTGGAAGTCTCATTAATTGATAGTTTCTCCAGCAAGTGGTGGCACATTCTGTATGACCTTGTATGGGTTCAGCTGTAGTCAAAAACAGTTCAGTGAATTTTTAAGAACCTTGGTTCTTTTTGCATTTCTTATAGGACTATAGCTCATGGATCAAAGCTCCTATGTAAAGGTAGCACCCAAATATAATATAGTGGTATTATTGCATAATTACCTATTGGAGAAAATATGACTTGCCAAATAAAATTTTAAAAATGTGTCTTCTGGCTCACCTTATTATTAAATCTTTCTCTTACTGTATGTGTTAAATCATAATATTATCTGTGGATGTTTGCCAAGAGTAAAAAGCTGAAAGAATTTTGAAAGAGGACATCACCATGCCTAACCTTAATCATCTGAAAATACACACGGTAGTTGGCATAATAAATTGGACAGATTTTTACTCTTGCAAACCTTTCACTTTTTCATAGTTCCTTTAGATAAACAATGTTTCAAGGAACCAGTTCACTAAGTGAGAGTAGTGAAACTTTGCCTTTAGTCTAGCTATGAGAAGGATCTTGGAGTCCTAGTGGACAATCACTTAAATATGAACTAGCAGTGTGAGGCAATAGCCAAAAATACCAAGCAATCCTAGGCTGCATTAACAGAGGGATAGAATCAAGATCATGTGAAATATCAGTTCTGCTTTATAAAGCCTTGGTAAGACCACACTTGGAATACTGCATCCAGTTTTGGTCACCACAATATAAAAAAGATGTTGAGACTTTGGAAAGAGTGCAGAGAAGAGCAACAAAGATGATTAGGGACCTGGATATATGAAGAACGGCTTCAGAAATCTCTAGTCTAGTGAAAAGAAGGACTGGGGTGACATGATAACAGTATTCCAATATTTGAGGGGCTGCCCCAAAGAAGAGGGGGTCAACCTATTTTCCAAAGCTCCAGAAGGCAAGACAAGAAACCATGGATGGAAAGTAATCAAGGAGAGAAGCTACCTAGAGCCAACAGTGCGAATAATTAACCAGTAGAATGGATTGCCTTCAGAATTTGTGGGTGCTCCATCACTGGAGGCTTTTAAGAAGTGACTGGACAGCTATTTTTCTGAAATGGTATATATGGTCTCCTGCTTGAGCAGGGGATTGGACTAGAAGACCTTTAAGGTCCCTTCCAACTCTATTATTCTGTTAATTATAATTGTGAATAATGAGGGAATGAGTAGAAAACTTAGTAATCTAGAGTAAGATGGAGATTCCCATCAGGAGCTGTACAAGATGAATCCAAACAATTCAACATGCATCATCAGAGCAACATATTAAATGCCAGGGAAGGCAGTGTATGAGGCACATTGAATGAATAAATATGCCCGTGATATAATATCATTCTTTGATTATCCTGGGCTACTTACATACTTTCATTCTTTTAATGTCATAAGTTAATTTTAGTTCAATAAAGCAAGGACAAATTTGTCGGGCCATTACAAACTGGCATGTTGGTTATTTAGACAGTCAAATTAGGAGAACTTAAAAGATATGTAGGGTTTTAACATTGGGTCTGTTTTTAATGGTGGGCATTTTCACTTGAACAATTAAGAACTATCTTTGAAAATTAAGTTTTATTTCTGTAGTGCAATGAAATGTCAAAATATTTCACAAATTGAAGTAATAAAAGAATTCTGAAAGCAGATATGTCAAAATGGTGGTGGTGGTGGTGGGGAGGGAAATCACATTTTTAATTTAATGAGTTGATGAAATGTGTCAAAACAATCATTTGGGCATTGAAACATCAAAATCACACTTTCAGATTTCTCTCAGAAAGTAAAAGTTTTGACAAACTTCAGTTTTGACAAGATACTTTTTCTAAGACGGAAACAAAAGACGAAAGAGAAGATAGATGTTTTGTTTTTCTTTAACAACAGAATTAGCATTTGCATTGCTCGCATTTCTTTTTTGTTTTGTTTTTTACTGAGGATGAGATTGGAACAGTATCATTATAACAGAGTTATAACAATATAAATGATTGCTGTAAAAACAGCTTTCTATTATTTGAGTAGTTGGTTTTAAAAGCCATTATTTTTAGATAAGCCACAGATTATATAATTAGCATATCCCAACCATATTGCTCCTGCAGTTTTGAATTTCACATCCTCTGTCCTCTCATTATAATTGGTTTCTACGTCATGAGCTTGAAATTGTTGAATCTAAATAAGTGCTTATGTACCTTTCTCTTACAGTCTGAAATACTTCCTTAGTGATGAAGATACAGTTGTTATATGTCGTAGATCAGTTCTGGCAATCTATTCATATAGTATTTCAAATCTTCCTCTTAGGCATAGGCCATTGCAGAGGATTTATGCCACACAATATTAGAGCAGAGCTAGGCCCCTCTTCATCAGATTAACACAGAATATACACCATATTAATTGTAGAGATTTCTACAATTGATCTTCATTCAATGCCGAATTGCCAAATCCTAACACAGCAGAAAGGGTAATATAATTGTCAATGATGACCAGCATTTGGATGTTAGACTGGCTTGGAATGCAGCTTCAGAAACAGCTCAGCAGGACATCTAACAGAGCCAGCCAGGGGTTGGCAATGAATACTATTGTCTTGAACTGCTCTGGATTGACAGAATCCAAAAACATTCTCTCAGAGGCCTGCCCGTATGGCTGCCCACCACTCTGCTTGTTCCTGGGTAGCCTAGGAACATATTTAGCTTGATAATATTGTCCCCTGAAAAAGAATTCTCAGTCCCATCTCCTTTTCATTTCCCACTTTTAAAATGAGGATGAATTATGGCCACCCTGCAGAGATTCCTCTTAACAGTCAAGGTAATGGCAGTGGCTGACTTGTTCACAGGGTTGCATCCAGTGGTGGGATTCAGCCACTTTGCACCACTTCGGGAGAACCGGTTGTTAACTTTCTGAGCAGTTTGGTGAACTGGTTGTTAGAAGAAATCATTAGGGCAGAGAACTGGTTGTTAAATTATTTGAATCCCACCACTGGTTGCATAATGGGAAGAAGGAATGGCCTTGAAGTAGTGGAGGAAGAGCTGCTACCAAGACAACATCAGATAAAAGAAACCCGAATCTGTGGCAGAACCAGTAGTGGGTTCCACTTACCTTTGCTACCGGTTTGGGACCAGGAGCGTGCATGTGTGTGTGCTTGCTTCGCTCGCACGTGGCGCTTCTGCACATGTTCAGAACCTTCTGCACATGTGCAGAGAGTCTGTGATGACGCCCAGGTGGGTGGGTGGAGCCTCCCGCCACTGCCACTACCGGTTCAATAATAAGAGCCTTGGTGGCGCAGCAGATTAATGTGCTGTTAACTAGCACCAGCTGCCTGCAATTACTGCAAGTTCGAATCTCACCAGGCTCAAGGTTGATTCAGCCTTCCATCCTTTTGAGGTGGGTAAAATGAGGACCCGGATTGTGGAGGCAATAAGGTGACTTTGTATTAAAAAGAACACCACTTAGGGGGAGCCGAAAGCCCTACTAAGCAGGTATATACAAAAGTATGAAGGCTATTGCTTAACGCATTGTAAGCCACCCTGAGTCTCTGGAGAAGGGCGGCATATAAATCGAACCAATAAATAAACAATAAATAAATAAACCTGTAGAAACCGACCACTCGGCAGAACTGTTGAGAAAATGTCACAGACAAGATCCCCACCTCCAGTTCTCACAAAGATAGAGAGAGGGAGAGAGGAAATAGATTCAAACTCGCAAGATTCTGTTGCTATAGCTTTATAAGGCCTGCACGACACTGGATTCCTGGTCTGGTCTATCTTGAAAGGCTGACATTTACATCTGGATGCAGGTTAGCTTAGCATTTAAGCGCCATCGAAAACAACCTAGTTGTGGGCTCCCAGTAGTCATTTCAAGAGCTCAATCTTTCAACAGGGTCAGCCAGTCCACCCTGAGACACAGCATGAGAAATGTTATGGTCAACAACAAAAAGCAATCAAAGTGTTTTGGGGACTTGGAAAAGCTGAGCAAGTCAAAAATTGACATACTTGTGGTTGGGGTTTTCCTCTGTTTAGGGAAGGTTTTATTGTGTGATACACCATCGCCCACTTAATGTTCCTTTCAGTGGCTTGCATTTACACTAGAACTAGAGGATGTTACTGGCAAGCTCCCTCCCCCCAAAGTGATTTGTATTAATTTCTTTTCCGACTCTCTTCCTTTTATAAACAAACAGGCTTAGATCCCTCTGCTCCATTTTTAGTACCATGTAGCCCATTTTCAGGAAATGGCTCAAATATTTATATATGCCTCTGCCCCACCTGGGGGAAAAAAATATGTTTCCTTCAGGTTTGCTTTTGGTGAATGAGAGACTAGAGTGTTTTCTTCCCCCCCCCCTTTCTTTCTTTTTTATTTAGAAAAAGGAACTCACTATATAAAAAAACAGACGATCTGCAGCAAGTGATCAAAAGAGCCATTTCCCAAGTTTTAGGTCAAGTAGCCTCTTTTGGATGCTTAAAATAACGGAGAACTCCTCCTCTTGTATGTTATAATTTAGACCCATATGAATGTTGCTATATTCGGCTTTAAACTCCAGTCTGAGTAGTTCCTGGATCACTGTCCTGATGTGGTTAATCTACTGTATAATATAAAAACACTATTTTTTTTTTCCTGAGCAAAAATAGCTATTTCATTACTTTCATTACACAGCATGCTCAAATGTGCAGAAGTGGGTCTAGCATGATGGCCCATGGCCAGCCATTCTTCTGCCCTGCCAATGTTCCACATCAGCATGCAAAGGCTTGTTTTGGTTCTTGTCCATATGATGAGTGAAGAATTTGGACCCATGATGCAATAGAATGATAGACCTCAATTTCCTTTCATTGTGAAGAAATGGGTACTGATCATTCAGGCAGAATTTCTCTTCTGGATGTGGCCCCTGGTCTGCTAAAAGTCCCAAGAGTCTTCTTGGAATTTGCAGCCTTAATGAATCTAACCAACCAACCAATGCATTATTTTATATAAGGCACTTTAGGAGAGAGGGAGAGGGAGAGGGAGAGGGGGAGAGAGAGGGGGGGAGAGGGAGAGGGGGGAGAGAGAGCGGGAGAGGGAGAGAGAGAGAGAGGGAGAGAGAGAGAGATGTCTGATGATTGTTAATGAAGAAAAGAAATCAACGAGACAAGTTTGGACAATGGAAAATTCAAATCCATAACACAAATATTATATCACAAGTTGATTTGGAGCTTTATTCTTCAAAAATAAAAGCATTTTCCTAGTTGAATGATTAAGGTTAAGTGTGCATGCAGGCAGATATTTTTCAGAAGACCAATCTATTAAAATCACTGCATAAAGACCTTACAAGTAGTCCTCAGCTTAAGCCACGATTGAGCCTAAAATTTCTGTTGCTAAGTGAGACATGTATTAAGTGAGTTTTGCCCCATTTTACAATCTTTCTTGCCATGGTTGTTAAGTAAATCACTGCAGTTGGTAAGTTAACAACCTTGTTGTTAAGTGAATCTGGCTTCTCCGTTGAGAAGGTCAGAAGGTCGTGAAATGTGATCACATGTCCTTGGGATACAGCAATGGTCATAAGTATGAACCAGTTGCCAAGCATTTGAATTTTGATCACTTGATCATGGGGATGCTTCAAAGGTCATAACTGTGAAAAACGGCCATTAGTCACTTTTTCTGTGCCATTGTACCATTGAACAGTCACTAAATGAACTGTTGTAAGTCAAGGACTACCTGTAGTTGTGCAGTGGGGGATTTCTTGAGGTTTATTCTAGGTATTCCTTATGACTTCTGGAGGAAGATGAAATAGATTATAGTTAGGATAAAAATAGAGTGTGTAATAGGTGCTGAATGGAACATATACTGTACATCATGACCACCTCAGAGTTGTTGAGATAATTGGAAGACCACCTGATCAGCTCATTTTAAGGCAGCAAATGTTAGTGCAATTATATAAAGAGAAGCCTGTCCTTTGGACTACATTTAATATATAAAGGAAATCTTATAACAGGCATGCAGGACTTCTGACTTTTGCCTACTTACTTGCATGACAAGTCACTAGAGTCTCACCTATCATCTGAGACTCCACAAATAAGCTGCAGCCACTACTGTGTTGAAAGAAGCCAATGCCTCAAAAGATCCTCTTCCTTGCAAAGTACGTAGAGTTTTCTCAGTGTAAAAGCTAGGAGTTGGATGCTCTGGCTTCTGCATGGCTAGGTCTCTATGCTCATGGTTTCTTTCACAGCATCTATGATCCAGGAGAATCTCATGGCCTAGGGTAGAGTTTTCTAACCTTGGCAAATTTAAGATATGTTCTTCAACTCCCAAAATTCTGGGACTTGACCTCCACGTCTCTTAAACTTGCTGAGGCTGGGAAACCCTGACTAGGGGGATCATGGCTTGCCCATCCCTCATCTACACGTTTAATCAACAACTTAATACACATTAAGAATAAAAGCTCAGATGTCCCCAAGTTGGTTATGCGAGTTGATGCAACAACTTCATAGACTTTAACTAATTTTGCAATGAAATTAACATGAAAGTTAATGTTCAAACGTAAACATTTTACGGTATAATTCAAAGTCCGTTAGGATCAAGTAGAATGGTGATAATGTCTGTTAATAATGTCCTTGTTTGACCTTTGAGGCAGACAAGTCATGTTTTGGATAACCTCAGAGTACATCACAAGCCAAAGTCTCCTGTAATTTTGTGGGCTCCAGCAATATTACAATATCCTGGAAAGGAATTAATAAATGGTTGTTTTTAGTTCCCTGTGCATTTTATTTTTCTTTTAGTCAGCAAGACATATTGTCTGTGCCGATGGAATTAATGTGAAGTGCCTAATGCAAAAAGCATTTCTCTCTCTCTTTGGCCTCAATCAATGCAGCTGTGGAGATGAACCCACTGAAGGGCTATTTATACTATTTATTTCATAATTAGATTTTTACATTTTTTAAACCTATGTCATTTTGATATTTGTAGCTTTCATCTGTTTGTTTTGTGCCGCCCAGAGTCGCTTTTGGTGAGATGGGAGCGATACAAATTTGATAGATAAATAAAATGAATAACTTTTGCTGTTTTGTTTATGGAAAAAGAGGTCTGCCATCAAGAAAACTGTTGGGTGTTTTTTGTTCCCTTTAAGTTAGTCAAATCCTGGTAACTGTCTAGACAATTTTTGTTGGCAAGGTTTTCGGAAGTGAGTTGTCCCTGCTTGCTTCCTTGGGTTGAGAGAGAGAGTGATTGGCACAAGGTTACCCAGTTGGCTTTGAGGCCAAAGTAGAATTAGAACTCATGGTCTTCTGATTTCTAGCTTGATGCCTTAACCACTGCACCTTTTCTGCATTGGCTGCCTGTTTGAACATCATATGTCCAAGCTTAGGTTGGTCTTGACCCTGCAGCCTTTCTGAATTTCTTGTGAAAACCTGGATGTTTCCCCAGGTATGAGGACTCGTCAAGTTAGTTGAGGCCTTCAGGTATTACTAATTCATTTTTGACTGGTGGTGTCATTCTCGATCAACATAGGTCAATTCTATGTTTTTATTATGTTGATGTTTGCTTTGTGTTATCTATTTTTAAAAAATTATCCCAGCCTTGCAATTGTGAAATGGGCAGCCATACAAATCAAGTAAGGAAACAAATGAATAAGCATGGAATAGAGGTTCAGTTTGGATGTTCTACTATGTCGATGTTCCAGGATGTGTGGTAGTGAGGGTGAGGAGGAAGGAGTGTCAGGAGCAAGTGCTGATTTGTGAAGTATAAAGAACTGCTATTTTTCCTCTGACCTGCCTTCCCAAAGGTCTGGTATTGTGCCAGCTGTAGGGCAAATTGCCTCCATCTCGGTCCAAAAGACTAAATGCAGCTGATCCTCTAAATCATTCTTCCAAGGCTAATTGATATATTACCCATAAAATGTAATTGAGCAACCATCTAATGTCCACAAACATTCCGCAGAAATAGGGGGAAGTTGAAGGGACTTCGGTCAGGCTAACAGACAGGGGTAGGGTTCTTCTCCTGGAAAGTTGAACTGGACCAACCCATCTTTTCTTGCAAACAGGACTGATAAAAAAAGCAGAATTGGTACAGGGTTTTAATTCTCTTCAGCTACACAGGAAAGCAGCAACGCAGGCTGCTGGCAGTGCAGGCAGACCATCAGCAGGGAAAATAGGATGCACACATGAACATCTGCTCCAAACCCCTTGAAAAGTAACCATGCAGTAGCGTGGGAGAAACATCTGTGCAGTGTAAAATAAATGTCAGCTTCTGCAATTCAGGCAGGTTGAGTGGAGAAAGACAAAGGACAGGTTAATGTTATCTCAGCTTCGGTGGAAGAGTGCTATTTTCCTACCAGGAAGGCATAGAGAGTCCTTCTGACTGGGAGGCTAAAATCTCTTATGGGGCAGGGTCTGAGAGTGACATCCCCCTCCTGTCCTGTTAACCTAGTAGGAAACAGGGAAGGGTGAAAAAGGCTGAGAGTGCACTTAAAAACCCTCCTATTTGTGGAGATGGCAGACTTTTGATAAATAACTGTATTTGCCGTTCTGACAAATTAAATATTTAGTAGGACCTATTTTGCCATCTGTTTGTAAGTAGAGCAAAAAAGAAAAAGCCAAAAACTCTTTGCTTCAAAAACCAGTTCCATAGCCTTGTTTTCTCTGCATGTTATGCAGAACGTAACCTCATTGAGGTTACCCTGAAAGTTGGAGGAGGGGGTAGGGGAGAAGGGAAGGTGGGCAGACAGGCTACATTAAGCTATTTATCTTTTCTCCTTTTCCAGCTCTAGATTCATTCTCTCAGACCTCTTCTCACAAACAGTGGAAAACTGCGCAAGAGGAAATTATCCCTACCCCAGGATCTTTAGATAATAATGACCCGACACTTGTGTTGTTCTCATTCCCATGTACAAGTCTAGATCCAGGGCTGGAGGTGGCTTTTGAGGTGGGGGATATTGGTCCAGCAAGGAGTATGTGCACTAATGATAAATTGCAACTGACTTTTTTGTACCCTGGCCCCCAATAGATGCCTTAGTGTTCAGGGCCACAACCTCCCAGCCAGTGATCCTGGCTTACCTAGGAATTCTGGCAGTGATTTTCCAATTCTCTGGAAACTTCCTGATATGGGAAAATTGATTTAAACTATTGTAACAAGAACACATTTCCAGCCTGATTGAACAAGCAGTTTAATAGCATGATCTACTTCAAGCCATGGTTAGAGAAAGAAGGAAGAATTGGGCTGAGCTGCAGCCATGTCCCTCAAAGGCAGTCCCTTTGCCTGCCGCTTACCTACTGGGGCAACAAAATATTTCTGCAGATGGGGGAGTTAACAACGGGAGTGTTCTAACAAAATTTTCAGGACAGTGTGTAGCGGGCAAGAAATTAATCTCTGACTAACTTTATTTGGGAAATCTCTAGATTGGCAGATGAGGGGCAAATGCTCAACCTCTACCAACCTCTGTTTCCCACTGAATAGCAAAGATATAAAGTCCTAGAATTAAAGGCTAGTTCTGGCTTCTGCTGTGGCAGACCCCAACACGAGGGCGATGCTGGCCCAGGTTTTGTATTTGCAAACAGCGATTTAGGCAGTCAGTTCTGAAGGTGCAAAATGATGGTTCATGTAGAGCAGGAGTGTCAAACTCACATTGTCACAGCGTCGTCACGTGACCTATCAGGACTTCCTCCCCGTTGCTAAACCAGGCATGGGCGTGGCCCAGGGGTGGGTTCTACTTACCTTTACTACCGGTTCGCAATGGCATGCGCAGATCATCTATAATGACATCCCGAGGTGGTGGGCGGAGCCTCCCACTGGTTTTACTACCGGTTCTTGCAAACTGGTCCGAACCGGGGGCAACCCACCACTGGCGTGGCCAGCATGTGATGCATCTGTCCCACGGGCCAGGAGTTTGACACCCCTGACATAGAGAAAACAAGTTGCTCAGGCAGATGCACAGCAATGAAAATCCAAGGTCTGTTTCTTCATCCTGTCTTTCGTTGGCCACTTTCCCTCTACCTTCCTTATCCCTTGATCTTACTCTGCACTGTGGGAAATAAGCATCTGGCAGGCCAAGTCTAGTTGGTGAATGGGCAATTATCCAAAACTCAGGTGTGTTGTCCTCTGCCCCCACCCCCAAAAGGCATTTCTTTCTAATACAGACCTGCCTGCAAATAATTTATGAACTAATACTATTTTACAGCTTCTACACCCTCCAAACGAACATTTCTCTGCTACCTTATTGTTATTTTGTTGTCTTTCTTCTATACAATGGAAGTGAGCTTGCCTATGATCTTTACTCCCCCAGCAGATAAATATAGCCTTGATATGTGGACTCTTAGTTACAATATATTTTTGTTAAAAGCCAATTAGCACATGGAGAGAATTCAGAGCAGTTTTACAAGCCATTGGATTTTGGCCAACGAGCCATTATGCTGCAAAGCCTTAATGTCTTTTTATGCATTTGTGGAGTGCAGCTGGATTGTCCAGAATGGCCCAATAAAAAAAATCAGGGAAAGAATGATTTCAACAAAGATTTAAAATAAATCCTACCTTCAGTCAATTTCCTAATTCATTGTTTGTTGGTAAGTGATCTAAGGACCAAATGGATGTGATGCAGGAGAAGGCTAATTAGGTTTTTTATGAGTGTTGGTTGGTGTTTAATTAATAGTCAGGGTGGGAGTAGACTTGTATATTATTTGGATTGGTAAGGTCCATATTTATTTGAAGGCCAAATAATTTTCCCCCTGTCTCCTATATGGGAAATCACAACTTGGGGAAGGAGTTTATCAGGAAAAGCAGGGGAGGGTTCTACTTACCTTTACTACCAGTTTGCAATGGGGCCGCATGTGTGCTCTTCTGTGCTTGCGCAGAAGAGTTTTGATGACATCAGGGTCAGTGGGTGGAGCCTCCTGCCGGTTTTACTACCGGTTCTATAGAACTGGTGCGAACTGGGGGCAACCCACCACTGAGGAAAAGTATATAACAGAGTTCCAGTCTCTTTGGCTCAATTAAAATAAACGTAGGACTGTCCTGGTCACAGCTGTGCTAGATTCTATTGGCTTAGTCTAAGAGCTGCTTGAAAAGGAATTGTTGGCTCTGATCCCCTTGAAGGGCTAATTTTTGCTTTCTTCAACTCCTTCTCAGTTTAGCTCTCAAGGTTGACTGGCCTGTTGTAGCCAACTGCTGTATTTTGAACAGAAAGATCATTTGCTGCTCATCAAATTAAGTGCTTTTCATTGGAACTGGTCACCCCATTCAGCTCAGAGTAAAAACCAGATAAAGCACCAAACGATGGACAAGAAAGGGTGAAATGGCTCCCAAATCCCCAAATCTTCAGCTACTTATTCTATGATTTGGACCTCAGAGCAGACGTCAGTCCATTAAATGTAAGCCACCTAGAGTCATTGATTGAGATGGGTGGCTAGAGGAAGCGAATGATTGATTGAATAAATAAGTAAATATATTTTAGAATGTGTTTAATCTGATTCAAAGGATTTGGGGGCACTGAGATATATAGCTTGACATCTATCCATCAGCATCCACAAGGGATGCAGGGTTTGATATATGTATGATGATGTTCTTACAGATGAGTCACCATTTCGATGTCATACACTTTTCTACACTGCTACTTGTTGGCATCTGTTCTGATCCTTGACATTTGGCTAATCTCAAACAAACTAAGCAGGATCAGATTTCCTAAATTCTTGGATAGGAGATCACCAGTAATTTGCAGGGCTATTGGCTAGCCCAAGAATTTGAAAAAGCATCCTGGAAGAAGACAATGTTAGATTTCTTCTGTACAATGCCAAGAAAATTAAATGGCTTGGAAGACATGAAGAATCAGAATCATCATGGGTAAAATCTAGCTGCTTGTTAAGAGTTGATGTTAACTGGATGGCACATAATTAATCATTGCTGTCTAGTCATTGCCTTCATTTTGTCCCTTTCCCATGAATGAAATTGCTGTGGTGGCACAGTGGTTAGAATGCAGTACTTCAGGATAACTCTGCCCACTGCCAGGAGTTTGATCTTGACTGGCTCAAGGTTGACTCAGCCTTCCATCCTTCCAAGGTTGGTTAAATGAGAACCCAGATTGCTGGGGGCAATATGCTGACTCTGTAAACCGCTTAGAGAGGGCTGTAAAGCACTATGAAGCGGTATATAAGTCTAAGTGCTATTGCAATTGCCTTAAGCCATTCTTAGCTGTAGTGGTGAATATCAGTATTACCCACCTACCCCCGTTATTCCAGCACTGTCCAAATTTAGAGTATTGAAACTTTCTCTGCCGCAAATGCCATTCATGGCACTCTGCCATTCATGGCAGAATGTATTCTGTGTGGTGCAAGAATTGTTGCCCAGGTTGATGGAGGAACCAAATAACTGAGGCAGGATGGGATGTTCTGACAGTCTTGCTGCCCATTCCGAGACATGCTTGATTTGCTGGCCATTGCTTTTTCCCAGCTCAGCCTTTGCAGACTTCAGTCCTTGAAACAGCTCTCTTCGACAGAGGGCTGCCACCTGGACAGAGAAAACTGATGTCCCTTCCTTCCCTTTTGGGTGAACTGTGCTGCTGAATTCAAGGGAAAGTGGCTTTGCAATGAAGGAAGCGTTGAAATGTATCCGTTCCCTTGGAGAGAACAAAGTCTGAGTAAAGCATTAACATGTACATTAACCCAGATCACACATGGCAATGCAAATCCTGCCTCCCTTGCTTACATAAAGTGTCTCTTTTTACAGACCTAATACAAATATTAGCTATCATTCTCCTATTAATTATTGTTAAAGATTTAAAGGGTCAGGGAGTCTAAACCTAATAATGTTTTGGTCACTGTGGGAAAGGTACAGAAAGATTCCCTGTGTGATTTGGTGTTCCTTCTGCAGATGCGGTGCTGGCATGCATACACTTAATGACTTAATGACTACTGGTTTCACAGTGAAAAAGAAACGCATTTATAAAATGCTTACATTGCTAAACTACCCTGAAAATATCAGAATTTCTCTTGCTTTTTTACATTTTTTTAATTTGAATTAACATCTAGCGAATGGTTTCTCTGAAAGGTAGGTTATAAGAGCCTCTCATCCAAGGAACAATAACTCTACATCTACTTATAGTGATGTAGCATACAATTCCCTCTGATTGTTCACTGGGATCCTTTCAATGACTTCCTCTCAGCCATACAATGTCTTACCTGTCAACGACTTCTTCAGCTTCAACCTCAATAATACACGGGCAAACAATTGATACAAACTCAAGGTAAGCTGCTCCAAACTCACAGAAAATACGACTTCAGCAACAGAGTGGTCAACGCCTGGAATGCTCTACCCGACTCTGTTGTTACATCCTCAAACCTCCACAGCTTCAATCTTAAACTATCTACTGTGGACCATTCTCACCCCATTCCTAAGAGAACCATTCTCACCCCATTCCTAAGAGGTCCATAAAGGGGGTGTGCATAAGCGCACCAGCATGCCTACTGTCCCTGTTCTACTGTCCCCATTTATTTGTATTCATTTCCCTCATTCATGTCCATGTTCATATTCATACCTGCTATCTTGTACATGTGTAACAAACAAACAAACAAACAAACAAACAAACAAACAAACAAACACTCCACCCTTTCTATTTTGCAAGTATATAGGGGCTGCCAGAAACTGTTTCACAGAGTGCCAACACTATAAAAACTCTAACCTTGGGACACCAAGCCTGTGGCCTTCTTCAGCTGTATAAGCCCAAGCCAGTAACAAAAGGTGGGAATTGTCATCCAGGAAGACCTTGGGAGCCACAACTGCCCAAAATTATTGGTCAACTTTTAAACTAATTCTGCTGCATGCTCCTCATCTTTTTTTGGTGTCTGTTTATTGGTTTATTTATTATTTCAATCTATATGGTGAACCATCTCAAATACATGAGATTGGGTGTCTAACAACAGTTAAAAATTAAAAAAAAGACATAACAATAAAAATAATGCATACACAAGTGGCAACCAAGGTAAAAACAAATTTACAACAAACCAGCAACAAATCAATCCACTTATTATATGGAATCTATCACACATTTACCCTTCCAAGCTCATTGTTCTTTACTTGTCTTAAATAAAAAAAGATTCATCTACCGTTGAAGGCAGTTACTCTGAACAATGTGAGGATTCCAGGGTGTTTCTGCTGTTCCAGGGACAAATCAGTGAAGGGTTTCAAATTATTACTACTTTATTTAAATTTGCATTCTATCTTTGACCCAGAGAGCCCTCTTTGGCACCCCAAAGAGGAAAAAGCCCATCAGGCCTGGCCCTCGGACTCAGTTGAGCAGCTCAAAAGGTTCTGTTTTCTTGGACTCTGGAGGCCTGGCATTCCTCTGATTAGCAGTGGATAATCATTTTCTAGCAAAAAGGCTTCATTTTTATTTATTTATGAACTGATCATATCAAAATGCAATAAGATCGTATTACCTTTCCTAAAACTGGGAATTTAACACTTTTAACCTCTTAAATTGTTCCATTGTTGAACCAATAGGGCCATGATGGGGAACCTATGGCATGCGTGCCACAAGTGGCACGTGGAGCCATATTGGTGGGCACACGAGCTCAGCTCCGGCGCATATGTGTGCTCTGGCCAGCTGATTTTTGAGCCTTCTGGACCCACCGGAAGTAGGAAAACAGACTGTTTTCAGCCTCCGGAGGGTCTGGGGGGTGGGGAAGGCCCATTTTTCACTCTCCCCAGGCTCCTAGAAAGGCTCTGGAGCCTGAGGAGAGCAAAAAAAAAAGGGGGGGACTTCCGGTCCCACTGGGAGTCAGCAAATGGGCCATTTCTGGTCTCCAGAAGCCTCTGGGGGTGGGGGTGGGGGTGGGGAAGGCTATTTCCACCCTCCCCAGGCTCCTAGAAAGCATCTGGAGCCTGGGGAGAGTAAAAAACAGGCCCACCAGGCCCACTGTGCCATCGCATGCCAAAAGCGGAAGGAGCGGGAGGGGTGTCACATGTCCATGTGCGGGGGGGGGCACAGGGCACATATACTTATGTGTGCACAACCCCCCCTGCTCCCCCCACTTTTGGCACACGATGGCAAAAAGGTTAGCCATCACTGCAATAGAGTATAGCAAATTTGAGCCACAACTCCCATTGCCACATTTTGATGGCAAGTTTGGAAGTTCTCGTTTGGAAGTTCTTGTAGCACAGAAAAACATATCAGACCATAAAATGTGAGTTGCCTTGCTTGACCTCAGATCTTTCCAGAGTTGGCCTAACCCATGATTAGTTTGAAATTAGCCTGCTGAATTCTAAATGGTTTCTTCTCAAGTCAGCATGCAAAGGATTGGAACCGTGGCTTCCTTTATGTTGCAATCTGTGAGAGATGCCGATGGAATGGGAGTCATTTAGTTTGCACTCAAATGTCCCCAAACAGCTGGAGTCAATGAGTGTGTCATCTCTGAACCTTCAGTGTATAGTGCCTTTCATAGTGCCTTCCTTCATATCTCTCCTAATTACTGACTTGGGTTTCAAAAATATCAGAATGCATTTATTATACAGATGATGGTCATTTCTGAAAGGGAAACATATTAACAATTCCCTATGGTAAACCACCAATTGTTCTTGGAATCAGAAGAAGTCTACCATCATTTTTGCCACCAAATTCAATGAGGAAGGGAAAATATTCAAAACCCTTTCTAAAGTGAATCTTCAATTGGGAGGCAAAGTTAGTTTAATTAAAGTTCTGAAGCTACGTGTCAGATGAAGGGGAGAATGTGCTCATATCACTTGTTCTGCAGTAAACACACTAGAAAACAAAGAGCTTTCATCTACACGCCAACAATTTCCCATTCAGAAATTACCATCATCTGCATACATTCTGATATTTTTGAAACTCAACTCAATTTTCATCTGTACGCCAACCAGCAACAACATGCTGGTTGGCAATGCTCAAGTGGTAAGCGTATGACATTATTTGAACACGGGTGGGAAGAATAGACATGCTTAAAAGTCAGTTGGGGCTCAAATTCCTTTGTCTAAAATTTCAATTTAAAAAATAGAAAATTGGACTCAGATGACTATGAAGGGATTTTGAGACATCAAAAGTGAAGATGGGGAATGAAGAAATGTAAATTCAGAGTGGCCACATCAACAGCTATGGATCATGATGTTAACCAGAGGAGGGTTTCAGCAGGTTCTGACCAGTTCTGGAGAACCGGTAGCAGAAATTTTGAGTAGTTTGGAGAACTGGTAGTAAAAATTCTGACTGGCCCTGCCCCCATCTATTCTCTGCCTCCCAAGTCCCAGCTGATCGGGAGGAAATGGGGATTTTGCAGTATCCTTCCCCTGGATTGGGAAGGGAATGGAGGTTTTACAGTATCCTTCCCTTGCCATGCCCATCAAGCCACACCCACCAAGTCATGCCACACCCACCAAGTCACACCCACAGAAAAGGTAGTAAAAAAGTTTGAAACCCACCACTGATGTTAACCCTGTCCATTTGTACCTATGTCCTGATGTCAGATATAAGTCATGTGATTTGCATTGCAACATGCAAAACAAACTTTGTCATAGTTCCCTGTTATCCTCTGTGGGTACCTGTGATCAACAAAACTGAATGCATTTATTTGGAGAAGGTTTCATCTGACTGGGCAGTTTTCAGGGGATTTCCTTCTGCAAGAGCACCCCCCCTTTTTTTGCCAGACAGTTAATGTGCCACAATTTAGTACCGCAGCGAAGAAATAAAAGAAATTTAACATATGGCTTGGAGCGACATGTGTATTTGGCTAGTCAATATCATCACTGGTACTGATAACTATTTCACAGAGGGTGGTGAGGCCTATTTCAGTGAAATTTCACATTTTAAGTCTGTGATTAAAGAATTAATTGTGTATTCATTAATGAATGTGGAATTACAAGATGTAGTCAGTTAATCAGTGTGATTAATTGAATAGAAAGGCAATAGGATATTCAAATATGTAATAGTTAATTGGTGAGTTCAGAGAAGAGAATTTAGGATTTTAGAAGAGGAGGAACTGTGTCACAACTGTGTCTGGGGAAGTCATTTTTCTGCAACATAGTGCCCACCTCCGCTGCCACAATACCCAGCAGTAATGGAGTATCTTCTTTGCCAAGGATTTCTAGGAAGTAATACCAGTGGTCCATTCTCATCAACCTTGGTCATCTAAAATGACTTGGGCTCTTCAAAATCTTGGTGGAATAAATCAGTCTCATAATGTCGTTATGTTTTTTAGCACGGGACTACTGGGCTCAGGTTTGACATCACAATTTGTCAAGACTTAAAAACGTATTTTTAAAGAATTGTTAAGCACTTCCCACACACCCCACTCTCTCAGCTAAACTTAGAGCAGTGGGTTGGCTGTGTGGTTTCTGAAATTGCTTGATCAGTGAGAAATACCAACGGATGAACTGGGCAGTTGTTCCACATCCTTGTTTTCAGAACAAATTAATTGAACAGCTAACCTGTTCATCAAAGGGCAAGTCCATTCAGACATCACAAAATCAGCAGACAGCCATCCTCTATTTAGCAATTCCGTTCAAATAGTTTGTTTATTAAATATGTGGCTGTGTTGCTGCCAAACAATCTTGATTCTGGGAACATGAACTTTAAAAATATCAATTGTTGCAAGACTTATGATTAAAGTCATGGGAGTTGGCAGAATACTTGGAATCCAAATGTGGCAGTGACAGCAATGGGAATTTGCTTTCCATTGTAGTCTGATATTTTATTTATTTTTTATCTTGCCTTTATTTTTTTTTCATAAATATCTCAAAATGGCAAATGTACCTAATACTCCTTTCTCTTATTTTCCCAAAACCAACAACAACCTTGTGAGGTGAGTTGGGCTGAGTGAGAGAAACTGGCCCAAAGTCACCCAGCTGGGTTTCATACCTAAGGCGGGACTAGAACTCACTGTCTCCTTTCTAGACAAAACTGCCTCTACTGTATATAGACTATGTTGGAGATATATCCAGACCAGAATTAGGAGTGAGAAGAGCAAATGTAGGTTGTCCTTATTTCATTGGATTCAATCCATCCATTGGGTGGTTCCTCTTTGCTAATGAAACTAACCTGAAATATCACTATATTCAAATAAAAAGAGCTTCTGACTGTTCTTCAAAATGTCCTTTCTTCCTAGGAAAATGGAAGATTCTGACAGAGACTGGAGCTTAATATTGCTCTTTTGAAATGATCATTTCTTGAAAGAGGAATTCATACCTTTTCTGGAAGATTTGAGGGGTTAGTGGCATCTTGTATCTTACTCCTAAAGAAGGGCCCAGCATTCAAAGGCTTTGCCCTTGTGCTATATGAAGAAGAGGCAGTTGGTAGAAGGCGAAGCTGATAGAAAGAGACTCCTCTGTCCCAAACTCTAGAAAGCTGCTGCCGGTCTGAGCAGACAAGACCGAGTGAGGTGGCCCTACAGTCTGATCTCCCAACCCCTTTAGGTGGGTCACTAGTGTCATATGGGTGTCTGAGATGCAAACACAATCATTCTATGGTTGGTTTGTTAGTTTATTAGCTTCTCTTCCTTAGAGTCAGTTGACAGTTGGAGCCTCTTATAAGTCTAGCTAAATAAATATTTTCCCTATGTCAACAACTCTGGTGGGACTGAAAGGGCCCTGAGAGGGTCACCTTTTTGTGACCAGGAAAGCACTAGATGCTTGCTCTCACCACTCCAACCCCTTAACCTACTGTCTTAGCCTTAAGTCTTGACCCCTTAACCTACCCCTTAACCTTAAGCCTTACCTTAAAATGACTGGCTGTCATTTACGATCTGCTCTGAATTTATCTAAATGATATTTGTCTTATGACATGCAGTTATATGTGGTGATTGTATGTGAGAAGTTACATGATTTATTGTTAAAGCATTTTGCGTTTTCGATGCAGAATAGAAGAGAAAGGCATTCAAAATAGTGAATGTAATGAAAATAGTGAATGTAAGGCTGCATACTTTTCTGTAAGGCTCTCACCTTCCTAGGAACAGCAAAATCATTCTGGATTAATTAAGCAAGGATAAAAATTTATTTGGCAGAAAGAGGTGGGGGGAAGGGAAATATTTGAAGTGTCACAACACCTACGTTTTATATTCTTACCCATCTCAGTCTTTGCAATTCATCTGATAGCTCAAATACTATAAATTTAGTTGAAGATAACAGAACAGATGGGAAAAACATATGGTTTGTAGGTAGTGTGTGGTGGTTGGTATTTGTAGTACATTAGGGGAATTTATTTTATTTTCTCTATTTTCTAGTGTAACTTTTTTCATACTTTGTCAAGCACCTTTTTTTTTCTTTGAAGAAAAATTACATTAAGTGGAATGGTGGTTACTTATAGCAGTTCAACCATATTTTTTATCATCCATTTTTTGTCTTTGGTGTTTATAACTTTATATAATATGTTGCTCTATTTTGAACTTAATTAATAGACTCTGGGCCCCTTTGTAGAATAATTTTTCAATTCTATCTTTAGCCAATAGGGCAACCCTATAATTCCTCAGAAGTACAGTAAGTTCTATTGATTTAAATTTGACATATTCTTAGGTAAATGAAGACAGAATTGTAACCTTCATTTTTCATAAGCAACACAATAGCTATATGTTGTCATGACTTTGACACATTTTGAAACATACATATAGAATAAAACTGGAAGGAGCCTTGGGGATCTTCTAGTCCAACGGTCCCCAACCTTTTGGGCACCAGGGACTGGTTCCGTGGAGAGAGGTTTTTCCACAGACTGGAAGGGGCATAATTTCATATGCTGCCTGCATCCCATGGATGGGGCTTTTCTTGTTTGCACAGCCCAGTTACTGGTATGCTGCAGCCCGGTGCCGATCCATGGACTGGGTGGTTGAGGACCTCTGTTCTAGTCCGACCCCCTGCTCAAACTGGAGATCCTATACCAGGGGTGTCAAACTGAATTTCTTCAAGGGCCAGATCAGCATTGTAGTTCTCCTTCGCAGGCCGGCTGGGGAGGTGGAGGGGGTAAGACGGGAAGCAACCTGCCAGCCAAAACGGGGCATGTGGGGGGGGGGGCTGTCTGTGTCCCCCCCCATGCCCCGTTTTGGCTGCCAGAAGCACCACAGGTTTCTAGGCCGGCTATGTGGGCCACATTTAAGCACACTGTGGGCTGGATCTGGCCCATGGACCTTGAGTTTGACACCTCTGCCCTATACTATTTCAGAAAACTGACTGTCCAGTCTCTTCTTAAAAGCCTCTAGTGATGAAGCACCCACAACTTTTGGAGGCAAGGTGTTTCATTGGTTAATTGTTCTCACTGTTAGGAAGTTTCTCCTTAATTCTAGGTTGTTTGTCTCTTTGGTTAGTTTCCATCCATTGCTTCTTGTCTTGCCTTCTGGTGCTTTGGAAAATAAGTTTATCCCCTTCTTCTTTGTGGCAACTTTTCAAATATTGGAACCCTGCTATCATGTCACCCCTAGTCCTTTTCTCTAAACTATACATACCCAAGTCCTGCAACTGTTTTTTATGTGTTTTAATCTCCAGGCCCTTAATCAGATTAGTTGCTCTTCTCTGCACTTTCCCCAAAGTCTCAACATTTCTTTTATATTGTGGTGACCAAAACTGGATGCAGTATTTCAGGTGTGGTCTTACTAAGGCTTTACTGTATAAAGCGGTACTAATGTTTCACGTGATCTCACTGGTCTGATGACTGACCAGACTGCATGCTGTCTTGGATCAGGCTACATGCAGTCATGACAGCATGACTGATCTGAACAATGGCCATGACAGTGGACAGTGGAATGGAGGAGAGTCTCCATATCTACACACTGAGGAACATTTATTTGCTCTTTATCAGCTTAGTTTTCTGGAGGGATTTGCTGAGAATTTAAATGATGCCTTTCTCCTTTCAACATCAAAGCTTAATGGATTGTTCCTTTGCTTTGCTACCATACCTTTGATTTGGATGACAGGAGAGCAAAAGTTAATTGATACAATCCCCTTTATGGGTATCTTGTACAAGTCACTATAATGTCCCTCTGTTATGACTTCATATTGCAAATGACAGGAATAATGTAATCTAAGTCACATATTAGATACCATTGTACAATATTTGTGTCCACACCCCCCCCCAACTATGTTCCCATTGATACATTATACATCTAGGCTTTCAAACACATACTATTTATGCATTTTAAGACCCATTGGATGGGATCTTATGATAGAAAGCTGAGAAGGCTGTCAAAGTATAAATACATTCTGGAATGAGAAAGAGGAATAAATGCAGGACTTGGGTATTGTACCAAATACAGCTGTTTTTGGCTGACAAGAATCTTTTATCAAGTGCAGCACTGAACATAGCTTAACAGACAGGGAGGGTACTATTTAGGTTTATAAATCCCTTGTCAGCTACTTTGTTCAGTTGTTTGCTATGTTTAAGGATCTGATCACGGAACAGGGAATAAAACCCTGATTCTGCTGGAATATCACCCATCCCGAAGCCTATTTCCTTAAACAAGTTGACAGGGAGACTTTCATGTTTGGCATTGAAGATTCCAAGTGGGTTTGGGTCTGGGATAGCTTTCATATTTATGTTCAGGTCACTTTGCCTGGGCTAGTTCAAGATTTCATGGCTTCTATGACAATGATGAGCTTCTTTGTGATGATTTGCTGACTCTAATGATCACTAATGGATCAGAAGATATAATCTCTAAGTGAAGGAATCACTAATAACTCAATTGTCATAAAAATATTATTTGATTAGGTTTGATCTTCAGATACCCATAACCCTGGCTGTATGGAGGGACTTGTTTTGATAGTCAAGCATAAGAATTGATGAACCAGGTAGGTTTTTAATTGTTCTGGAAGTATTTGCTCCTGCCACTCATATTCCCAAACCTCTAGTTTTTATTTGGAATGAGCAGGTACCTAAGCCATTAATGTGGTTCTTTCCCACACCCTTGAACAAATCATAGAGCTGTTGTAGTTCCAACAAAATGCTTTTCATTCAAGCCAAAAATTTCTATTTTGGTTTCATTCATCCAGAGGACATTCTTCCAACGGTCTTCTGACATATCCACAGGGTATTTGGAAAACAATGTTCTTTTGGGAGAGTCGTGGCTGGTTAAAGTCAGGCTAGATTACTGTAAAATGTTTATTTAGGGCTGTCTTTGAAAATGGTCTATGAATTAGCTGCAGTGCAGTGCTGCCAGAGCTTAGATGGTCAAAATGCAAGGTGCTGAATCTGTGCTAATTCAACTATTTACTGATGAAAGTCAAAGTGCTGGTCTTGATATTTGGGACCCTAAATCAATGGAAGCTACTACTGTATTCAGATTTGGTGTGGCGATTTCCCACTAGTGGGGCCTTTGAGGGAAAGAGAAACTAGTCTAGATACAGTATACTTTTTGTTTGTTCTAGCTCCAGAGTTTGGATCCAGGTTTTTGAAGGACTGCATGTTCAGTGTAAAATTGCCTGGACTGTAACTTCTGAAAGAAAAATGCTAGTTAGAAGCCTACCTATAAATTCATTATATTGATGGGTAGTAGGGTCCTTAGCAGCAGCAAATTTACCCCATGAAATCCTTTCCACTTGTAGATTTCTATAAAGAGTTGAAATCCTACCTGTTTCAAGTGTGTTTCATGTGTTGTATTAGTCATGCTGTTGTTTTTAAAGTATGCATGACATTGGCTCTGGAAATGTTTGATTCACTGGCTATATTATTACTAATTGCATTTTTAAATATTTCATTTACTTTTATATGATCACATTTCCATTTTTTATTGCCTTGGCAGTATTATGTTCAGAAAAATAACAGTTTAAGGCAATTTTAATGCATTGAGGAATTGGTGAAAAACTAGTGATCTCACTAATTAGAAGCCATTAATTACATTTTGCTTAGCATCCTCCAGAGACCTAAAGCAGATATTTTACACAGGTGACTTGGTGTCCCCACTCATACAAAGAAAATGTTTACAGCTGTCAAAGAGGACAATGTTTATATTCCTCCTTTTTTAAATACCTACCTGATCAAATACCTCTACATAATAATGTAGCTAGACTTGGACTTTTTATTTTATTTCTTGGTTTGTTAAGCATGCTTCACTGGGATTGGGGAAGGGGTGGGGGAAGGAAGAAAATTGTGTCTCTAAACAAAACCAAGGTTGGTATTTCTGTCCAAAGGACTTGAACTTGAGGGAAGCGATCTCAGGCCCAAGTGACCATTGGGTTTCTTTTCTGAGCTCCTTCCCTTTGGAGAAACTAGAGTGTTGAAAGGTTGTGGTAAAGACCAGACAGCAGCAGCATACTTTTCAGAGAAACAAACAAAAGTTAGATGGGCTTATTCCACTGAAGAAAGCAAAAACTATCAATAGACTCCCTCCACTCTCTTTCAGGGAAAAATATTATGTGTGTGTATGGAATGGAGTTTCTTAAATCTTCCTCTTTTAACCACCTTTTGGACTGAATTAATAGTAATTTTTGCTCTCTGTATTGTACATAATACATTAAAAATATTGACAAGCTACTCTGAATCTATTAAACTGACCTGTCTTTTTTTCGTAGTCTTATTTTATCTACTAAAACACACTTCCTTGATCAAATAATGGGACAAGATTATACACCCCCTCAACTTTGAACTAGGATGTATTGAGAGTTATGGATGTGTTTCTCCAGTCTTTCCCGGAAAGTAATGCAAGGTCCTTTAAAAAATTGGGTTATACATTATGAGGAAGAATAGAACACAGCAGAACCTTTGCTGCTCATCAACATTCCTGCTTTACCCTGACCTGGGTTATAGCTGTATTTCGCTAAATAATATCATCTTAAAAGCCTCAATCCTTTATTGTTTTCCCCCTCAACCCCTAAAGCCAGGTGCTCTTTTATGCTGCAGCCAATTATAGTTGATTAATCAACTAAAGCTATAATTACAGATTAAAATTTGCCTACCAATTAATCAGTGAGTTTGGAAGTAAAGGCAGCCAGTGGGCTTTAACTGAAAGATCAAGAAACTCGTATTTTGTACTCTTGCATGCTGAGGGCTGGAAATACGGCTTTCAGATCTTGGAGAATGAATCATGTGTAAGACAGACTATAGTAAGGGCATCCATAAGGAAGTGATATGGCCAAACACCCTGCTTCCAGAAATTGGCAGTGCCCCCCCCCCCTTTGGGACAGATGTCTGTTTGTGCTGCACACCGACATTGTTCCTGGGAAAACTGAACTTACATTGCACATTGTCACTAATGTGACAGTTGAGAGAATGCCGAAGGAGAAAGCTACATAGGTAAGAAAATAAAGAGAGCAGAGAAGGAGCAGAGAACTTTATTCTTAGCAAGAGGAGGTTTGGAATCAAAGATGTGTGAGGAATGGTTGGAGGCACTGAGTTTGCTTTGCCTGGAGAAAAGAAATCTGTGGAAGATGTGATAACTGTTTTCAGGAATCTGAAAGTGGGGCAGAATTTTCCACAACTGTTCTAGAAGACAAAACCTAGGAACAATGGGTTCTTGTTACAAGAAGGTAGGTTTCAGTTGGACATCTGGAAATTTCCCCAACGGCAAGAGCTGCTCAACCACAATTTACTACTTTGGTGTGTGTGTGTGTGTGTGTGTGTGTGTGTGTGTGTGTGTGTAGACGCTTATTTCCTGAAAGCGTTTAAACAAAGGCTGGATGACCATCTGATGCAAATGCTATGCTTCCTTTCTAGGAAGGGGGTTGGACTAGATCAGGGGTGTCAAACTCAATTTCATTGAGGGCCGCATAAGGGTTGTGTTTGACCTCAGAGGGCTGGGGTGGGTGTGGCCGGGGTGGGCGTTTGACACAGGCTCAAGATGCATTTTTTCCCATTTGCTTTCAAAACAGTTATTCCAGACAAAGGGCAGATTTACTTTTTGGCACAAATTGTCTCAATTCCATAATGTACAGATTAAAGACTTGTAGAGTCCCCAGTGCGATGGGGCTTGACTCTTTTGTATAGGAGCAGATGTGAATATGTGCATAATATTGTCAGAAAAGAGATGTTCAAAAGCCTAAAGCATTTTGGCCAGCAGAGGCACCACAGACCGGTCCTTTGATAATTCCAGGCCAGCCCTGTGGGCCAGATTTAAGGACCCCACGGGCCGAATCCAGCCCATGGGCCTTGAGTTTGACACCCATGGACTAGATGCTCCGCAAGAATCCCTAATCAACCCTAATCTTCTATGATTTCCATTATCGCCTTTTGGTGTGAACACATTGACCAAAGGTAGTGGGTCAAGTGGGGAATGTCACCAATGGCTCTTCCTTTCTTTTGGCTGTCAGAACAATTCTCTTTGATTCTGTAAATAATTGGGAACAATGATAACCATCAGAAAACTTCCCCCAGAATGAAAATAGATTGTGGGAGAAGATATACCTGTGGAAAATGTGTTTTCCTCAAAGTTTTTAAATGAAAAGAAGCCCTCTTTCCTATTCTTGCATGGTGACCCTAAGCATAGAAGGTGGAATCACTGCAGTTTAGATAAAGAAGAAGAAAACAATACATGCTCTCATGAAAAGAAAAGGGAAAAAAAAACCACCCTGAAAGCAGAAAATGATTTGTTAATCTTCTTTCCTATTCATCTCCCTCTTTTTGGTTTAAAAGACAGGCAATTTCAGGCCTTGGAGTTGTGTGTGCTGTTGCAACTGTGGATTTTGTACTTTTCCTGCTGCCCTTTGATAATGCAAGAGAAAAATTAATCCTTTATAGCCTGTGATTATCTGTTTACAGCTTATTAAAGATATAAATGCCAGTAATTTTAAATGACTATATTAAGTTGTCCTTGAAAGGGAAAAGAAAAAGAGACATGTGGACAGCATTGAAAAAGCATTTATGAATCATTAATACAATTCAATCTGGGGCAAAAGAACTGGAGATGGAGCAGTTTCAAGGAGAAGCTTAGTTTTATGAAGTGCGTAGAGAAATGGCTCTTTAGTAACATGGGAGAAATTTATGGCTTGCTGTATGAACTTTATAATCTCTGAGTAGAGATTATAAGAAGTTAAATGCAAGGCACTGCTGATAATTTTAAATGAGCCATTCAATTATATTAGTGTAGTTAACTGATAGCACCCATTGCAGATTGGGTGGAAATCTAATGTAGGTGGCAATTAATAATAATTGCATGTTTACGAAACAATAGAGTATCACCGTTTTACATAATTCTGCTTAGAATAGCAGGTTATATTAAAGCTGTGTTCTAAAAGAAACCATTTAGTAGATGACTAATTATATCACAATTAAATATTTGTATGATCATCGATAGACTTATGCTTTTTCTAATGCAATGCTTTGGAGAAATGACACTTTTAGAAACAAAGTGCTGGAACTGTGAAAATCATAGATAGGTTGAGTTTCCTCAACCTATTTGCTATGAAAATCCAGTCGTTTTGAAAGGAAATTTAGAAACAATTCTTTAAGTAGTAACAAGGGTGCTTGTAGCAGCTGGGATTTTTGTCAAAATGACAAAAGGTGCATTGTATATACTAATGCAAGCTTTATCCCTTGCTTACTTGTATGTCACATCATAACATGTAAAATTGGGGCAGAGTTCACCCCCACCAACAGGCACCTACCAACAAAATCAAGGTGATTATCTTATAATTGGAGAAAAATTAGTTGAGAGTACGCTAATGAATCTAACGATGCTGCAAGGAGAAGGGAGAATTTATGAGAATTGTCTCCTTTCTTCCAGAAGTTAAAGGATGGATTTCAGCTTCAAGATCATAAGATTCAAGCCATTAGTCTGGCAAATACAATGTACTGAAAGCAAAATGTGACTTGTTTGATTTTGGCATAGCTTGTGTGACCAGATATTGTGTTTGGTATGTCATGATGAGGGAATAGATAGGGAACTCATCAAATCTGCAGACAACACCAAACTGGCAGGAATAGCCAATACTTGAGAAGATAGGCTTAAGATACAGAAGGATCTTGACAGATTTGAACATTGGGCGGTATCTAACAAAATGAAATTCAGTAGTGAAAAAAAGTAAGGTTCTACATTTAGGCAAGAAAAACAAAATGCACAGGTACAGTATATGTGGTACTTCACTCAATAGTAGTAACTGTGAAAGGGATCTTGGAGTCCTACTGAACAATCACTTAAATATGAGCCAGCAGTGTGCTGCAGCTGCTAAAAAAGCCAACACAGTTCTAGATTGCATTAATAGAGGGATAGAATCAAGATCACATGAAATGTTAATACCACTTTATAATGCCTTGATAAGGCCACACTTGGAAATTGCATTCAGTTTTGGTCACCATGATGTAAAAAAGATGTTGAGACTCTAGCAAGAGTGCAGAGAAGAGCAACAAAGTTGATTAGGGGACGGGAGGCTAAAACATACAGAACAATTACTGGAATTGAGTATGTTTAGTTTAATGAAAAGAAGGACTAGGGGAGACATGATAGCAGTGATCCAATATCTCAGGGGTTGCTGCAAAGAAGATGAAGTCAAGCTATTCTCCAAAGCAACTGAAGGCAGGACAAAAAGCAATGGGTGGAAACTAATCAAGGAGAGAAGCAACCTAGAACTAAGAAGAAATTTCCTGACAGTTAGAACAATTAATCAGTGGAACAACTTGCCTCTAGAAGTTGTGAATGCTCCAACACTGGACATTTTAAAGAAGAGATTGGACGACCATTTGCCTGAAATGGTATGGGGTTTCCTGTTTGAGCAGGGGGTTGGATTATAAAACCTCCAAAATCCTTTCATTCTATTCTATTCTATTCTATTCTATTCTATTCTATTCTATTCTAT
>WNWU01000006.1:44944661-44958667 GCA_012654045.1 Ptyas mucosa | reverse complement strand
TACTCTACTCTACTCTACTCTACTCTACTCTACTCTACTCTACTCTATCCATTATGCTGTGCAATCACAATTGCAGTTTATTTAGCAACCCATATCTTAGTCTGATTTATCAAACTAGTCATTCTCCTTATACAGCTGTTTAAGATCTGTTTAATCCTGAAGGGTAGTTTTGAGAGAAATGCTGCTGGCCCAGAAAGCAAACACATTTGGATTTCTAGGCTCATCTAAGCATTAAGAGGCTTATTCGGCTTATTCATTTAAAGCCCAATATCACACTTTTACCACCCCAACAACTGCTGCCTGCAGCCTCTAGAATTGCTCAACCTTCTTCAGAGCTGCCATGTGTGTGTGTGTGTGTGTGTGTGTGTGAGTATGTGTGTGTGTATATGTGTACACATATACACATATACTTCCCATTTAAAACCACAGCCTGACACGGGCTAAAAACTACAACAACTCTCTTGTCTGATACTACTTGATGTGTATATAAACACACATGCAGCTATAGAAATTGGTGGCATCAAGGTTCCCATTCCTTTTTGAGAGTCTTCATTTTCACCCAAAGAACTTAAGAAGCCTTTGAGCCTCTCTTATCCTGTCTCTGTTAACCTCTGTTAATGGGCAGAGAAAGAAGCATTTGATATTCAAAATATACCTTCTGGCCAATGGAGGTTTTAGATTCCTATTATAAATGAAAACCACTTGAGCCTCACAGGTGAAAATGTTCTATAATTGAAGTGTTTAACCAAGAAGCAGGTCACTAGATTATCACAACACTCCAGACAGGTTCCAGGTAGCGGGCCTGACCTTCTTGTAATGCAAAGTGGTACTTAATCTTAGGCAATGTCCTTGCGGTAGCCCAGTAGCAAAAATGTGCTTGTGCATACTGTACAGACCCATCAGATTGCAAAGTGGTTACAGTTTGTATGTCAAGACAGTCAGCTGTTTAAGTAAAGGAAATGAAAAAAAAAATCCTTGGGCGCCCAAATTAGTTTCTGTAGTCTTTAAGTCTTGACCTCTCACCCTCTCAAGTTTGTCTTGCAGGTTTTCCATTCCTGATTTGGTATGTTGTGAAGGAAGCAGCTACTCTCCAAAACATACACCTAGTAAGGTCTTCTTTAACCAGGGGTTACTGTGGGCTGCATGCACCACACCACCTACTGCAAAGGGTGCATAGTATTTATAAAATATTTATAGCCAACCTGTTATCCCAAAGACCTCATGGGAAATGGCTCCGTGTCAAACATACAACAATCATCGTAATACTTGCAAAGGGACGCTTAAGGAAATCAGACATAGTGAGAAGGCTACAGTAACAAAGCCCGCAACATGAGAATAAAAAGCTAGATCTTCACCTGGTGTTGAAAAGTAGATGATTGTAGTATTAGCCTGGCTTCCACAATGGGGGAGGCTCTTTTCCCACATCTCCCTGACATGGGAACTGAGGAAAGTACCTTTGGGCAAATGCATGTTAGCTAGTCATAAACCATTTATGACATTAAACATTATTGCTGAAGTCAATATCAGACTGGTGTTATCTAAAGATCTCTAAAGACTCCCCTGGTGGATAATTCTTTTTGGCTAATTCTGCACTAAATGAGATTTCTGAGTTGTCATCAGGAGTACTTCTTTGGATTCTAGTCAGGTCCAACAACTCTTCCTCTAAATCAGCTCTCCTCAATGGGACACATTCCACCAGATGTGTTTGATTAGTTTTCAGTGTCTCCAACCAATATGCCACATAGATGTTGTACTGGGGATAATGAAACCAATAGTCTGCCACACTGACTAGTGAGGAAAGCTGCTATAAAGGAGTTAATTTTCATTTTGCTTACACACAACAATACATAAGTTTCCAAAAAAAGTGGTTGTACTGAAGTAAAAGTGATGACTTCAGAGCTTGTCTATTTTTTATAATATAAACTTTTGTGGATTGTAACCCAGTTCTCATATGTACGGAATGTAGTCTTAGGAAGAATTATGGTTGGAGCACAAGGAAATGTAGGTAAGAGCTTCCATGTTTACGTTTTTCCTATCCATTCCCACAAACTCACGTGGCTGTACCTATGTTCCTCTCTCAGAACAGATGACATAGACAACTGTTGCTAGCAAATGAATTAATTTTTAAGTTACACACACACATCACTAATACTTAAATCCAGCAAGGATTATGTTACTATGAACTTTGCTGCGCTATCCAATCTCTAGTGTTTTTACATGCTAGATCAAGAATAAAATCCTTCTGTAGCTTTTTGCTGTTAAGTTCTGTGAAAATTACCAAGGTGTCGATTCCAGCCTTATGAAATGTATTGGCATTCAGTGCTTTGTTTTTGCTAAATGTAAGTGCAGGAGTTATTTCACAGAGGGCTGCCAAATGATTTGATAGCGTTCTTTAGCTGATTAACTATCCTGCGTTGAACTGGAAATTCAATTGATTCTTTATTGATTGAAATAACTTAGAATGAGTTATCCCAGTATATGCAATGGGGGATATTTATTGCACTCTTTCTGTTCATTAAACAAGAGACAAATCATTTTTAATTATAGAGATAATCTTGCCCATACGGCCTGAAACAAGAAGCAAATGAAAAGGCTATTGTGTGATGTCAGATGAACAAAGGGCAAACTTTTTCATAACTTGATGGCTTGCTAACATCCTGGATGGTGAAATCATTGAGATAGTTAAATACATTTGCTTAATGTCCTTGAATGTCTAGAATATCTCTTGCTAAGGATTCCTGGCTATTACTTGGGACAGTTGGAATAAAAGTAAATAGTTTGGAAATTACCTGTTTTTCTTTAATATATTATAACAAGTATGACATTTTCCTTATTTCAAGTGAAAAAGGAACACCCCTGCAACTTTCTACCGTCTAGTAACAGAGGGAATTAAATAAAACAGTAAGATGTGCTTAAGGGTGGCTTAGAAAATGTGAACCACATGCAGCCTCAAATTTGATGAGGCTGTTGCGATGATTTTCAAGTAGGGAGGAAATGCCTTACCTGCGGTCCTGGCTCAAAATGATTAGATAAAGATTTATTTGGCCACAATTAAGAATAAATGATCCCCCAAGAGTTTTCAAAGGTTGAAGTTGTGGTTGGGATAGGAGAATTAATTCAGTCTGTGCTTTTGAAAAGTTTCACAAATTTTTCATTAATGTGATGAAAACAATTTGACCCTTAAAAAAAAAAAAGTCACCCAGGCAGACAGACTGTTTGAGTGCCTTTACTCTTAAAAGAATCCTCTTATTAAATCCCTTCATGGAGCTGAATGAGGATAGTTACTTTTATTATTTTTCTTCCCTAGACTCTTGGGAAAGAGAGTCAATTTCAAGTTTGTTTAGGTTACACTAGTGCAGTGATGGCTAACCTTTTTGCCATCACGTGCCAAAAGTGGGGGGAGAGCAGGGGGGTCACATGCACGTGTGCCCACACCCATAATTCTATGCGCCCTGTTCCCCCCCCCCACGCATGCGGGCCTCCCCTGCGCTCCCCCTGCTTTTGGCACGCGATGGCATGGTGGGCCCAGTAGAGCTGTTTTTTGCTCTCCCCAGGCTCCAGAGCCTTTCTAGGAGCCTGGGGAGGGCGAAAACGGCCTTCCCCAGCCCCAGAGGCTTTCTGGAGGCTGGAAACAACGTGTTTCCTGACTTCCGGTGGGCCCCGAAGGCTCGAAAATCAGCTGGCCGGCACATGCATGCATGCCGGAGCTGAGCTCACGTGCCCACCAATATGGCTCCTCGTGCCACCTGTGGCACCAGTGCCATAGGTTCACCATCACGGCACTAGTGCTATCTTCCTGTCCATGCAAACGATGCTGTCTTTTAACATGTTGGGTTTTTAACAGTTTTTCTTCAACTGGTTGAAAGCCCCTTCTACAATCCCAAGCCTTTGATGGGAAATCATAGGGGAGTAAGCACTGATGGAATGAATGTCATAAATAAGAGAAGAGGATTGGGTTGGGTTGGAAAGGGACCTGTGATTGAGATAATGTAGCAAGGCCAAGGACTCCTCTACCTCATAGGTGTCAAACTCGATTGCATCACATGATGTATCATGATGAATTGCAATGTTTTTTTTGTCTTTGCAGAGCCAGGGTGGGCGTGGCTGCATGTGATGCATCTGGCCTGTGGGCTGACAGTTTGACACCCTGCTCTACCTAGCAATACCACTAAGTCATGCTACCTTTCCTTCAGCAAATATTTCCCAGGTAATGCTTTGTAAAATAAAAATAGCATCCTCTGATGTCAAATATTTTTAAAGACAGTATCACCCCTTGTTTTGGAGACCACATAAATAAACAAATAATGCTGGCCTTTCAAACCAAAGAAAGGCAGGAGGGCTCTCCCTGCTCTTGATAAGGCCTGTTCTGACAGAACTAGGTGGTCTGCTCCTTGGCCAATTGCAGGTGATTTCTTTTATGTCTCTGATAACAGGTGGGACAGTGTCATGTGTCCCCTGAATTTGATCAAGGCAACTGCATGAGAGCAGTATCTTATAGCTATAGTACTAACAGTTTTATACTTCTTGTAAGAAAAAAAAGTAAAAATCTTGAGATTATATAGTGTCTCAAAAGTGAGAAAGTGGGATGCTGATAGGTTTGTCCATCTTTGGGTCAGGAAGGTGCTCCATTTACTGCCATAGCTAGCTATACATTTTCAGTACCAACACTGGATATGATGTAGGCCGGAGTGAGGCATCTTTGAAAAGACACTGGTTCAAAAACAAAATTCAAAAGCCTAAAATAACTAAGAAGGGGGGGGGAGAAAAACATGCATAAATATATAAAAACAACTCCATTTTTGAACAGCAGCGTAAACCATGATGGGAATAATATTGGTGTGAAAGTTCATACATGGAAAAGGATCATCAGCCTAGGATGTTAAAACTGCTGAAACAAGATTATCTCCATCAAAAATTTACCCTCTTTTAAACTGCAGTCAAAAATTATCACAATAAATCCAGAATTCTTCATAAAGTGGTACATTCCAATTTTTCAGTTTACACTTCAAGAAAAAATTCATATCTTCATATCTTCAGTTGTTTTTCAATACTATATTACAAACTCACATCAAGCTAAAATGAGATAACCCTACAATAAGGGCAAAACGTATGTTGAGGGCCTCTCCATCGTATCGATCTCTACCATGTTGAAGTAGATGGCCAACTCTTGATAAATGTCTAATAAACGACAACGACAAAAGAATCTTTGGTTGTATTTTTCACATCTCAAGATTGGAATATACTTATTAAACATTCTTTAAAACATTGATCCACCTACTTATTTGTAAAGCTGGGTATTCCAGGTCAATTCCAAACTTCTTGGAAATTGGTAAGATTGATTGAAATAGTAGTCTTCAACTTTCTGTATTAATAAAATAGAGTTAATAACTTTTTTTTATTATGGCAATAGATGGAATCAAATAGAATTACAGACAAAATGATAATCTTTTCTATCAATGAACTCCAATTAGTGACTCTGTCCTATGGTGGTATCCTTTTGACAGGCTGTCTTATTGCTAAATTACAAAACTGACAACTAAATAGGTAATTGTGGGATTTTTATTTGCTATTAAATAACCTTGGCAATAATGGAGTTTCAGTAAATCTGCTTTTCCAAACTGTAAAATAGGAGAGTGTTCAAATTGACTCTAAAAATGAGGCACTGATAGTTACAGATGATAAGAACATAAAGATGTTTTGCTACAATTAGCTTTTGGGTTTCCTTAAGTGGTTGGTGGAGCTCTATGATTTGACTCAGCTCATTTTGGACTTCAGCATCACCAATTCAGTGCCTAATTCTTTCCTTGGTCTTAACCAGTCCCAGTTCTGTATTAGCAGAAACTCAGAGGAACACAGTTTACTTCTGACATTTATCCACCATTTAGATCTATAATTATCCCCTGTAATTAACAAAAGTAGCCCCATAGGAGTAGATTGAGCATTCGCCAAGCAAATAGAATTTATTGCCAAATGCTGGCCTCTCTTCTGGGCAGTCCTGCCTCCAGCCTCAGGGATGCATTTGGGGTGCTTCCTGGGGATGAGAATGATGTTTCTTAGATTGTACTTTCTTGCAGGGAGCACAGCTGAAACCAAATCCCACTTACACCCCATATAGTGGATATGCAATCAATTTTACTTTATATAATTTAACTGCAGCTGCAATGGCCTATTCTCCTGGGTTTAATGATATCTTAAAATGACTTCCGTGCTCATATGGGCCATGGAGGAGGCATAATTGGCTTGGGTCTAGTTGCTTCTGGAAGAATGAAACCCAGGTATTTAAAGCACTGGCCTTGTTCAATTATTTGATTTCTCCCTGTTAATTATGAATTTGGATACTGTTAGAAAATACCATACCTTTTGTTTTCTGATGGTTTCTTACCAGCTGCTCCTCCTTCCAAGGCTGGACCACAGCCTGGAAGGCTCTCCTGAGGCCAATCTGGGTTAGTGACAGGATTGTGGTATTGTGGGCATAAAGTAGGATTAATCACTGTTTGTCTCTTCTGTCTTTGGGGCATGAAAGTGGAGCCCTTGAAGAGGTTTTTATAAAAAACAAGAACAAGGTCGGGACATGCCTTTCCTTTCTGGCTGAACTTTTGCTCAACAGTCTGCCTGCATGATTGCATCTAAGCCTTGTATTTCCGTATAACTTAGACATTAATTAATTAATTAATTAATTAATTAATTTGTTCAACTTGTATGCCTCCTTTCTCCGAAGACTCAAGACTCAAACATATGATGCCATATGTTTATAGTGGTGGGATTTTTAAAGCTTGTCCTATAAAAGGGTTCTGGATAATTGACAAAAACTACACACAGTTGTGAATTTGTGTCCCATATGTTTTTATCTGCTAAGGGCTGCAGTATTGAGCTTACTGATCTCCCTTCCTTGAAATTAATCTACACACCTTCTAAATGTGTTCTTGTTCTATCTGGTCACAGAACTTCCACTATAGATGCCAAGCATATAAATTGCCAACTGTAGTCAGAAGGCCTGTACTTTACTGGCTTCTTTCAGTCTCCTTTTCTGAAAATAGGGATGACTATCACAACACCTCAATTTTCTGGGAGATGTATTATACTATAAAGAGAAATAAAGAGAAATGCAAGAATCAGGGCCCAGGAATCAGTATTAATCCTAATTTGATGGAGCTTCACAGAACATAGAATAATAGTGTTGGAAGGGACCTTGGAGGCCTTCTACTATCCAATCCCAAGATGAGAAATCAATGACACATCCAGTAGGAAATTCTAATCAAGAAAGCCATTGTTGTATTTTTCTCTTCCTTTCTTGAGCTGCTGGATTTTTAGTTCATAAATTTTAAAATAAATATTTTAGTTCAATTTATTCTATAAGAGTAATGTGGCACAATTCCAGATGAAAACTGTGACTCTTTTACAGATATGTAATAGTTACAAAATATGGTCAAGAAATGCTTGAAGAACAGTTCAGTGAGGTTCTCTGGTCACTCAGACTGAAATTACAGCTCAAGTTTTGTTTTTGCTTTCCTCCTTGAAATGGGTCTTTGGACAGGAACTGAGGAGACCAAGCAAGGCTGAATTAAATCTCATAGAAAGTTACAGATCTGAAAAAGTAGTTTGACTTATTGAGCTTAAACATACTGATGCCAAAGGGTTCACCAGGATTTTTTATTTTTATTTTACCAGATTTTATTTAGATTAACATTTACTTTCAGTTTTGAGACTTACTTGCCTAGAGTGACCAGCTGGCGGAATGTTAAACTATAAATTGAAGCAGTACCACTACCGTCAATTTAAAAATATAGTTCTTGGCTATTTGAGTCTTTCAACATCTAAATGGATATTTTCTAATGGATGATTTTGTTCTTCCTTGCTATCTGTATAGAAATTGTGGGTAATAGAGCATTTGTGTCTTAAAAGACTTTTGTGGAAGTTCTTTAAATAGAAATTTCCTTGAAATAAATTAATCTCACTCAGATTCAAGACTGAGATGCCTAGAATTAAAATGAGGGTTGGATAAATGAACAGTTACTATCTTAAGAGCCAGTTTTTCCACCAAACTCTGGCAGAAGCCTACCCTTTGAGATAGAAAAGAGCAATTAAACAGAAATTTATGGGCTTTCAATAGATTTCCTTGTAGCCAGTGAGTATGATCAGTTAAACAGGTTTTTCTGCAAAGTCCTACTTGTATGGAATATTCCAGCAAGGTTAAAATGATCTCACAGCATAGAATAGTGTGGGCTGCAAAATTAGTTGTGAACTTGCAAATTATCAAAATACACTTACCTACCAAGATAGAAGAGACTATGGTTAGGACAATGCTTTCTGCACTTTTGCAGGATAGATATTCTAAAATCCCATTAGCTGCACACCTGTGTCCGTGTAACTGTGGAGAGACTGAAACAAAATGGCATCATATGTTATTCTATTCTTTCTAGAATTATATTTTGTGCTTTCAGTACCATTATTCGGGCAGAATGGATGAGTTCCAGGCTAGCTTTCTTCTTTTTGAAACAAACCATTAGCTACAGTATTCTATTATAATCTGCACATTAACCAAATTTTGCATAGAAGCATTGAAAATGAAGTAACAGATGATGCAGACATGACTGTTATTCCACGGATACATAGATTTTTCTAAATGGGTTGATCTTTGATCATAAAGACTTGTCTATTGAACTTTATGCTCATATATTGAATTTAAGAAACATTCATTTATTTATGTCCTGCACCTGGCTTTACCCATTTCTATTGTCCCATCCATGTTTTTTTCCCCTGTTCCCTCTCTGGGCTTCAGAACAGCCTCAGCCTATCATACACCCCACAATGTGACCTGCAGTATAAAAAGGTTGCTTAGTTCAGCTTGCAGACATCATAAAGAAAATTAGCAAATGGCTAATCAGTGGCAGAATATGTATGAAGAAGACTAAGTTTCTTTCTGACTTTTCCCTCTTGGTGTATTTACTCAAGGAGAAAGCCTGAAATTAAGGGCATAATCCATTGACAACATCTGATTCAGAAAACAGGTAACTTTCACTCAGGCCAATTTGATTTGAAACCAGTATCAGGAATGAGTGTTGGGAACCTAAATTATTGAGGGGTTTTTTTTTGCCCCTATTCAGCAATTTGGAAACTAAGAAAATGATTTGTCTAGTCCCCCCCCCTCACTTTTTAAGGGAAATTGAGAACATTTGCAGGTGCACCAAACCTGATCCAGCTCAGAGAAATTAAACCAGAGAATTTAGACATTTCCTTTAAAATCTGGGATCCTTTTCTTAAAGTGTCTACAACTTACTTTGTTTCTAGATAGAAATTGATATTATATGCAAGCATGAACTACAATGAATTTTGTAGAAGGGAAATCTTTCCAGATTTGGGGAAATAAAATAAGGATTGTTAATATAACCTGTTGTTCACTGGGCAATGTATAAGGATTAGACTAAATAGCTTGGTTTAGTAAAGTTGCTAAATTCTAAAGTGCAGGGATCTGGGAGCTATTTTCCTCTAAATTTGGTTGTGTTTTTGAAGAAAAATGCCTAATTATTTTTTATTGGATTTGGTTTTTTTTAAAAAAAATAAATAACATTTGCTCACAAAAAATAGTAACTCCCTGTTTTGTTACAAAACAAAGCAAAGCAAAGCAAAGCAAAGCAAAGCAAAACAAAACATACAAGTAACTTCTACCAGCAAGGGTTGACCCATCAAGTGCTTAATTTTAATTCAGCTATCCATGTTTTCTCCAAGAAAGCACTTTATTTCCTGTCAATTATTTAAACAATTTATTTTTGGAGGTGGATTTGAGATGCCGCGAATGAGTTTTTCATTTGAAAGAAACCTGTCCCTTCCACATATCTGCAAAAGTGGCTTTGAAGGGCCACTTGTGAAGCAATGAGAGGAAGGCTGACTAGGTGGCTCAGTGGCTAAGACACTGAGCTTGCCGATCAGAAAGATTGATGACCTCCAAGGTCCCTTCCAACTCTGTTACTGTTAACACAGGTGCAAAAAATGAATGGAAATGGAAGGCCCAATCTTGCTTATTTTGGGGAGAATGTAAAATATCTCAACTGAAGCAGGAGGGTGATGAGGTCACAGATCTGGCAGGAAGTAACTGGTATTAAAAAGTTTTATGGCGACAGCTTACAGATCTGTAACTTGTATCGTACTTATGTACCTCAAAGGAAAGTGGTGGTGCCTCAGAAGCAGGCTGTGTATATTGACCTTTGGGGAAGCTCCATTCCTTATTAAATTAAATGTCATAAAACTTTATAGCTTACAGTGCTTCAGAGCAAAATAGCTGGCAATTAGCAGAATTAAAGGGTGAACAAACTCTACTATAATGAAAACTCTCCTTCTCCTTTGTTAGTGTCTCCTAATGTTTATGCCTCCTCCTTTTTCTTTAAAATTACATATAAGGTTGGATGTGTCTGAAAAGTGCAGATTTCCACTGTGCTGGCTTTTCAGTTCTCCTATATATTTGTGTGATCACCTAAAATTTCTGATAGACCAAATGTCTCCTCCAGCCTTGAAACGAAAAGTTGCTTCACACGTCTACCACACATTGCTGTCCTCAGTGCAGCTGTCAGAGCAGTTCAGTCACTAAACGTTTTTTGAGGGCTCTGCAGTTTTTTGCAGCCTGATTGCATAAATACGATGCATGTGCTAAGCTAATATGAGAGAAATAGAAATGCTTATGCTTTCTTTCAAAGTTCATATAATAAAAATGACATAGCCCTATGATGTCAAGCCTAGCTCATAACTTTGCCCAATTTATTTTTAATGCTGTGTTTTGCATTTTGTCATGTTGTATTACATTATTACATTTTTAGTTAAGGAATTTTGGCTGGCAGGGTCCAGGTGAAGAGCCTTTTCTGCTGTGGCACCTGCTCTTTGGAACGTCATACCTCCTGAGGTGAGGTTGGCTTCTACCCTCCTGACTTTTCATAAAAGCCTTAAAACCTGGTTCTACCAGATGGCTTGGAGCCCCAATGGGGGAGTTTCACACTGGAGGTGATCGACTAATTAAAAGCTAATCCCACCTTCCTCTCACGTGTATATCTGGCTCCTTCCTTCTCTATCTTATGTTGATGGTTTTATGTTGTCTGCTTTGTCATTTTACATCCGATAATTTTAATATTTTTAAATATAGCAAGTCACTTTCCTATCTCTCTCCCATCCATCTATCCACCGTGGAAAGTACCAATTCAAATATTGGAACAGACTTGAGTATTGGGTCATAGTCCCAAAAACTATATTGGATCTGCTAGTATGTATATTCAACAGGGAACTCTTACAAATTCTGGTACAATATTTCAATGAGTCAACATAAAGGTTATGCACCATTAGTCAAATGTTTAGGCATATGCTTCAACAAAAAAATAGTTCCTGAGCTAAAAAATTATATTATATAGCAATGTCCACAAATTGTCAAAGATGAGACTCTCAAAGATTTCATCCATTTATTGCTCCTATAAAGTCTCCTGCCACTGAAAGTCCGTTGTTCATATTCTTTGTTCTTGATCTTCCTGATAAGAGAATTTCTAAGAGAGAATGGAGTCTTCTGATTCCATTTTATCCAATCTCCACAGCACTCAATGTCAAGTGTACAAACAATATTTTCTAATAGGTACAGTAGATTCCTCTATGAGATAAAAAGTAAAGGAGGAAAAACATCTCTGGGTGGTGTGATAGCTGAACAAAGGTCACATATTTGCATAAAAGGGAAATGCACTAAGTGATATAGATAGACATAACCACAGGAAGAATGACTATGGTTCTAAAAGAATTCAATACATATTATCATAAAGGAGACAATTGTCCAGGTGGCCCATGTGCCATCTTCTACTCACTCGACTGCCCAGTTGCTTGCTCTTGATGTGGAAGTCCATCACTTTGCTCTTTCTCAAAGTCATGTTGTCTGTCATCCTGATTCCCCAGCATGAGGGGAATTAGTTAGGGTGGAGGTAATCTAGAAGAGGCAGAAGAAATGGTTTATCTGGATGATGGGATTTGAGGTTCTTAATCAGTGATCCCAAATAAGAAACAACAGAGGGTTCAAAGAAGCAGGTTGATGGTTCAGATTCATTTTTTATTTCACTTACTGAACAGATTGCTTATTCTAACCTACCCAGATTGTCTTTCTATATAATTCTGGCAAGGCAACAACTGACCTCAGATTTGTGGCCTTGTCTTCTGGGAACTCTGTTCAGCTTTCTTACAAATTTGTGACCTTATAACCTCAATTATTTGCTTTTCTATGTTTGTTTGTTTAGCTGAAAACCAGAAAAGCATTGAACATTGGGTTTCAAAAAATAGCCTTCTATAGCAAATATATGGCCCTCATCTCCGCTTTGCAGTCAAAGTCACTGGTCCTTTAGGCTCAGCAGTATCCTTTTTGGGAAAATAGATGTTATATGACCAGCCACATCCAGCCAGGGCATCAAAAGGGAAGGGGGCAAGTAGGAGGAAATAATGATATATGTCATATTATCACACATAGGCTGAGACTTATACACTTGAATCGGATATTGGGATATCAGATATAAGGACAAGTATAACATTTGTGTGATAATCTCATCATGCATATGAAAATCACTATGGCATTATACTAGCAACTCTTTCACGCAGGCACTTATGATACCAACTACCTTTTGAAATACATTTGGTGACGGTTGCACAGAAGAGAAAAGGGAATAAATGAATGTCTGCTTATATTGTATTAGATATAATTAATAAAAGATCTGTGTTTCCTCACAAATATTTTGTATGTCATGAGATTTTTCATTATATCCTAATAGTGTTATTAAGTAAGAATTATTGTCAATTAGTCTCCAGGTTTTGTTCTCTTTGCTTTCTGGTGTGTTTGTGTGTGTGTGTGTGTGCATGCCTGTGTGCAGAGCAGAAGTGATGCTTGAGATTAAAAGTGCAAGTTCTCTTTCTCTCCCTTCTTTCTTTACATATAAGGAGAGAGAGACAGACAGAAAGGCAAATATACATATTCCTCACTTTAAATGTGATTAGAAGATAGTATGGATTAATTGCTCCGCCAAATGTCATTCCCATGAATCAAATCTGTTTTGTGACATATGAGTGAAAGTATCTGCATGCTTCAAAGTCATTAAAAGCTATCTGCATAATTTTAAAAGCTGCTAAACATTGTTCATATTTACATTGTGGGTTGGAAGGGAGAGGGGTGAAGGAGAGGGGATGTTGACTGTGCTAATGAGAACTTGAGTGACACATTTCTGTCAAATGCTAATTTTTACATCAACCCTTTGACAAGAGTGTTTGCAGCAAAAATTATGTTGTATTTAAAAACAGAGGGCCCAAACCTCCCTTCTCGGATCACTCTTCCACCCTTCCTCCCCCTTTCAGGCAAAATGCCCTGATTTTTAACTTCACATTTCTTTGGAAAGCACTGAAGAAAAGATGTAGCATGAGATATTTCTGTTCTCTATTCCTAACCTGTTTTCTATCTCTTTATATTATTCAAATTTTCCCTAGAGAAGTTAGGGTCTTTGGAGCAGAAAGGTCATAAAATAATAATAAGTCATAAAATAATAATAATTGACGCAGGCCTAACATTGGACAGTGTGAAAGATCAGAGTTTGGGATGTTGTGAAACAATTGGCCTCTGATTTTGTTTATCATAATTCCTCCTGGGGTTTTCTGTTTTAGGCATGAAACTAGCATAGCTGGGCCTTTTATTGTGATTATGAATAGCTGTATTCTGAAAAATTAGCTTTCTCAAGTGGAGACTGGAACTTCTAGGATTCCTAGACTTTGGTCATGGTGGCTAGGAATTCTGGTAGCTAGAGATCTGCTTAAGTTGGGAAAAGTTGATTTAGGCCCAACAGTGTATCTTGTTAAGAAAAGGTGTCTCAAACAGAAGTCTCTTTTTCAGGCTTCTAATTTGCAAATGTACAAAACAAAAGAAAACAAAACAAAAACAAAACAAAAACAAAACAAAACAAAACAAAACAAAACAAAACAAAACAAAACAAAACAAAACAAAACAAAACAAAACA